>BMAV01001294.1:363770-386531 GCA_019973955.1 Trichonephila inaurata madagascariensis | reverse complement strand
TATATATATATATATATATATATATATATATAACTACCTCATGGGAGAGTAATGTACGTGTTTCTATATTCAAAAATATTGTTATTAATTACATACAACGCAATAAATTTCTTATTTCAAAAAAATCAGAAAAAATAACAAACTATAAACATTTTACTAAATATTACTTAATTCAAAAATACCCAATTAATTTTATTAATAGTTATTTGAATAAAAAAAATTCTAAATAGTAAGGATTAAAATTCTTCAAAATTTCAATAGTTTATTATTATAAATTTATCATTTTTCCCTAGGTAGATATAGTTACCTCTCTTTTCTATTATTAGATCAAATTACTTATCCTCTTAGTTTTATTTAAACCTTCGTATTTTTTTAAATATTTAAATACATTTTTATATATATAATCCTAGTGTCCCTAAAGTAATGGTAATATGTATATACACTTTTTAATTTTTTATTTCTATTCTTTTCATACTTTTGATAATTACTACTATTCAACCATTCCTATGCTTTGAATTTGAATTTGGGTCTAGAGTCTGGCAATAATATGTTTATTGTACTCAGATTTAGTGCGGGCTCTGCATTTTTTAATGCTATTTTTAGGTAAGTTACCTTTTTCTTGTAATGGATTTAGATATTCTTACCATTGTTTTCAATAGGTTTTTGCTCAGTATTATTAAAAGAAAGGGGTTAGGTTGACTAGCCAAAAAACATGTTCAACCCCACTTTTATATAATTTTTTATATATATAAGAGCTGTCCTAAGTTAACCATGTTTATAATACTGTAGCATCCATATTTTTATATTTTATATAAATTCTATTATTTTTAATTTCTAATATATACTTTCTAAAATCTTATACCTGGGGTTATCTTGCAATTTCGATTTTTTTTAGTTTTGATATTTATTGAGTATTCATCTCTCTTTAGTAGATAACTTTGAATATATATATATAACCTACATCTTTAAAAGAACTCCAACTTCAGTCCCTACATCTTACATAGCCTACCTCAATTTATATATACAAAGTATACTGTAGCATTAACAATGATTTTAAATTCCAGAAGCTGATTTCATTATCTCATTAAAAAAAACCCAGCAATATTATATCTTTAGAGACTTAATGGCGGCGGAAAATTTCATTTAATCTGTTCAAATTATTTATGCAATGAAAAAAAATGTTCATCAAAAAATAAACCAGGTTCCATGGAAGAATGTCAAAGTGGTCACTGTCAACAGGAAATAATTGCTTAAGTTTCCTACATGCAAATAGACTAATTACTCAATTGCTGAAAAAAAGGCAAAAGTATTTTTATTTCGAAAATTCACCATTGTTCCCGAAATTGCTGAGCAAGCGAAAGAAATAGCTCTCTAACCAATTTACTCTACCTTCTTTAAGCAGTTAATTCAACAAAAACAAAAATGTTGGTTTCAAATTAAATAAAATCTATAGCATTTTTGAAAGTCGTAGGCTTTATTTGTAGCAGTTGTACTTCAAACCAAAATTATAAAAAAAAATTAGAAAAAATATTGCAATGATGATTTAAATATCCAAATGTAATGTTTTTGTAAAATAAAATATCTCACTATTTATAAGTTTAAGTTCGTTCAGTAAATTAATACATCATAATTTTTCAGTTTTCAATTATTTGTTATTTCACTTTTGTTTTTAAAAAACATTATACTAACCAGACCTCAAGTTTGAGTAGTTTATTATTAGATTCACACTCATTACATGTACGAGTACATTTGTTTACACATACAAGAATTATAAACAATTTTTTAAAAAAGCATAAACGAAATTAAAAATTGAAAAGAATATAATCTACTTAAAAAAAATAAATACCATTCAAAGCTTTGAAGACCAGACATTAAATGCTTAAAACTCATTCCGATTTAAAATCGAAACCATTACACTTTTCAATAAAAGTTTTTAACATAACAGAGCTTAAGAATTTTCATTTTCATAAAGTAAAATGATATATATGTTTTTTTTTCTTCTCATTTTATTAAAAATATTCAAAATAAAATCTTGTTGAACCCATAAATATCAGGTGCAATTTAGAGAAATATTTAGGATAATTGTCATAATAAAGTAGAGACGATTGTAATTATAAAAAAAAAAACTTTACTTGATACGGATAATTAATTGCATTATAGAAATAATCTTTTCTACTTTTCTATGTTAATTTTTCCCATTTGTATCAAATGCTTTTTACAAGGGCTTGGGTCACAATTATGTTTGAACAATATCTCTCTGAACAGTTTTGAGGAAATTACCTTATTTTTACTAAAATAAAAATGTTTTTGACTATTGGCCAGTCAATTTTCTTACTTGCTATTAACTAAGTTAACAATAATTAAACCTCCGATATTTTAATCATAATAAATGAATCTCAAATAGTCGTTTTTGTATATATATATAGGTACTTTTATTCATTTTATAACTTTTTTACGGTTGTATTTTTTAAAACTGCATAAAAAAAGTAAGATTTAATGTTATTTCATGATTATTCATTGGTCTCTGTGAAATAATTACTAAAATGTATTGAATAATAACTAATTGGAATCAATAACTGTTACTATAAGTTCAGTAAGCTTTATTCACAAACAATTAATATAAAAAAAAATTAAGTCAATTCCTACTTAGGTCAACAAAGAAAAATTTTATTTTAGTAACTTTTTATTAAATAATTACTGTGTTAATATAAATATGCATATACATATGAGAGAACTGCTCTATTAAGTGACAAAATAGAAAGCGATTTTCCTTGCAATATTTCCATATTTCTTTCTATATATGGTATTGGACTATTATTTTTATTTGCTACTATAATAAAGTAGTATAGTAAAAAGAAACACCTCAGAAATTAGGTCATCCCAAATGGGATTCGAACCCAAGACCTTGGGATTAGAAGTCCAACGCGCTATCCATTGAGCTACAGAGACACAACGAAATGCTTTCCTTTTTAAATATGGTGCTGGACTATTATTTTTGTTTGTACTATTTATCCATTAATTATTCAAATATTAATGAATTAATACTTGAAAAAACTGTATTAGCATCAAATGTCATTCACTACAAGTTTTAAAAAATGTAATTGAACTTGAGCGGATAAATAAATGTTTTTTTATTAGCGATTAAAAATTTGAACACGTTATATATATATACAGAGAGAGAGAGAGAGAATGTGTGTGTGTGTGAACTAATAGTAGGAATAGAAAAATAAAATTGCCGTTTAGAGCTAGAAATAATTTTTTACGATTATAGTATTAAACTTCAAATATTTCTAAGGAAAACAAATTATTTTGAAAACGAGAATATTATTTCTTTATTTACCATTTAGAAAGATTTTTTATAATAACTTTTGAATTATATTCGCTTATAATTCAATTATGTGTATCAGAATTAAACTTAATGAAATGGATTACATATTTTGTTTGAAACGTAACTGACAAAATGCGGATTCTACATAGCTTATAAATGTAACGTTTTGTAACTTGAGAAAAATAAAAAAAAACTCATTAAAAAGATTTTTAAAATATGTATCAAAGAGTATCCTAGCCCACATAACTGGAATAATACTAAAAGCTGAGACACAGTCTTTTTTAAGAATATATGCATAAATGTACAGACTTTTTTACAATATTTTTAAAAGAGTCAAGTCATACATAAGGTCTGACATGACAATGCGAAATTAGAATTACATTATTGAAGTTAGTTTCTTTTGTTCTCGAAGTTACCAAAATCAAAAAATGATAAAATATAAATTACAAAAACAAAAAGAAAGAAAAATGAAAAAAAAAGAAAAAAAACTAGGTTTCAACTTCAAAGCATTTAATGGCAATTGAAGAAGACATATATTCCTATAAAAACTGCAGTTCTGCTGTTGGTGTAATATTACATATATTGTGTGTATTTCTTATTAGTTAAAATACTTAATAAAGGGAATGATATACAGAGTTAAAGGATGTTTTTAAAGATATCATCGCAGCAAAGAGATTCACATAAGCTTAAATAAAACTATTCTTATATATATATTCGTTGTACCTATATACTTATATTACAATATGTGTATATATGTATTAAAAGAATTTCTGTAAACAAAGTATATCAAGGAAAATGAAACGAATTTATTTTCTTATCCTTTTGTTTAATTCATTTCTTAGCAATCTTCCGAACGTTAGCATCGTTCTAATCAAACTCACTCCTACATCTGTAACAGTATTCAAATCCTCTTCACTAAAAGCAAGGATTATGTCTTGATTGCTTAGGAAAATTAACCACTGTTCGTGTAAAACCACTAACCATGGCTACACTCCAAATTTGCAGTTTCCCAATTTGCGTCTGGTAATATCTGAAGCACTTTACCTGAGAAATGCATTCTAAATTAGATTTCGCAGCCTGATATTATGTCCTCAGATTACCTCATTTGACATCTAAAGCACTTGGGATAAATTTGGAACACCGTTTATTTTAATAGGGAAAGTGTAACCAAATTCCCTCTATCTCTTTCAATTGACTCCGCATAGAACAAGAAGCAACTGTTCTTAACTAAGCGTAGCATAATTCAGATTTAAAATCTTTCTAACTTAAGGTATTCAATCACTGCTAATGGTTCGTTAGATTTTCAATTTAATTACGAAAAACCTTATAAGTAATATTAAATTTAATTATAATAGAGATCCCAATAATAAAAACAACTGCTCAAAATTATTATTACTTATATTCATATGTTTGATCAGAAAGTGATTTCCTTTCAATATTTTACATAAGTTATAATGTTTACTCTCAAACAGGAAATTATAATGCAGTTACAACTAAGATAAATGTAAATAATTTTTTATATAACTTAATGTTGTTTGCTATTTATTCGAAACGTGAATTATTTACACAGTTAAGCTATTGAATCTCTTATTTACTTATAACTATAGGGTTGAGAATAAATGTATTAATCGATAATTGAATTGGGAAATATTAAAAAAAAAGATAAATCTATGAAGACCTAAGTTTGGAAAAATATTTAAAAACTATTTTATTTTTTCTTTACAACACCTGTACTATAGTTGTTAAGTGCTAAAAAGATAGATACCTAAATACTTTGGACCCAATCAGATTATTGGATTAGATGATAATATTTATTGATACCGATTGAAATAAAAATTCATGAACTTATTCAATTTTGATCTTGAAAACAAGACATCAAAGGTGAAATAAAGGTAATCCAATTAATTGCTTTTTTATGCTTTAAAATAAAAATAATACAAAATTAAGAAAGTATTTAAAAAGCATACTAGACAGGATTAAATACCATGATACTATGATAGAATTAAATATGAAATACTGAATATCCTTTTTATGACTGTTATGATATTGGTCAATAGCAAATTAGTCACTATCCCTGTCGGATTCTTTTCCCTTACATTTCAGCAGTTTCTCAAAGAAGTCCACGTACTTTGACTCATTTCACTTTATCATTTTATGGTATCATCCCTCTGGTTTATTAGAAATAGAAGTCCATAAACTACTGTATAAGGGCATGTTGGAATGGACATTTAATAAAGGACAAACAGTGGACGTGGCATTTTAATGAAGTAGGTAATAAAGTTATTAATGAATACTATGTATCTATTTGTGTGTGTGTGTGGTTTGAAACTCCATGAATACAATTAGTGCTCTGATTGCTCATCTTAGAACAAAATTAGTTTAATATGCTTCTGCACCTTGTATACAATTCCCTATTCTCAGAGAAATGAGTAACATCTTCGTAAAATAAAGATTTCGCGATTACAAATTTTATCGTTGACACCTAATTTTTTATAATTTAAGATAAAGACCTATACTCTTCGAACTAAAGTTAAGCGTACATAAAGAAAAAATGAATTTTATTAGACTTAACCTTAACCTAGATTAAAGCTCTCTCTCTGGAGAGAAGTGATGGTCCAATCTCTCAGAACCCCATGATCAGATGTTATCAAAGGGGGAAACATCTACAAAATGGGCTAGCCAGTACGACAGTTGAATACCCTCCATTTTAAGGTAGGACAAGCACGATGGGAAACATGTGGTCTTGTACTGTCTTGTTGAAAGAGGAAGTCTCCGAGGCCTCGAAGATACGGCACAGCAACCTACTTTAAGATCTGATAAACGTAAAGCTGGCTGTTTAGATTACGGACTACGCGAACAAGAGGTGTTCGTGTCGTGTACTTAATGGTTGCCTATACCCTCACAACAGATGCAGGTCCCTTATGAAGATATCAAATGCCAGAAGGCCTAGGGTGCTCTCATCGATGCCTCTAGGCATGGATAAGTCCATTATGATGCTGCACGCTGAACCGGACACGTCTAAAGAGACGAATCGATACCCCTCCTGTATCCAATTTTGTCGTTAGGTATTCCAATAGCCACGAATCTCTATGTTACAGCACCAAAGGAAGCCACAATATTACAATAATAGTATCTGTGCAGACAGTCCGTGCTGCTACAGAGTTCGTCGAACTGTCCGTATGAATCAAGGGTGTAGCTACCGCCGTATGGGGCCCCAAGTTGCAGGGCCCTAAAATGTGTAACGTTCTGACATTTTGAAGTAAGAGCCTTTTATTTCTTTTCCAAAGAAGGACCCCAAGGAATTTTGATACAGGGCCCACTCGGGATTAGCTACGCCAGTGGTGTGAATACTAGTTCGTGCTGCAAACGTGCAAGCTCAGGTGTTGTTACCGTCCCTTGACTTAGGTTCAATATTACGAGATCCGTCGCCAGCAGCCCTCATACTGGTTCAGAGTAAAAAGTCAATATAGATTCAAATTATATTTTAATTATGATGTCTATTATAACAATGAAAAAATTATTATCTGAGCTTTGTGCTTTTTCATATCTATAAGTGAATACATGAACACATACATAAGTAACAGATATCTATATCTGTGTCTCTAATGACTAGTAATACTAATACAAAATGGTAAGAAAATAATACCCTTTAAGCAGATAACATTTGACAAATAGTTTCTATATTATATTGTTTTCGAAGTGATACAATATTTTGTGTATACAATCTGCCAGTGTAAGGTAAGACGGTACTTCCGCTTTTTTATACTTGAGTTTAAGTCCGATAAATCGTGGATTTATTTCCTTTTTGATCCTCAGCTTACAATTTCGCCAGCTAATGTGGATACTTGTTATTTTATTTATACAATTACTACTTTTTGCTACAAAAATAATAGATTTATACGTCAGAAACCTATTTCAGCTGTTAACTCACAATTCTCTCTTTTACTTTTTGATCCTCACGTATTCAATTGTATCTCTTATATGAAATTTAGACATCAACACACTATTTTTTATTTAGCTTATTATTTAATAAATCTCGTTAAATTGAAGATATTCTTGATTTGTTATTCCTTTGTTCAGAAACACAAATAATAAATTATTAAATAATTAAACACTATTATCTATTTTTTTTAAAAAAATTCATTAAGAAAGAAAATTTTTTTTTTTATATATAATTCTCATTCTTGAAAAAAAATCAGTAAAGTCATCTCATAAGAATATGAACAAATGAGTTTATAAACATGTTATTATTTTAGAGCTAAAAATAAGACAATTCATTATTAAATACAAAATATTTGTATTTTACCATTTATTTTGATATTTTATGCGTTTTTTTTTTGTTTTGTTTTTTTATTCTTGTAATAAAATTTGTTTGCAGACATTTACAATATTAACCGAAAAAAAAATTACTAAAGTCAAGAAATAAATTTCGTGCAACTGTTCATCTCTCTCTGTTAAATGAAAATTCAAAACAATTTATATGCGAAACACATATAATCTACTTAAGAATTTTTATTTAATTTTCAAAACTCACTCTCTTAGCATAAAACGGCGACTTATTCTAAGAATAATTATTATTTTCTCTAGAATATTCGAGGGTCCTCAATTTCTTTCAGAGAACTCAAACAAATAAACTAGGTTGGTAAAAAATATCTTTCATAATAATAGTGCTACATTAAATGAATGATTCAGCACAAGGTTTTTCAGTACAAGGGACAATGCCAATGGGCGTTGGCCAGTTATTGATAATAACACTGTTACAGTTCTAGGACGTCGGAAAAGTCTGTCCTGATTTGGTCTTTCGTAAGAGTTATTATGTAAGAAGTGGATAGTGATAGAGAACAAAAATGCAGAGCAGACACTAAGTGTGTAGTTTAAAATGTAAGTAATATAAAATATTTCAAAAGTTCGAAAACGACTGCTATAATTTCTATAAAGTTCTTGATTAATTTTACTTTTACTTACATAAACTTACATTTTCAGATACAAGATCAGAACACATGTATATTAAAAACATGAAATAGAAGCTATTCCCTTATATTTAATTTGAAACTTTTGAAGAGGTATTATGAGGAAGAACAACAATTTTTCTTTTATTATACATTTATTGAATTAACTAAGAAAATTTTGTTTTATGCTCCAGATTCTAATAAATCCTCAGATTTATTAATTTTTCTCCTAACACAAATCAGTATTCATTAATGAATGCTTGCGAAGCACATTAAGATTTCCTTTTGCTGAAACTTAAAATACGATAACTTTTTGTCATTATTAAAAAGAATTATGCACTTTTAAATAAACTAAAGATATTAAAGAACATTTTTGATTGTAAGTTCAAATTTTTTGAGATAAATATATATCTTAGATATTGTAACAATCAAAACACTGCCAGTGAGATTTCAGTTTCCTTATAAATATTTTCGGGGAAATGGGACAAAAAAAAAATTTTAAATTTCAGAATGGTTGAAATCAATAAATGTGAAAACTGCTTGCCTCAAGAGAATTTTACAATTGATCTAGGAAATTATTTTTAAAAAATGTTTCGTCTGACTATGATAATTTGACTAGATATTTCATAAACTTTTTTTATGAATTGACAAATGATGTTAAATTGCTGAAAAGAAACAGTGCCCTAATACATTTCATCCCCCAATGTTTATTGATATATTTAAAAACATAATTTTTACCTGAAAATTTGGATAATGAATTTAAATAGAGAGTAACTTATTTCATATTCACTCACTTAAAAAGGGTGAATAAACTTATGTATTAAGTGAACAAGAAATTCGAGCTAAGACCATAATTTTTAAATATGTTTCTATACTTCATTTTTCATTTAGATTTTTTGTGATAATTTTGTAAGTAACTTAACATATTAATCACAAAAAAAAAACACTAAATTGTCTGTTTTGTACATCTTAAGAATATAAATCTATTCAAAATCCTTCCAAAAATTAAAAAGTTTAATTTTTCGGAAATTTTTATTATTTTGTGATATATAACTTTACCTAAATGGAAAACACGCTTGTATATATTCAGTTACATTTGTATTTAATTGCTGCTTATTTCAAATTTAATAAATTTGGTAAAGTACACTTTAGATAAACAAGTAATATAAAAAAAATTTCAAGTCAATTCTCCTACTTTGAATGGATGAATAGAAAGTATTTTATTACGATTGAAAATTTGAACAAGAAGAACATATATATATATATATATATATATATATATATATAGAGAGAGATAGATAGGGATGTATGTATATATATAGAGAGAGTGAACTAATATTAGGAATTGAAAAATTAGCTTTGTTTATTTTCTAGTCAAACATGAACTATACAGAGATTATTAAATAAATAAACTTTTAAGTTTAAATTCGTAAGCAAATGTGGTTTGCATATCAAAAATCATAATTTCTAAATGCTTTTTAAATCTTACTTGAAACAGGAAAAGAGATTCCCATTGATAAAAACTATGATTTTGCTTTGAAAAGTATTGATTATTTCATTGAAATACATACACATAGAACCTCGGGATTCATAAAACTTCTTTACATCTTAAGTTTTTGCAATAAAATTAATCCTTTGAGAAAAGAAAATGAACGCTTATACGTTTAGTAAACTACTACTACTCATTTATTTAGCTATGGAAATGGCTGTCGAGCTACTTTGGGGCATTTAAGTTCTAAAAAATATTTGCTTTGTGCGAATGAAAAAATGTTTTAAGTACAATTTTTTCAAAAAAACATATTTATTTTTTAAAATATTTAAGGATCATGTTGCTCAAATAAATGTTATTTTAAGGTTTATTTGTGAATTATATTCCCTTTTTGACTCACTGAAACTGTATTGTATAAAAATTATAGTACAAAAGATAAAAGAGAGAGAGAGAGATTTTTCATTTGGATTTAAAAGAGAATTTTGTTTAAAGCGTAGAATGAGAGTAAGTTCAAAATAAATTGAGTTTTTTTGTTTCTGTTGTTGTTTTGTAATATTGAGCAATTATGAAATGTTATCTTTTCTGAATGAATACGCTTTATACATGCATTTAAATAGGTAAAGAAAATAAGATTTAACTAGCCTTTTTTAATCTGTAAAAAAGCAACACTGCAGTTAATTTTTTTAAAGTACATTTTTTTCGCTGTTAATAAGTAAGGCATTTCGCAAATAAGAAAATCATTATGTTTGAGCTAATCTTTTTGATTTTAAATCTCAAAAGATTTCAAGATTCTCTCAAGATTTCGAATTTCAAAAAAGGCTAAATTAAAAGCTTACATTCTTCAGGTAAAATGGTGGATTTCCCCAAAAAACAAAAATGTTAGCAGTTCTACATACAGAACACACCACAACTAAAACACAAATCTTCAATCACTGTCACACGATTCAAAAGCAGAAAATACAGTTTGATTGAAAGGTTTGAAAAATGTATCTATTTGTGACATTGATAATATTTTTTAATGAAAGGTAGAAGATCGCGTACTCTACAACGAACTATTCTTTTGTTAAGTCTACACGTAGCTGTATTTACAGAAACTGAACAATTTTCTTTGATTTTTCTCCAGTTCCAGACGTATTGATTATTTCCTTTTTTATATATATAAAGACATAGTAGAGACATTTATATCACTAAGTCAGCTGAACATTCGACGTAAATTTTAAAATTTATACATAGTAAAAAAGTTTTATATAAATTATATAATACTCACGTCTAAGTACCTATATAGCCAAATTTAAGGCAGTTTTTCAGTTAATTTGAGAAGAATGCGTATATATGTCGCTCTCTCAATGTAGATTTTGAAAATATTCTATGCATGTAACAAATGGAAAGCTATACGTGTAAATATTGTACATGACCTTGTTTTTTTTAATTCCTTTTTTTTTAACTTATGTTATCTTTTAGTGCACCCTAAAATTTCTTTTTTAGCTTTGAAATCTTAGTAGGCTTTTTTCTATTACTTAAGCAATGAATCAGTTACAAAAAATTGGTTCATTTTTACTTTAAATTTTTATTTTAATGTATTGAAAAATAAACTAATTACCGTAAGATCCGGCGTATAACGTGCATCTATACCTTCAAGCTACATTTTTTTATTTTTAGATATATTCACCTTATAATGCATATCGTCTTTTTTACGAAGAACCCTGAAGTGTTCTCGCGCAATGCTCTTATGTTTTGAAGTCATTCATTCGAGATATTATTCCAAGCTTTCGAAACAAATAGTATACTGCTAGAACTACAACCCTTTAAGTTTATAAGGAATGTCATTTCTTTTAAATAAACATTGCTTCAATATTCGAAGGCGTCTAATTCTTTTCTGTATGCTCATCTTTTTTTTTATTATCATTATTCTTAAATCTGTCCTTTTTATACCCTTCATATAACTCGTACCCGTAAATTTCGATTTTATTTTTTGTGTTAAAAGTACGCGTTATACGCCAGATTTTGCGTAAGTAAATATTTGTTCTTATTTATTAAATTAATTTTTAAAAAGGTTGAGTTAATGTCAAAAAAAATTCATTAACCGTACACTTCTTTTTTGCATTAGAGTTATATATAAAGTAGACAAATATACAGTGGCGCACACAAGGGGGATCCGGACCCCCAAAGCCCTTTATTTTTCTATGATTGATTATAATTCTAAGTATATTATACGTACAATTTAATTAAGTATTTGTGATTAATGATTAATTTTATTAATTAATGCCAATTATTTATTCAATAATTAGTTTTTTACTGTATTTTGTTCCTGAAAATCGACAAAATCAAAAGGAGCATAATACAAGAATGGTGAACTTTCGACCCCGGACCCCCTCCCCCTTGAAAAATTCTTATGCGTGCTACTGCAAATATATTAAGAGTTAATGGTTAAAAAGTGATTTCGAACGCAGACTTTCAGATTTCAAATTAATTGTACTAAACCTGGTAAAATAGGTTTTTGATGTATTTTTAATTATGTGTAAAAACAGCTCAAAGAATACATATATATAGGGACTAAAATAAACAATAATAACTAAATTTTGAAAACTAAGCAATGCAATTTCTAATCAATGTAAACACATTAGTTGAAATAATAATGTGTAATTATATATTCTCTCTCTCTCACGGAGATAATTAATTTTAGTAATAGTCCCATATAAATTATGTTAAAAAGCAGCACTCTCAAATAATAAATTCTTCCTATTTTCTAGAAGTATTAATTCAAACTATACATATGCAACCTAACGAAAAAAATGTGAATGATTTTTTTATCTTTCACAATTTCAGACCTATCGTCTGTATTGCTCTCACAATTGTCTACCCATTGTCTGCTTCCTTGTTGAAACTATCCTCACATTCAACAGAAAACTCCAACAATTAGAAAAGTAATTGACCGACTTAGTGTGCTAAATGATACTTCAAAAATGAAAACCACTTAAACAATGAACAAATGATAGTATTGGTTAAAAATACTGGTTACTTCTGTGGTTTAAGTGCCCTACTTTAGTTGAAGAGCACATGTTTAGTGCAAACAGTAAATAGTATAGATTTTCTCAAGAGAAAAACAGAAGGAAAAAATACGATAAAGTGAGAAAAGAGAAAACTGAAGCATTCTTCAGTATAATTTTAGAACAAATAAGAGACACTTTAATTAAATTAAAGTTGATAGTACCTTCGGATATTAGGTATTAGAGCTTTTAAAACATATTTAACTTCTTTTTAATCATTCACTCATACTTTTATTTCTCGTTTGAGTCAAAAAACTATACTGTGCCAACTATTTAGGTCAATGTATCTTTTCTCTTTCTTTTTATATTCTTTTTTTCGTTTGTTGACAAATTAGTGTCTTTTTCCCCTTTTAACCGTATAGTTCTCTTATATTAAAGACTTACAACTTGGCCCTTTTTTGGAGTACTTTTGTAACGCTGGGTAACGACCCTAATTTTGTTTGACTTTTTTATAGGCTATTATTTTGACAATCTTTTGCCAAGAACTTGTTACAAAACTTGAGAAAGTATAAAGGAAAAATAGAATGTACAGGTTGTTTTAGAATGCATCAAAATAAGTGGGGAAAAGATTAGTAAATGTACAGATTTGGCGTTGGAAATCACTTGTATAGCTGCCACGTTTTTCAAAAAAGAGTGAAAAATGCACATCGCTAATACAAAGAGACATGTACTCAATAATGATCAGTTTTATTCTCTTTAACCCTCTAAGCGGTCTGCACTTAAAGTCTTGCCATTCTGGAGATGCTTCAAAAATGCACCGCGCATATTTTTTTGCTTTCAGGTGGGGTTCTCAAAAGCGGTTGATTCGTATTTTTAAGAATGCGGCTCGACAGCTTTTGGGAATCTTGCTTGAAGGCAAAAAAAGCATCTCTGGAATGGGGGAATTTTACGTGCAGACCGCTTGGAGGGTTAACCAATTATTTAATCTTTGAAAAACCAGTATCAAAAGGATTTAAATATGTGGAGTGGTTTAACCTGACTCTCTGAACTAATAAGAATAATAATATTTACTTTAACTATAAACATCAAATAATAGTATCCAATAGGACTCCCCGAATCTTTTAAAAATTTTCTCTGAAGTAATGCTTATGTAACACCTCTCTATCTCTCTTCTACCTCTTCTCGCTTCTATCCGTTGCCATTTTTCTTAAATAATAATGTTCATCTGTATATAAAGAGTGTTGCCTAATTCGATCGACAAATTCAAAGGGGTGATAGTAGGTAGGGGGGGGTACGACAAATCATCAATCATGGGTACGACAAATCAACATAGAGCATGGGATTGCAAACCACGTTTAGTCGGTGTAATTCGCAAAAACGATTATGATGGTGGTGATGTCGAGCGGAATGAAAAGGGTCAATAAGAGGTAAGAAATACATTTGTTAGACGTAAAGTGTCGTCGAAGGATTGTCGGACGCATTGGAAAAAATCCTGTGTACTGTCGATGTCATCTAAAGCGTCGATGATCCGTTTCGTGAGATAGTACACGAAATAGGTGGCACTGTAGCCACCAGCGTTTTATACACAAACTATTTCAGGCGGCCCCAGAAAAAGAAATCCGAGGGATTGAGGTCCGGGGAGCGTGGAGGTCAAATAACAGGTCAGCAGCGTCAAATCTAACTCCAAGAGTGCGTAGTGGCCTCACTCCCTGCTGCAATTTTGGGAGAAGGGGACAATTTGCATATGTGCAGGTTTCTTCAACTCAGCCACGGCTCTCCAAATCCTTGCATTCGTTTGGCCACACCCCTCGTTTGACTCATCGTCCTCCCAGTGACTATTGTTATCGTGATTTTCACCGATTAAGTGTGGTTTGCCAGCCCCTGTTTGATGTGGATTTGTCATCCTCGTGCTGCTCATTATCACCCCTCCGAACTGATCAGGTGAATTCGGCAACACCCTATATAAGAGTTCTTTCACAAGACGAGGTTTTCATTTTTAACACCTTAGTAAAACAATCCCAGATGTTAGTTAAAGGAAAACGCGTGAGAATCTTTTACAACTTAATGTGTTTTACATTTGATCTAAGTATTTCGAATTAAAAAAAATCAGTTTTTTTTCCAAGCTAATGTTGTTTTATTATGTTAATGACTAATATTATATTCTTATTGTGTAGAATCTTATTAAATATAGTCACTTCCTCTCTTTTTTAATATTGCTTGCTATTATGAATTGTAATGCTTTAACAAAAAATTACATCAATTTTTACATTTATTTCGCCTAACAGTAACATATGAAAAATGGAATCTGTACATTTGAGAGAATTATTAACTGCATTATTAACTTCAGGTCTGTAATTGCGTTGTTTAAATGATTGATTGATTGCTCATTAACTTCACACGGGTAACACAACACTTGTAATTTTGAATTAGGGTTTAATGATGCGATATACAGCTCAGAGATGGCCTCACCCTCTCTAAACTTCCACACCAAATTAACTTGAGAAATTTGACCTCATCCAATTTACAATATATCTCATAATATATCTTTAACGGCATCATAAACAATTCCTACTATTTGGCTGATGTGTTTGCCTTAGATATCCTTAAATAATAAAGAAATGTCATACGAAAACCATTTAAGATACTGATAGTTATTTTAAAAGTCTTCTATCTATTACATCTACCTAATTTCATTTCAAGATTTTGCTCATAAGTATGGTGATAAATAAAGTTTAATATGCTGATATTTATTATGGTTTCTATCTCTTCGTGATCTGATATAATTTGAATACCAATGTTTTCTCTCTATATATATCTCTCTCTTTCTTTCTCTCTCTCATGGGATATTTTAATTCCTTTAATGTATTCAATTTGTTCTAAGTTTAGTCAATTGATACTAAAAATTAGTACATAATTTTAATTGAAATGCTATAATAAACACTCATGGATAAGGTTATCTTACAAGTTTAAGAAAATATACTACATTTTATACAAATGAATCAAAGAACTACCATTAAAATTGCATATACAGGCATATAGATTTTTTTTAAAAAGAAGCAAATAAAATAATAAGAAAAATATATGTTTCATGTATTTTACATTTTGACATTTTTTGTACTTAAAATAATTTTATATCAAATAGTCACCTTAGATAAGTTTCTGTTTTTGAGTTAGAAATTTTTCCTATGCTCCTTAACTAGTTCCTCACAAAAAGTGCCATGATTTTACATGTTTGAAGCTCCCGATAATTTGCTTTCGCAGTCATGCGGGGTGCAACTAACATTTTCAATTAAAATCTGGAGAAATGTCTTCGTGTCGTTTTTCTTTCCCCATTCATAAATTGCTAGTTTAGAAAAACTATTTCAATACAGTTTTCGTACAATTTAAAAAATTCTTAAATGTATATTACGAAATTTATTTTAGTATTAATAACTATAATCAATAATTTGGCCAACGGGTAATCATTATTATTGGGAAGCAAAAAAAAAAATTTCTTAAAAATTCTTTCGATTTACAACAATAATTTAAGTAAAAGTAATATTAAAAAAAATCAAGCTAATTAAAATAATTCCGTGTATTTTCCTTTCTTGAATCATGGGCTAAAGGAAGGGATTCAGAAATCAAACCGAAATTCTGTAAATAAGTCTTGTTTTAGATGTTTCATACAATAATCTGAAAGCTCAGAAAATATATTCGGACTTTTAAGCCACAAGATTAAAGCTAGCTATTAAAATATATCAAAAAAATTTAACTACAAAATAGCATTTGGAATTCTTACTTACAGTTTCTGTATTTATTTTTCTTGACATTTTTCAATTAAAAACGAATATTGAAGATCCATTGAAAAGCAAATTTTAGAGTTATTTTTGTATTCAGAAAAGTACTCTTTTGTGTGTTCCTTTATTACATTAAATATTAGAAAAACTACGAATACACTTGCTTAAATATAAAATTTATTCCATGCGTTATAAACTAAAGGCGTATTAAGTAAGTAAAATTGTTCATTTATGCATTCAAATTTGACTTCAATTGCAGAAGCGTTTAGAATAAAGTTACTTAAAATCATATATAAATATGAAAAAAATATTAATGATATACTAATTTTACGTTTCACATTTCTACTTATTATGTTGCTATTTGTATTGTTCCTCAAATTATTTCATAACAATTGCAATCCATATTTGTTATATTAACAATTATTTTTTTCGGTGAAATTGAGTTTGAAATCTTAGATTGATTAGAATAAGTACTTCAAATTAATATAAAAATATGTAATAGTCATCGAAAAGTGCTTAACATGTTTTCTTATTAGCGGCTTTCTTTGAAGAAAGTAATTTTTAAACTAACATTAGAATTTAAAAAGTTTGTTTTAGAATTAATCTTTTTGTCATATGACCATCATCCAATAGTAGAACTTCCGGCAATTTATTTGAGATACACAATTATAAAATATGTTACTATACGTAAGCCCAAATTTAAGCTATCCAAGGTGCAGGTTTTGACTGCAGTTTAGTGAAACCAAATACTGTTTGTTTCAAATGGGCAACATTTTGACATCTAAGTCATTTGCAGACACGGCAAGTCCCCAAGAATGGGAGCCATTTCAATGATGGCACCTCTAATGGTAGTTCCCTTTACCAAAGTTTGACGTTTGAAATGTATTCATTCCAAACTCTCGTCGGATGCTAAATATTGCCGTGATTTAATTTTGTAGAGAGAACGAAAGCCAAATTGATACTCAAGAAATTTTTCACATGCCACATAATTATATGACATACATGCCTACGATTTTCGCATCCAGAAAATCTATCGATTCCAACCGGGATTGAACCCGCAACCTTAGTCTCACGAAGCAGGCGGGTACGCTGCCTCAAAGCCATCGAGTCTACCATGAAACAAAATGTAAACTATCATAAATTTCAATATTTAATATTACCCCTTCTGATTTTAACACTGACATATGCGATTGATTATATTATTTTGTGTTCATATGGTATTTGTAAGAATAAAACAAAGACAAACGGATGACTGATTTATCACCTATAAAACTATTTTCTTAATATTCCTATTTAACAATAACGTAAAGAAGGCTGAAAATAGAGTTCCTGTGTATGTATTAAAAACTCAAATTCAGTGGCGCAACAGCCCATGAGGGCCAGGGCCTACTGTACCCATCCCAGTACACGTGACCAATGGGCGCTGAGGCGCATGAGCAGAGAGGTCAATCTGAAGCGAGACCCCCATTGTTTAAGTCCTCAAGAAAGTTTAGTGCTCATTTATCTACCCACTGCAGTAGGGATGAAAGGCTGAGTCGGCCTTTCCCAGCCCGGGAATTGTATATGTATCACCAAACATATTTTTTGTTCCAAATATTATTATAATAATAATTTACACACTAATTATTTTGTTACAATTAAATATTACTAATAACTTATGTAGCTACAAAATAAATTTTACTTGTCGAATGATATATATATATATATATGTTTATATTCAATTGTATAATTTTTAATTAGGATGTTTATGTAGATAAATATATACATGATTTTAAAAATGCTTATCATGTTAGCTAAACTTGTGATTTAAAATTAAATCTAGCAACTTATCATTTATTTTATTTCCAGCAACAATATATCTAGCGTTTATTTTTAAGTATTAACGAAAATAAAGAAACAATTTAATTCCTTTCTTCTTATTTCCATTTACTCTGTGTAAATTTCTATTTTATTTCTTACACTCTTTTGTCAAGATAATTAAATTAAATTGCTCAAATACATCTCTCAAAAAGAATACATTTAATCAATAAAGCAATTGAATTAAAGTAGTGTTTTGAAATCAACTCAGTTTTTTTTTTTTTTTTTTTTATCTTTATGTTCATTAAAGGCAAAAAATATGTAATCAAAAGGTATGTTAACAAGAATGTTTATATTTGATACAAAGAATACTTGCATCGCAAAAATTACTTGTAAATGAATTTTAAATGGTATTATTGTTTTTATATTCGTTCATTTTTAATCAAACAATACTTAGAAAATTAATTCAATTTTAGTTACGTTTGCTAAAAGACTTGCAAAAAACATCCAATTGTAAAAGATTTTTTTTTAATCACGACAAAATAATTCATTCTCGATTTAATTAAAAATTCATAAGCTTAATCATTTTCAAATTATTTCAAAATAACAAGAAAACCGTTTTTCGCAGATTCACAAAAGACTTTTAATAGACGAAAAGGCCAAAACGTATTACCAAAATCCTTTTTTGAGCTAATTTTAAAACTTTTTTTACGTAGTATTGTTTTCTTTTTCCTCTTATAAAGCGGAATAACTTTTTCTTCATCTAATTAAATACGCAATTGAACTATCAAAAAACTGAAAAAAATATTTGGCGTCTATGTTATATCTTTTTAAACTTTTTCCTCTCAAGACTTCTTTTATTTCTCTCTTTATTTTTATTTTATTTTTTTATTTTAAATCAAAGCTCACTTTATTTTATATGACTATACTAGAAATAGTTTTTTTTGTTGATATCAGCCAGCATTATAGTTAAACAAATTGTTAATCTATGAGCAAATGATTGAAGAAAATAGTTCATTTGTCTCCCAACGTGCTTTCTTTATTTAAAACATTTTTCCTTATTTCTAATTCCTTAGTCATATTATTTATACAAAAAATATTCACAATCTTAATTTGCTCTTAAATATGAGATATATCGTAATAATTGTAGCATTTTGTGAGGCTAATGAGCCCTTAAATTAAAAATGTATCCCTGTTCTTTTCTAAAGAAATATCTTCAGATTGTTATCTTACCGTATATACTTAGCCCTGTTATCTTTTCTTTTAACAAAGATAATTGAACTTTTTTTTTCTTGTGCTTCAATATTTTTTTATCCTGAGTATTGCAATATGCTTAATTGTGTCTTTCATTCAATGTTCTTGTTATTAATGCATTCAATTTGTAATATTAAAACACTGAGCTATTTTTTTTTTTTTATTTTTCTTTTCTTATTCTTGCCACTAATTTGGAGACTAACTAAAATTTCATAGCAAGATTTAAATAAGTTTAGAGATCAAACATGTGTTAATTTAATGCATACAATCAGGTAGCTTTTAAAATAATCCTAATTCAATGCAATTTTACTTGTATCATACGTAAAAACATATGTATGGTGCTATTTGCATCACAAGATATTGATTGGTATTGTTTAGGTGATACATTTAGGCTAACAAGAGTTTCTTAATTTGATATGCCTAGTAACGAAAAATGTCCGATTTTTATATGTTATGAAAACTAATTCGAAATATTATTTATTAAAAAGATTAATGTTCCTTTAATAAAACATGTATTAAACTTTCTTTATTTTCTTATTTGCATTTCTTTGCACCTTCATGTAAAACAACACAAAGATGATTTTTTTCCTTAGAAAAATATTTTTTTTACTTATTTTAGCAGTTTTAAATCACATTTCATGACTATCTGAAGTGAATAAAGTAACTTCAGTTTTTTTTTTGTTCTAAAACAATAAATTATGTTATAACATTAGTAGTTTTTGTCATCATACCACTTGGATTTTATTTGTGACTCTGATAAATTATGTACTTAAGATATTTGAAATGTAATAAAAGCAAAATAACATTTTAAAGTTTCAATAATATAAAAAGTGAAGCGAATGTGTGTACGTACGTATGTATTTGTATGAGGGCATTGAAGTGTTTTAAGCTCTTTGCTTAATAGTATAAAATTATATTCTCAATCCATCCAAAAAATATTTGATATCAACTGAATATAGTACCGATTCTGAGAATTGCTGCAAAACTTATAATACTTCAAAACTTTCAAACATGAATTAAAATTATCTTTTTGTAATAATTAGTTGACTTCAGAATAAACCTAACTTATTAAAAGTTTATTTTTGACTCAGAAATGCGGAAGTGAAGTTTTATCTGAAGTAACTTTCTTCCGAATAATTTCTTAAATATTCTGTATTTCATTTTGAAATGCAATGGAAGACAGAAAATAGCTTTTTCCTATGAATAGGTATTTGAAAATAAATTCAGAGCTTCAGGATTCCCCATTCTGTCCTGAATTATAATACATACAGCTAATTAATTCAATTTTATATAAATCGAATTCTTATCCTGTAGGAATAATCATTTGTATCCGTAGCTTTATAGTTCAACTGTTTTATTATTATTATTATTATTATTATTATTATTATTATTGAAATGTTCTTTATATGTGTTAAGGTATCCGACTACATTCGAAACTATTATATTGCAAAAACGTATAAATGGATAATTTTTATGATATATAGTATCACTTAGAATATATAATACATATACAAAATTATTTTAAAAATATTATTACAGAGTAAAAAATTATTTAGAAGCAATAATTTAACAAAAAAGGAACATAGAATTACATATTTTCAAAACATTCTCCTTTTATGGAAAATGCTTCTAAAATAATATTTTTGTCTCTCTCTCTCTCTATATATATATATCAGAGCTCTGTACAGAGCCTGAACTGGGATTTTTGAAATATATAACTTAGCGAAGTGGATGTATCTATAATTCAATAAAACAGAGTGGAGAAATTTTAATAAAAAAAACACCGATAATTATTTCTATTGGTAGTAACTCTGAAAATAATGTGAATTTTACAAAACATCCTAGTTCAGGCCCTCTGGAGAATTCTTTGGCTTATATTAGCAAATTATTATTATAATAGAAGAATTTTTAATAAAGGGAGAATGTTTTGAAAATAGGTAATTCTAAGCTCATTTTTTGCCAAAATATTGCAATAAAATAATTTTTTATTCTAATAATATTAGTAAGACAATAATTTTATACATCTATTCTAATCCAAGTGACACTAAATATCATGAAAATTGTCCATTTATGCGCTTTTTTTAAATCATGGTTCCGAACGTAGTCGGATACCTTAATGTGTTATTATATAAAGATTCTACATTAAGAAATCTTTATTTTGAGGGAAGCAAATAGTACTTTTTAACAATGAGATGTGTATAATTTTATTTAAGGTTTGAATATATCTATAGGTGTAAATTTCTCACTGAATTATTCCTTAAATGTTTTACTTCTTTTGTGCAGCTCTTCCGAAAACGTTTCTTTCCACTAAATTTAAATAATATTACTTGAACCTGAAATTTAGAAATGAGTTCATGATATTCAACTATTATTTATTTATTTTATAATTCTGAAATCCGCTTCGTTTCTCATATTTTTTTAATTTATAAAAGTAATTATATATTTCTAGTTTTAAATAAATACGTGACTATTTTATTTTTATTGTTTTGCAGTTTCCTATAAATCGTATTCATTAGATAAAAAAATCATTTTTACTTTCAGAAATAATAAATAAAAACCCATTAAGAGTGTTCGATTTTATTTGCAGATTGCTCATCTCGAAATGTTTGATGAGTACTACGAAAAAAACTGTTTCTTTCAGGACTTTCCATCCGTGTATCAAATTCCAAATCAGTTTCATTCAGTCTTAAATTCTCCTTTCTTCGAAAAGGTATTAAAGTAGCAAAAAATGTGTTTCAATTCTTCG
This sequence comes from Trichonephila inaurata madagascariensis, assembly GCA_019973955.1. Lineage (NCBI taxonomy): Eukaryota > Metazoa > Arthropoda > Arachnida > Araneae > Nephilidae > Trichonephila > Trichonephila inaurata. Next base: position 364,205 of record BMAV01001294.1, on the reverse strand, counting down.
ATGATCATTTGACAAAGCTCCGTGGTGTCTAACCAGATATATGATCTCACAGCTTTTGGAAAAAATAATCCGATTCATTCCTAGCTAGTACTTCATTTATGATAAATTAGGATTCTTAAGAAATGCTTTGAGGGATCCACACAGATTTAATTCATCTTTCAGTTAGATGAATACATAAGATTGTTTTTTCAATAAAATGAATTTTAAAAAGATAGATCAATCTACCGTCAAAGTTTAATGCAATTGTACATTGCACGGTAATGCATACTTATGCTAAAAATGACGTTTTAAGAAACAAACAACTAATACATTAAAAGAATTCATCAACTGAATATAATTTTTTTTATTTAAAAAAAAAAGCAACTTCTCTTGAAAAATTCACTTAGAGTTTCACAGAAGAGGTTCTTGACAGATAAAGGAAAACGAAAATTCTAT
>BMAV01001294.1:322190-355840 GCA_019973955.1 Trichonephila inaurata madagascariensis | reverse complement strand
CTTGTTAATAAAATACTTTCTATTCATCCATTCAAGTTCAAATACAATTTTTTAAACTTGTAGAGGATGATACTTGGCTTTAATAAAGTTTTTTCATATATTAATTCATTCATTAAATTAAAAAAATGAAGAAATAGTAACAAACAAAAATAATAGTCCAACAGCATATATAGAAGGGAAAATCGATCGTTGTGTCCGTGTAGCGCAATGGATAGCGTGTTGAACTTTTAATTCAAAGATCATGGGTTCGAATCTCACCTGGGATGGCCTAATTTCTGAGAATGTGCTTTCGTTTTTACTGTAATATTTTATTAGAATAATTAAATTTAATAAAGCAATAAATAGTAACACACACACACACAAACAAAAAATCCTAGTCCAACACCATATATAGAAAGTAAAATGGAAATTGCAAGGAAAATCGCTTCCTATTTTGTTACTTAATATTGTGATTCTATCATATGTATATACATATTTATATTAATTGTAACTATTTATTGAAAAGTTACTAAAATAAAAAATTTTCTTTGTTGATCTCAGTAGGTATTGACTTATAAAATTTTTTTTATATTACTTGTTATTTGTAATTTCTTTTTGAACTCATACTGTACCATTTCTCAGTTGAAAATTAATGAATTATTCTTACCGGGGGGAGGGGGGGTACTACCTCTGTCCATCTAACTTCGGACCGACCCTCATAGTACTTGTATGCAACATTGCACTTGTTGACACAGACTATACTCTTCATATTGGTTTTTATATTGAATTTCATGCAAAGTTCTATGTTTTTCCTGCATATGGATTTTTATTCATAATTGACTGTAAAACTAGCAATACATCGTCATGTTTAACTATTTTTGAACGTTCTTGTAAAACCTCAAAGTCATCATAAATGTAGATTTGTCCAAACTGTGGTTTTTTGCTCCATTCTGAGGTAAAAAAAAGTTTAGTTGCTTTTACATAAAGAGAGAGAGAAAATTTGTCAGACTCATATAATTTGGTTACTATACATTATGTGTCTGACTTTTACGTGATTATATAATAAAAAACTCACAATTCTTTTAAAGTAATGGCTAAAAACTTAAAACTGAAAAAAGTTTAGAGAAGTTTTTAGAATTAAAGGAAAATTAAGGAAAAAAATGCGTGTAATTAAAAGAAATTATACGCACTTTAAGGAAGATGTGAAAATAAATAGCTTTCATAAACATGAAAAGAAAAATTATAAAATAGTGAAAAATATTTTTTTTTTTTTTTTGTTTCTCTTGTAATTCAAGAATCAAACAGGAGGGAAAGGCATTTGTTAAAATAAAAGCTATGTTTGTCGGCTCCGATGCACAACTGGAGTTTACTCCTTAATTTTACGGTTGTCTTTGATTATATAGCAGACAAATAGGGTAAATAAAGGAATCCCATATAATACTGAAAGTATTACATGAGAATATTATAAGAGAATATATGACAGTATTATATATTAACTCGTTAAATATATATATATATATACCTATAGTCTAATTCTTTACAAAGATATATATATATATATATATGTAATATATATCAGTTATGTTATATAAATATATGTTACTCATAGCATATGAGTACCTTGATAAGAAGGTTGATTTACTTTACTATATATTAAAATATTACTTTGGATATTAATTACATTAATATTCTCTCGCGTCATTATTAATCACTGTGACAAGAGGCTTGTGGTAATTTAAGTATGATACGTGAACGTCGGTCGTAACATGGTTTATGAATCGTGAAAACGCCGCATCATTAGTTGTACCATACCTATTCATCCCCAGTGCTCTACCAGAAACAAAATCCAAATTAAGCTCTGATTTTAAAAATTGTACTAATCTCAATCCTTCATCTTTAGTGAAATCAATATTGAAATCGCCGTCAAGTATGAGTGGATGTACATAATATTGTTTCTTCAGTAGTTTAGAATAACCTTCCGTATATGTATGTTAAAGCTCACATTCATTATTTTATAAATATATATATATATATATATATATATATATACTTAGAATTTAAAATAATAAAATAGATTTGATTTCAAATCCTCATTATGTACTTTCATTATATAAGGAAAACATTCAAAATGATAGAAACTTTTCAACATCTGGTTCTTTCAGTTGTTTCTTTCCTTACTTCGTAAATTAAGAGAATGGTTGACAACGCAAGCGGAAGTAATTTTTATGGAAAATTGGAAAAGTATCTGATGTAAAATTTACTATAAGAAACTAGCACATATATTAATATATAATAGCACATATATAATCCCTTTCTCTTGGGTTTTGTAATTTTACATTTAAATATTAATAATTATTTTCCAATTTCTGGTGACAACCGTTTGCTTAAGAAATGGCATTAAAACAAAAATCTTGTTTATTGAAAGTGGCAAGTAAAAACAATGAAAGATCAAATGTGTCCTAAAAAAGACAAGTATTAATGGATTTTCTTAGAGTAAATATAAGGCTAAATTTAAAGAATAATTATTATTGTGTTTTAAATAACAGTTTTAAATTTATCACTTTTTTATTAAAATGTACGCTGAAAGAACGGAAAGTGGCGGGGCCTATTCAAAGTACAGAACGTGACCTGTGAACTCGAATCCCAGTAACACGATCACTACAGAAATGGAGTACTCCTTCGCACATACTGTTACTGGCTTATTAAGTTACCTCTAAAGTACTCCAGTACCTGCTTTCTTCCGACAGTAATTTGGCGCATGCGCTGAACACAGCGTAACTCATTTTTTTAAATGCTTGTACAAAGTTTACTTACTCATAGTATTTCCATATCGGTTGCTTTATATGAAAATTGATATTCTTAAGGAGGAAACTCCAATAAATATTTTTCAAACATTTGAATTTTTACTCGTATGTAAAAACCGTGATAAAAGTATTTTGCAGTAAAATTGAAATATTGTTGAATCTGAATTATTTACAATAAAAATAAAAATCTTTGACACATTAGTTTCGATTTATACAACCTTAAAAATAATAATCTTAAATTTTGAAGAAGAAAAATGCTTTTTTCTACAAAAAAAAACAAAAAAAAAATATTTAAAAAATTTAGTTAAATGAAGGAAAACAGTTATTTTTGTTCTAAGAAGGAAATTTTTTAACACATCTTTGAAATTTTTACGTATAAATTCTACTCTAATGAAAGCGGTAAACATATAGAAAATTTAGTATCGATCAACTAACCTGCCTAAAAAAGGAATTTTTTTTTAGTGATTTATAATTCGTTTCACTACGTAGTATGTAAAATTGGTTAGAACAGCTTACAGATGAACAACATGAACGCTATTAGAATATAAAATTGAATTTTGAAATAATTATTTAGTATAAGTTGTAGTTCATTAAAAAATCTACTTAACAAACACAATTTCAAGAATTTGCTAATATCTAATAAAATTTATATTCTTTCTTCCTTGTTCCCACTGACATATCTCCTAAGTCTTAAGGAGCTATAAATTTGCAGTTGATACTTTTTTGTAATACAAGATACAATATAAAGTTTAAATAGATCAGACATTATTCTCCTTTAAGCTCAACTTTTTAATTAACTTTCAAATCCATTATATTAATGGATTTCTTATTTTTCTATCTATAGAATGGGGAACGTCTTTAACTGGTTTCAACTTATCTGATAGCTTCTGAACTACAACAGGATAGGAACAAATGAGGATGCTTTCTAACGTTATTGGTTTTTTACACAGACTCACATAGCAAATATATATAGCAACAAAACAAACACATTCGAAAAGACTGAAAAGTATAAAAGCGTTCTTTCTTCCTTCTCCTTCTAAAGATCTCAGCTTTTATACCTTTTCCAACAGTGAGAATTTCGAATCTTTTCCAGTCATACGATTTCAGGGTTATAATACACTGATTGGTCAAATTCGATTGCTGACGCAATATTGAATAATTTCACCATGAAATGAGCCCATGGGGAAATATTTAAGAAGATAAAGTTGTGGTTAAAATGGTGTTTTCCATCAGTAGAGTAAAAGAAAAAATTAAGTATCACGCATTAGATGTTTCAAGACTGTCTTAAATGAAAGAAAATCCCTTGAAAGAAAGTTTAAAAATTGAGAATTATTACACATATATATCTATATATTTATATATATATATATACATAGTATAATAAAATAAAAGAATAAGTGAGAAAGTTGTAATATACCTACAAGGCCAAAAGAGAAAGAAATTGGATTCAAAGAAACATAACAATTCAAGACACCAAAAGAGTCTTTGGACTAAAAGGGAGACCTATTATAAATTGTAAAGCTCTTGCTGAATTAGGCCAGCGTAATTAGGCTTAAGCAATGCTTTATGGTACCACCTTCCCCGTGCAGCAGAAATTTTCGAGATAATAGAAAAAACAGAGCCATGTTGAAAAATTAGGCCTACATCTAATACATGTGGATGAAACACCAAACAGTAAAATAAAATGTTTAAAAAGGTTTCTAATGGCTCTAAGGTATATATATATATATATATATATATATATATATATATATATATATATTTATATTCATCTTAAAATTAAGTAATATGAAGCATTTTTAAGAATTTCAAACCAATACTTGAATTTATAAAAAATACAATTCTACCCTTAAACATATATGATGTGACTGATATTTTTAACTCATCGATCTGAAAAAGAAGTTTTCTTTGTTAGCATACGGGCATAAAAATGAAATCTTTTCGTCAAATTTGCAGGTATAGAGAAAATCGAAAATATTCGCCCGTCTAGAACAAAGGAATGTGGCTGGAAACAGGTATTCTAAGATCGATGTTGAGGGAAACCACGTGTGCAAACACTGCACGTGATCAATAACTAGAGCATCCTTTGCGGATTACAGCTCTAGAATAAAAGAGGGATTAATCAAGAATGCAAAGAAAATAAGCGGACTTAACTCTCCTCTCTCGTGCAAAAATACAATCAATTTTATCGTCCGGCCACTTCAACAAAAAGAAAATTACAAATTCCGGATGGGCTATAAAAAATTGCATTTGAATAAATATCTTTTCCGCTCTTGTGATGTTTCTTCGTCAGAGATTGAACGTTTGCGTGTTTTTTATCAAAAGGTATCAGACTCTGGAAGGAAAAGCTCATAGCCTCGTAAGTGATGAATATAACAAAAATGATGGAATACTAAATTGAAAATTATTTTCAGTTTTGTTACGTAAATGTACTTTATTAATAAATCTGGATTTCCTTTGTGCTTTGAAAGGGGCGTTTTCGTAGTATTAATGTTTTGTATTCAATTAGATTTTTTTAAAATATTTTATTGTATTTCCTTCAAGCTCAATACAGTAATTGACTAAATGTATCATGTAAAAATGTACTTTCGTTCTGCAGAGAAGAAAGCGTGTTTTTAGTTGCAGAGAACCATAACTGATAAAATCTCATGCATATGAAAGTTTGTAGTGCTTAGTGTGACTAACATTAAAATACTACATTTAGGTTTTTAAATCTATTTTAATGCATTTTTTTTATTAATTATTTCATATATGTTTGAATTAAATAAGTAAGAAAAACATCAAAGTTGAAAGAACATAGTACTCGTGTTCTACTTTTTAGTATGTAAAGAGGACACAGTACGGTTAATTTAACAAAACAAAAAATAATAAAAAATTTAATTAAGCTTTTTTTTTTTTTTGCATAATTTATTTTTCTACAATCTCTCAAGATTTGAGAGCTCTAAATTTGAATAAAAATTAGATTTTCATTGCTTTTATATTCTTTTTTATTTAAATCCCGATAGTAAATAAAAAATTTATCCTTCTCGAAACCCTAGAGAATAGCAATTTTTTCCCCACTAAGAAATCCTTAAAATGCTTTTTTCTTTTTTATGTCAAATGTTTCAATTTTTCTCTAATTGTTGTTACTAATATGTGCAACAAAAGTTGAAATTGAATTTTTAAGGAGTTTTTAAAAGAAAAAAATTCATAACAAAATTTTTTTAGGAATTCCGGTCATATCAGGAAACACATTCCGATTTTTTATGTTGTTCTACGGACACGCAAATTAAATTTCATGTATGTATGTCAACTATTGTATTAGGAAAAACATTTTATAAGCCGTTTCACAATTTTTTAAATTTTTTCAAAATAAAAATTAAATGGTTAACTTTTTATGGTATTTTGAGAAAACAAATCATCTGGTTACATACTACATATGCATATATAACAAGCAAAATATTTATAAAAATTAATAAATGAAAGATTTTTTTTAAAATCTTACCATGTTCCCTTAACAAAAACTTTTGATAAATATCTCAATTCTCTATCAAATGAATAATTTTGAAATATCTGTACCATTAAAAATGCTAAAACTGAATTTTTTCTTGGAAAAAGACCTCTGAATGAGTATATTTGTAAGGATATATTGGATATGTATGCTTTAGAGGTATTTTTTGTATAATCTCAAGTGGATGGTAAATCATCGTTTCTTGAATACAATTTTCAATTTGCATTTGCTATTTTAAATTAGTTAGACTTAAATTCATACATATTTTTAATATATTTAGATGTTTCAGTAATTTTTTAACGTTTTTGTGGATAAGTGAATACTTTCATTTCACATTTATTGACGGAAATTTATTCATAAAACACTTAAGATTTAATTGATAGAAACATTCTTAACGTTATTTTTACTTTTGTCTCTGCTGGTTTTACACCAAGATAGATGGTAGCGTAATATGTGTTTAAAAAAAATCGTTTTATATAATGAACATATAAAGAAATAAGATAATAAAAATAAGATAGCTTACTGCGTCTTTATGTATTAATGATTTATTTTACAAGTGTTCTTGGCAGACTCAAAGCAAACGCTTTAAATTGTGACTTATAAGATCACGATTTTTAATTCTTCAAATCGAAATATCAGGTACTTTCTTTCCCCTCCAGGTCAAGGAATTTACTTTAAAGATATTTAACCAAATCTTTGTTTTGGTATTCAAACCATTTGGATAAACAACTGTAGAATTTTTTTCATGAGCCTATGTTTTGTAAAACTGTCTAATTTGTAAAACTTTCTGTGAGCTACTTAAAATGTATAAAAAAACAACTCTCAGATTGATTCGAAGTTTTGAATATAACAATTACTCTGTCCTTAATCTTAAATTTAAATTTTTGCGCATCAATTGTTCGATATAAAGGCAAAATCTTTTCTCAACGATCAAAAAAATTAAAGATCTAGGAACAAAAACTATATTTCTTAATTGTCTCGAACACTTCCGATTTTTATTTACATCCAGAAAGTTCTCCGTGAAGCAATAAGATGTTTTCTTACGGATCATTGAAAGTAAAACAAACGGTAACGATAAATTTGATTTTTCAGACTTATCTATTTTATTTAAAGCACTCGTGAGAAAAGAAAACATTTTAATGCACTTCTCTCTTTCTGATTTCAAAATGTTTTGTTTATTTTTCGAACAAAGTACTATTTCAAAGATTTTTTTAAAAATTATACGAAATGTAAGGGCAGATTTTTTTCCATTCTAACTACATATCTTTTCATTTCGTTCCGAATCGATTTCATAAATATATAACTGACTTTTCTATAATTATACCTCTTGCAAAATTTGCTTCCATTTTTTAACAAATAAAAATAATTGCTTATGAATCTAAGAAATGCTCTTAAACAAAGCAATTTCTCTACTTTGCTTACGCTTATTTATTCCTTCAATTTTTTTTAACGAAAAACATAAAACAAAATTTGTTTCAGCGGTTTTACGCTGTTATTTTGAACATTCAGTATATTTGGACTCGCATTTCGAGTGATTGTCCTTCATTTATGAAGCGAAATTTTCATCTCAATTTTACTTTTATTAAAGAATAAGCTGAGTTTTTATAAAACTTTCTGTGTACATTTGTGTGTTATATTTCTATTGTTTTTCTGGTGAAAATAGACGCATAGAGTAAAAATATTATACTGTATCCGATGTTTCATTTTTAAAAGATGAAAATGTATTATGATTATCAATTTTAAGTACTCCTACTATCAATTTTTGATAGTTCAAGAGATGTATATAAACATATCTAACTTTGATATAAAAATTTAAAATCGAGTACTTATATAGCTCTTATTAAGAGTTTCTTATTGATCTCTTTATAAATTTGTATTCTTATAACATAAACGGTTTTTAAATTTTACTTGCATTAAACTGGTGGTTATTTTAAAATTTTAAATAAATTAAAATGAAATAAGCAAAGATATTTCGGTAAATTAAGTAGCTACAGCATATACCTATCTAAGAAATGTAAAGAATACAAAACTGGACTTTTTCTTAAGTTGATTTCATTATCAGATTTAGACAAGTGTTAAAAGAAGTAAAACATTTTTTTTTAATATAAATTTAATACAAAATTTAAAATTTTCGTATCAGTATATAAAAAAAGTATACATATGTTGCAGTATTAGTATTCCTAATTACTACAATTTTTGAAATTTACATTAATTGTTATTACTAATTTCTAATTTACTTTGTACTGTAAAATTGGAACATAAAAGTAATTTGAATATGATTATTCAAAACAATTAGTCAATTCAACAATTTAATATGATTATTAGTCGTAATAAGAACTGTAAGTAGATATATATAAAAATAGCTCTTAAAATCTCAATCCTCATTCATTTATCACTGAATACTAAATAGCATCGAAAATATTAATGAGATTTTTATTCGATTAATTTCGCTTCATTGGCAAGTTCAAGTTTTGTATCAATATGATAAACCTATAAATCATGACGTTCTTTTGTAATTAAATTCCCGAAATTCCAGTGCTGGATTTTTATTTTTAAGTATATTATTCGTTTTTAATTTGAACTTCAATTCACTTAAAAATGAAAGATTTAATTACACTTTGTGCTTATATATTCATTCCAAAAATAGCTTTTCCTGAATAATGCATCCTTCTCGCCTTTTGAATCTAAAGAAAATAAAAAGGAGCATCTTTTATATATATATATATATATAAACCTTCGTTTATGTAACGCCTTGTTTTCTTTTATTTTTTTCGTTAGATATGGTATTTGTTTGACGATAATTAAATTTTTTGCGAGAGAAAAGCTTTTTTCTATCGCACCATTTCTTGCTGAATAAATTTTTGATTTCATATCAACCAACTCCTTTCTTAAAGATGGGATTTTTAGCCTTTTCTCAAGTTATAATTTATACGTAAATTAGAGTAAATATAAAAAATATATATATACAAGTGTGTATAATCTGATATAATGTGGTTATAATCATACTTCCTTATAAACAGCATCCTGCAAATGAAACGGACGAGAAGATTGCCACTAAATTTCCTCCATGGATTACACGAGATGCACTCAGGGAATTTTTTAAAAAAAAATACTTCAAAAATATCCAGAAGGTTCTTTAGAAGAAAAATTGCAAGTTTAACAAAAGAAATTATTCACACTGAATGCACGAACAGTTTTAACATTTGTATACTAATTTTTTTATCAGTTTATACCGTTTTTAATTGTGTTCATGACGATGTATTGAATATTGCTTAATATGGCTCCTGTAACTTTTCAAGGTAGTGGACAGTGCGGTAACAACAAATCATAACTGGGTCTAGATTGTTTCTCATATGAAACATTATGGAATTCTTAAAACCGATCAACGTCAAACGCTTTAGTATGGTCAAAATGAAAAATGGTCGATGTAAGGAACTGCTCGTGGTGTAGTTATGGAAAACAAACGTTTGCATCATGCCATGATACCTATAGCAGTAATGGAACATGCAAGAGTATTATTTATTTTCTCAAAGAAAACTGTTTCAAGGGAAAATGTCAGCGTGAATCCCCATCAGACATTCTTTCAGGGGGATTTGAAGTGCATTTGTGAATTTCTCTTAGCGCGAATGGGACCATTTTGCGTGTTGGCTGTTCTCTTCAGGCAGAAATTAACCTCGTTACTCTACTGTATATTCCATGGCCATAATAGATCATCAGCCATTCTGTTCAGAAAAGGAATAGTGAATGTGATCCGTTGTGACTTGTCCGTAACAAGCATATATTGGGTGTGACGAATCTTGCATAGGCAAAAATGTATTGTGTTTCAAAGCCCCTATTAAATGTTGCTATGAAAAATACCTGTCTCTCAAGATTCTGCACGCGCATTATTACCCCCAGAGCCAGATGTCCGTGATAAAGCCAAAAAACTACCTTAGCGCTCAACAACCACTGGTGTAACGGTTTTACGGGCTCTTTCGGTCGCTGTTGTCACTGGGCATATGGCTCGCAGAGTGAGCCCTTATCCCATATCGTAGCATATTAATGGTGCCTGTGGTAGTAGCGTCCTTGCTGAGAGGGAACAATCTGAATGGTTGAAAGAGCGAGGAAAGAAGGCGTGGTTAACTGGTGCCTGGAGTTGTGAGCAGAATGGTGGTGAGAAGTGGAAAAAGTTCATCCTTGAGTGGCTCAGAGCCTGGCTTTTGATTGGCTAACGGGGGTGAGTGAATTGGCATTGGATTGGCTGCCCTGAAGTTTATGAGAGGAATACAGCAAGGGGAAGTTGGCTGTGTGGGAGCTATATACAAACTAAATAATTAAGTTAAATAAATGAAATTTAGCAGTTCATTTGCCAAAAGGCAAATGAAAGAATTTGATGTTAAGGTGGGTTATAAGAGTCAAGAAGAATTCTCCTTGGTCTCTTAGTATTGTCATGAGGAGTATAGTTTTCTAAATTGAGGATGTGATAATTATTAGTGAGTGGAAGAGAATCAAAAAATTTTGTAGCTATTTTCTTAATAAAATTTTTAAAGGTTGGGAGTTTAAGTGCTTTATAGATATCAGAGTTTCTCATATACATATTCGCACGAACAATCATGCGAATAGTTTTATTTTGCGATATTTCAAGCATTTTAATATTATTATTTGCAGCATATCCCCACACAGGACAACCGTAACTCATGATGGGCCGCAAAACGGCTGTGTAGAGAAGTACCTTGTTTTCTACTGTCATGTTAGAATTCCGGCAAATTAGGGGGTATATTAATCTTAATGCGTTCCGGAATTTATTTCGCGCATGTGAGCAGTGTTGTTTCCATGTGAGTTTATTGTCGAGTAACAAGCCTAAGTAATTTGTGTTTTGAGACCATTGTAGTGGTGTGGAATATAGTGTTGGTGGGGTTGCAGATTTTCTCTTCCTTGTGAATAAAACTGCAACCGTTTTATCAATATTGAGTTTAATTTTCCAATTATTAAAGTATGATTCGAGCAATGTTAAGTGATTGTTAAGTGCCTTTGTGATGCTGTTGTGATTTTTATATGTAGCCGCTATGGCAGTATCGTCTGCGAAAATATTTAGACTGGTGTGTGGGTGAGTTGGTATGTCATTGATGTAGATATTGAAGATAATTGGTCCAAGGAGAGAACACTGGGGAGCTCCAATATTGACTTTGTAAATGTTAGATAGAGTATCCTTGATGCGTACTTGATAAGATCTATTAGTGAGGTAGAACCACTTTTTATATCCCTCTGTCATAGCCCGGACATGACCCCCAGAGATTGATCCATGCCATCCATTCCTTAGGCAGCGAAATTCACAAACTACAGCAGAAGCATTCATTCCCTTTGTTTTCATAGTACAGCTTTACTTGTAACGCACGTTTAAATAGTGACACCGTCATAGTGACAGCTGGAAACAATGGAGTGAAACATAAATACTTCTGTAAATGTTTTATCGTTAGATCTGTTTTGCACAACGCTTTCTTTTCTTTGCACATATGTAAATCCGGTAATTTTTTTCTAGAACCATTGAAAGACCTTGCTTTTCTAAGTTTGAATTGCTTAAATTGTTTATGTATTCCGTGTAATTAATTTTCTTTGTTAAATTCGTCATTTTTTCATACAAAGCATCACATAAAGAGCATTTTTTAAATTCTTTGAATGCATTTGTGTATAATCCATGTACAAATTGGGTAGTAATCCACTCACTCGCTTTAGTTGCAGGATGTCCTTAATAAAGTTTAATTATAACCACCCCGTATTATTTAAGATTTGTGTAAAATATTGTGCAGATCGCGTTTAATTTTATGATATTATATTTGGGATGTTTAATAATAGGATTTAAAGATTTCTAGGAAAAACATTTTTGATGGATAACTGCTATTTAGACCATGAATGTTTTATAAATATTTATAGTTTGAATTTTATATTTTATCGCACTGTGTCTAAATATTCGATAAATTATCCGTTGCTTGGATACTGGATACAACGTTACAAATCTAATTCTCGTTTACAAGGCTATAAAACGCACTGGTATGATATTAAAAGAAATTTTATCCTTTTAAGGCTCAATTATCTTTTTATACCTTAAAGAAAAATGATTTATGATACATCAAGTACGATGAATGATTGCTAAAATTATTTTACGACAGCTAGTCTTAGTCATTCCACGTATGGTGATGTTAGTTTTAGATTTCAAGAGTTAGCTACATATGTAATTCTGAAATTGTTACGAGTAAGGTTCTTATATATATATATATTTTAAGTAACTCTAAGCTTCTTTCTTAACCATCCATAAATATTAACGAAGTTTATAAATAGCTTAAAGATCCTTGCATTAAATGCAAGGAAACACGAATCATCAGTAAAATATGACCTACTTTGACATTAAATTTTTTACTTTTAGAACTTGAAGAGGTGCGAGAACTTTTGTACATTTATGCATTTAAATAGTTAAGGAAACTGGGGAACAACTTTACAATTTTTTTATTTTAATTTTTGAAATTTGGTTTTAATTGTATTTTATTCCTTATTAAGTAATATAAGTCCATAAAAAAATTTTCAAATTTATCGCAAAATGTTTGTAAAATTTAAATGTTTTAAAGCTTTTTTTTAACATTTTTTAAATCCCATAGGCTTTTTTAAATATGTATATTTTCTTTCAAAAACTTTTTTCGCAGTACCTTATAATATACTACATAAAACTGTGCATGGGTTTTTTTATGCTGTGGCTCATTAGTTTTACATTATTTTTTTTTCATTGTGAAACATATAAAAGTTCTGAAAAAAGCATTAATTTTGATTTTGAAATTTTGTTAAAAAAATTAGCACATATCTTAGAGCTAATTCCATACACAGTTTTACAAAACATACATTTCAGAACATTTATAAGAAATTTCACATCCCTACTTGAATTATCAAAAAACCCTTAAGGTATCCGACTACGTTCGGAACCGTGATTTTGCATAAGCGTGTAAATGGATAATATTTATGATATTTAGTGTCACTTAGATTAGACTACATGTATAAAATTGTTTTAAGGACATTATGAGAAAAAAAATTATTTAAATACAATATTTTGGCAAAAAATTAACTTAGAATAACCTATTTTCCAAATGTTCTCCTTTTGTAAAAAATGCTTCTATTGTATTAGTATTTTGCCTCTGTATTCAGCTCAGACCTCTGTACAGAGGCTCAACTAGCATTTTTGAAATGTATAACTCGGAAGTCGGTTTATCCATGTTTTACGACAACAGAGGGGAGAAATTTTAAGATACGCCGATAATTATTTCAAGTGGTTGTAACTCTGAAAATAATTTGAATTTTTCAAAAATCATAGTTGAGCCTCTGTACAGAAGTCTGAGCTATATACAGGCAAAATATTATTATAATAGAAGCATTTTTTACAAAAGGAGAACATTTGGAAAAAGGTTATTTTAAGTTAATTTTTTGCCAAAAATTGTATTTAAATAATTTTTTTTGTCATAATGTCCTTAAAACAATTTTATACATGCATTCTAATCTAAGTGACACTAAATACCATGAAAATTATACATTTATGCGTTTTTTTAAAATCATGGTTCTGAATCTAGTCGGATACCTTAAGGTTTTAGAAAGATAGTATATGATCAAAAATTCAACATGGAGAAATATCAGTTTGAAGTGTTCATTCCATGAACAGCATGATATAATATTCATCGAATACTCTGAAACTTTTATGAAATGTTAGTTAGCTTATTTAAAACTACTTACCATAATAAATTGCCAAAAAAAAAGAACAATTAAACAATATACTGGTATAATGAATATATAGAAGAAAACAAATAAAAGATCGATATTTTATAAAACTTTAACTTAATAATTATAAAAAATAAATACACTCACCTCAGAGCTATTTACATGCTCAGCTTTACAACTTAAATAACGCACATGTACAAAAGATGTTTTTGCGTTTATTTTTTACTTCCCTAATTTTAAGGCCGCGGTAGCCGAGTGGTATAGGTATCGGACCGTGGCTTGCCTTGTTACGAGTTCGAGCCCAGTACCACCAAAGACCCGCCGTGTAGGGCAGCGATGCACGTTAAATCTGTCGAGAGCTGAAACGTCCTTCCGTTGGTGTGGTGTGGCAGCTAGGAGAGGGGGGGTGCCAGCTCAGGTGTCGTCCACGTCACTTGACCATGGTTCAAAATTATGTGGTCCGTCGCCAAAAGTCCTCGTGTAGCTAAACAGTGCGACGTTAATAATCAATCAATCCATAATTTTAAAAGCCTTCGCATGTGTAATATTGTACACGAATGAAAGCAAAATCCAACAAACCAAACAATTTAAAATTAAAATATATCAAAATCGAAGAATTGCTTCCTTGCGTTTGTTTAAATATCCTAAAATATTTTAATAATAATTGTGTAGAATTTCACATACATGGGATTAATATATATAAATATCACCGAAAACAAACATATAAAAATTGGAGACTTTTACTATTCTTGCAAATTAGATTATGAGAGTTATAAAAATGGATTTATAGTATTTGTGCTTTGGGATAATTCGTTTTAAAGTTTTAATTCCAATCATAATAATATAAAACAAAACACACACAGCTTTTAAATCTTGACCAAATCCATTTGCTCTTCAACAAACAATACACAAACTAGAATTTTTGCATGAATTACGCAATGTTTTCTTGAAATGCTTTGTTACTGCATATGTAATGCAACATATGTTTTTCTCATTTGAACGTGGTAGAAAAATAATTAATTCGTTTTTTATCTGGCGATTTTCTAGCAGATAATCTGAAAAGTGGACGTGGAAGTTTTCTTTAGTCTGCTGCCCAGCATCAAAAATTGTTCTATAACTTAATAAAAAATACAGGTAAAAGGCTTTGAAATTTTGCTGGCATGTTTATAATGATTCGAAGGACCATATAAGCCAATCAAAAAATTCCTATAGCTTGATAAATTTTTGGGTACCATGTCGCCTTAAATGACAATACAACCCAGATGAATTATTTTTTTTATTTTATAATTGGAGAACACAAAAATCCTTAAGTGTTTGTTTTTTATAAGTACACTCTGCATGCTATGAAGACAGTTTCATATATCTTAAAATAATTTCTATCATACTTACAAAAAGATTTAAAGTTCGTACCTCTTTTTCAAATGGTTGATGGTTTTGTTTGTGTGTGCATATATACATAATCCATAAATATATACAAACAGCTATAAAACCTAAATATAACTAGTCAAGATAGGAAATATTAGCCACAGTAGTACAATAACAAACTCCTGGCCTTAGGAACCAAGATTGCAGATTTAAACAAGTTTTAGGGCTAGCCAACCTTCACCTGTAATTTTGCCTATACACTGAGCCAAAGGGAAAGGAAAGAATAATATTATGAGAAATTTAAATATTACAAATAAAATACACTATACCATAAAAATATAACGATAAAATTATAGCCTGCTAATATTTATTAGTATATATTTAAAGTCGATGCTTCAAATTATTCTATTACCCCAAGCTCTTCAAATTGCGTATATATATATACGCAATTTGAAGCATGATGTAATACAAAGTCTTACATTGCAATTGGGACAAAAATATATCAGGTTTTTTTTTTTAATTATCTTTTCATTTTCATTTCTACTCAAGCAATAAACTGCATGTGGTCTTGCTATCTCTTTTCTTTATCGAAAGTTTTCGAGAATCTAGATTTCTAACTTCAAAGAAAAGTTCCCACATTCAATACAATGAAAATCCTGGAGGAGAAACGTTTCAGTTCCATGGAAAAATTATATCTCTTAAAAACACTTGCAAAAGTAATCTCGCTATAAGAATTAAAAATGCGTGTAGATCAATGATAGAAAAAATAAAATATCAGTACCCGTACAGCGTACGGGAAAACCGGTTAGGTGTTAAAAATAAATATAATTCTACCAACAATGAGGGGTCATTTTTATTTCACTATATTTATAAGACAGGCTAATAGAATAAACACAAAAATAGATGTTTCTATTTTCATTATACACAATTAATTTCAAATTATTGTTAGGGAAGTTACATAATTAACTGCATTTATAATTAAAAATTATTTTTTGAAATTACAGTCAGACCTCTATATAACAAAGTTGCTAAATCCCGGAAAAAATTTGTTATTCGGAAAATTCGTTATACAGAGATTCATCTTTTAATATATTTTATATATAAACCACATAAAACAAATTTTAAATTTATAAATACTATATATTAAAAAAAGTACTTATTCAGACCTTTTTTAAATTAATATATGTTTATTTTATATATCATACCCATCAAAAAAGAAAGAAAGAAAGAAAAACTGCAAGGAAAACAAGAAAAAAGAATGTCGAAGAATTCACTGTATCTTCAATATTAAGGAAATAATTTTATACTAAAATTAATGAATTTAAAGAACATTTTATAATTTAAAGCATACAAGTAATATTAAACATACATTATTTTATAATTAGAACACGTGGACAAGGGAGAAATCCACTAAGGGTGAAAAAGGATATCGAAGATGTTTCTAGTGAACTGGGCAATGGGTGTTAAAGGTTATACTTCTTGAGTGAAACGTCCAGAACTCTATTGCTCTCGGCGAGTTAGTATTTAATAAAACCAGTTCAAGATTTATGACCACCATAAAATATGTTAAAGAGAGAATAACTTGAAATATTTTCAGAAATACTTTAAAAAGGGGGAGAACAAAAATTGAATCCCAAAAGAAAAAGTTCGTTTTATAGAAAATGCACTTCGCTGTAGAGGTTATTTTACGAAGAAAATCTTGAAATGTTCAAGGTTCTAGGAAAAAGTTCGCTATGTAGAAAAATTCGCAATATAGAGGTTAGACTGTATATGTTTTGTTCATTTAACTTCATTTTTTTGTGCGCCATTTTTGTTAAAAAAAAATTTTACGGGTGCTAAAGATTTCAAAAAAGAAGGTAATGCGATTAGCAATAGTGTTGAGATATGCTTTTATAGTTCTCTGAGATAAAATTCTACTCAAAAGTATGCTCGAAATAAAGATTATTCCTCTTTGAAGTCTAAATAACTGTTATGGCTCTTTTTGTTCCATTGTACAGAAGTTTTCCTCATCCAATGTCACATCCCTTGTCTTTAAGCTTAAAGCTTCTTCTTAGGACTTCCTTTCGTCACCAAATCCGCATATCTCCAGGCCTTTCTCCATGTTTTATTCTCTTTTTCAACATTTTTTTTCAGGATAAAACATTCCTTCCCCTTTATTTTTTCCAATACCGAACACCTTGCTTTACTGGAGAAAAAGGGAAATTGAATTGGTATACTTTTCTAACATTCCTAAGGAGTAAAATCCTTGTATGGAAAAAACCAAGAAAAAAAACCAAGAGGAAAAATATACTTCAAAAGAAAACACCAAGAAGCAAGTTTCCACTCTTTTTTGGTTTAGTCTATGAAGAAAAAGGTGTAACCATAAAGAATAAAAAGAGAAGGGGAAATCCCTAATATTTCTTATGGAAGTTTCTTTTTTTTTCTTTTGCAGAAAAGAGAGTAGTAGCAATTTCAACTTATTACTTATAAAGATTACATTTTAAAGATATGACGAAGTCTTAGAATTATATATTTTTTTTTTTAGAAATTGACATCTTATTCGGTTTATTTTAACTATAAACACTTTAATGGGATGTGAAAGTTTTATAATTGTGTCGCTCCAAATTCTGACGTTTTCCAAATACACAGTATGGCTTTATTAAAACTTATTTAAGAACAGGAATATATATTTGAGAATGTTATTAATATCAAATTATATTTAAACTAAATAGAGGATTCTGCTGAACAGACACTATTCTTCTTAAGGTTTTTAAAAGTGTAGAGTATTTGTTCGACAAATACTTACTCCCTTTTGTCAATATAAAAATGGAATTATTGATACTTAAATAGAATAATACTTAGACTTCATATAAAAATATATATTTTTGTTTTCCCAACAATGTACAGAGTATTTTTAACTTTTTTCTTATAGGCCGTTATACAAAATTTTGCCTTCTACTAGTATGACAATCGCATAGGGCTTAGTAACGCTAACTGCTGTGCCGTAGGCTGTGGGTTCGAATCCCAGAGAAGGTATAGATGTTTGTAATTGTATAGTGTCTGTGAGACATGTGGGGACACTTAAGATTTTCGTCAAGCTACTAATCCTCTGGAGAAGTTGGTGGAAGAGGAAGAGAGGTAAGAGGCTGCTGACCACCACCCATGGTATTCTCCCTCAAAATTGGAGTGAAAACGAGTCAGATCATACTGTCACCTGTATGGTGGTAAAAGCTGCGGATAACGACAGACGGTCGTCCACGGTCTAGCAATCACTCATAGTTGTCAAAGCATTCGTTTTGACAATTTTGTATTACTTACGTTTTTATAGTAAAAATAGTTATCTATCATATTTTAAAAGAGAGGTAAAAAAAATGTCAAAAACAAGTGTTAAGATAGGAAAACATACAATTTTGGTGCAGAAGGGCCACACCTACGCTACTGGGTGGATCTCAACACCTTAAAAACATTTGAAATGGCCCGTACCTAGAAATGTTCGCCCATCCCTGATCTAAGCACTCAATACATAAGAAAATAGTAACAATTTTATGTTCGATTGTAATATGTGAATTTTCTTTTTATATTGAAATATTAAATTGCAAAGAAATTAGATGTCATTGACTGTCTTGAAGTGTAATACATATTTCAATGATATTTTTGTTTAATCCTATCCTTGTTATTTTTTACTACCAACTTATTAAAAAAGTATAGTATGAAAAATAACTTTTCTTTTTTTTTAAGTAGTAAAAAAGTTAAATACAGTAGAGAGATAATTTTAATAAAAGAGATGGTAGAGTTAATATTGTCCAGTTTTCTTAATTAAGTGTATTTTTTTTTTATTTTAATGTAGTCGTTTGTGAAAGAGGGTTAATATGTCCCAATTCTACATCGTAGGGTTTTTTTTTATTAACATTAATTCAAAAGCATATTTTGGATTGCATTTTTGCATGTATACAAAGTTCTTGCATTTCAAAACAACCATAGATTAAATACAAATATTCTTTTATGATTTACTTATATAATCTTAATATTTTCAATATTCCTGTGAAACCCCTATAATAGTGTGAGAATTTAATAATTGAATTTTTACTAAGCAGAAAAATTTTATAAATTCCTTAGATTTTTCGTTATGTTAAACGATTTACAACGACAGATGGATTGGCACAAATAGGACACAAAATTATATCGATGGTAGAAATTAAAAATATTTAATATTTTATTTAATTTTTTCGTTTGGTTATTCGACTCTCAAAAACACACACAAATAGATTTATTTTTCAACATTTCATTAAATTGAAGTTTCCTATGTCCTAAAAGATTTTTTTAAAAAGTAAAGAACAAAATTTTACTTTAATTTAAAAATAATTCTTGCATCATCCTGAAACTTATTTTGTTTTTTTTTCTTGAACAACGTTCTAAAAGACGAATGTTTCTGCTTTTACATAGCTAATTTAGAAAATAACTCTACTTATACAACACGTATTTTTCATAATGGCACGTAATCCAGAAAAGAATTCGCATATGAACTTTAAAAGTCTGATTCGATATGAATCTTCATAATTAATAATTAATCATTAGTCTACTCTATAAAGAATATCTTAGCAATTAACTATCTAAAATCCATTTATTAACGCCTTTTCTTGAATAAATATTAGAAATACCTAGTTCCGAAATTTATCTCACAAAATACCAGAAGTTCAATCCTGAAAAATACTAAAACTTTCAATAAAATATTCCACTACTCTTACGCTGAAATTTTAATAATGTTTTCGCCAAACGTACGGATACGAATCATGAATATTAAAATATAATTCGACAAATTAATCCTTATAAATTTATGAGCAATCGGCTTAAATTCTTCTGCACTACGTGATTTCTAGCTCATAAAATTTATCGTATATATTTTTATTTGAGGTATTGCACTACACTTTCTTTTATATGTATCAGACTTTTTCTAGTGCATTTAGTTCTATAGTTGCTATTCTATGCATCTATAAATCTATTATAAAGGTTAAACGAGGCAATACTTTTCCCTTGTTTCTGGTCGACTGATAATCAGTTCTGTGCCATAGATTTCATTATTTAATACTCAGTAAGTTTTAACATTTATTTGTTGCATTTTGTGAAACTATATATTCTGTTTGAATGCTATTTACTGTGAATGAGTGAGTGAATATTAACATCGCACTGTTCAGCTACACGAGGACTTTTGGCGACGGTCCACGTAATTTTGAACCATGGTCAAGTGACGTGGACGACACCTGAGCTGGCACCTCCCTCTCCTAAGCTATTTACTGAGAAATAAATACATTTGTTTGTATAAAAATATCATTATTGTACTTAAGAAAATTACAAAATAGTTACTTTACATATGTCCCCATTAAATTCTGAATAATATTTTCAAAGGATATTTTTTGATAACCGTATGTGAGTTCTGATATTTATTTGTATGATTGTATCAGTTTACAGAAATCGTAGAAAATCTGACTCACAAAAGTAAAAATAAGATTTTGAAAAGCTAATTATAAGAGATAAGAAAAATTAAGCCTAGATTGAAAAAAATGGAATAATCCAATTAAAAAAAGTATGATATATGAGTTCGTTCCAACTGAAATTTGACAAATTAGATACTGTCAGCTAACTCTAAGTCAAATCCACACATAACTACAAGGCATTAGTAAGTATTCCTCTTCATATAGGTCATCTCAAACTTTCCTCTGCATTTGAGAACCCCACCTAAAAGCAAAAAAATATGTGCAGTGCATTTTTGAAGCATCTCCAGAATGGCAAGACTTTACGTGCAGACCGCTTAGAGGGTTAAAATACGCCGCTAAATACTTTAGTAAGAAATTCAGTTATTTGTAACTGTTAAGTATTTGCCCAAAAACTTAAAACAAAGAATGTAGGAAATGCAGAATAAATAGAGAATAGAAAAAATACACTTACAAATGACACTAAAAATAAAAATTAAAGTCATACAATAAAATACAGATTCTGACAATAAAGTTCAGTGAATAGTCCTGTAAAATTTACGTAGATGAAATATTAAAGAAAACTGCCTCACACAATGTCCTTCAAAATGATCACCTCCCATAACTATGTACCACTGAGATCTGCTATACATGTCCTGGAAACTTTGCGAGAAGTCTTCTTTTGGGATGGAGTTCAAAAGCCTCGTCACGTTTCGATGGATGTCAGGAATATCGTCAAATATCTTTCCTTCCAAAGCGAGTTTGAGTCTTGGGAATAGGAAGAATTCTGGAGGATTGAGATCTAGCGAGTATGGTGGACGTTCAATTTTCACCACCTCCTTTTTATCCAGGAAATGTTTGACGATATTGGCTGTGTGAGAAAGAGCATTGTCGTAACAAAACCCCATGACCCTGATTGAGCGTACTGAGGTCGTGCCGTATGTATTACCCTCGCTTTTCTCATCCTTAAATACTGGGTACAGCTATCATGCGCACAGTCAATCGACGACCTTTAGCGATTAATTTCCTCACTTTCTCAATGTTTTCATCACTGACGGAGGTCGCCGGTCTTCCACTACGGATTTTTTCAGAAACAATTTCCCGACCTTCTCGAAAACGAGCTAACCACTCGTACACACAGTTCATAGAAAGTGCTTGATCTTCATGAACACGTACCAGCATCGCATAAGTTTCTTTCGGTGCCTTACCAAGCTTAAAACAAAACTTTAAACTGATCTTTTGTTCTTTCATTTTCAGTTAAGAATCAACGTACTAAACAAGCCCTTTGTAAAACAAGCCTTACATGGAACACAACGATACTCAATTGAACAACGGTAAGAGCAGATGGTCAACACCTACCGCTATGCATGCGCAGCGTTTCGTTTTGCCAGTTTTACTAGATCGGCCGTTCTGACTTCATTCACCGAAGTTTTTTGTCAGAAGTTGTATAATAAAAATAGAATTCTAATCATTAAACAATTCAAATATCAACTTTATGAGACATTATATCCAGATATCTTGCAATAGAAATAAATCTGTAAGTATTTTTTTTAATTTTATAGAGAACAAAAAAGTCGGTTAAGTAAACGAGTTAACTAAATAAGGAAAGGGTAAATAAATGAATCTTTCCTAAATATAAACTAAGAAACAAACAAAAGATTCAGGAAAATTTCACCCTATAAGGCAAATCGTGTTCAATTTAATGTTAGATATACAGGATCTCCTCGGCAAAGTTTCGTTCCTTACAAATCAGAAATCAAATTGGTCCCGGACATTCATCAGATTTATATTTTTCAGTACTATTTTCAATAAAATGGGTTATAATATGAGTGCATAAAACACAAAAATTCAGTCAATGAACGTGTAATCAATCATTGCGTATAGTAGGAAAATTATGTTCTCTATCATACATAATATGCTCAGTAAACGTGTTGGGGAAGATTCCTTCCAATCAAATTATCTTTCATCATTTACTTTTTTATTTATTTAAAATGATCATAAGAATACAAAGTCGTAAATCGAGGAGAAGGTGTGTATGAAATCATTAATAGACATTTGATTGCGTTATATGTCTGTAACTAAATTTTAACATAAGGACACAAACTTTTATGTACATGGTTGATTTGAACAAATTGAATATCTTAAGTATTAGATGTTTTACCTGGAACCGTTTTAAAGAGGAAACCTTTCATTTATTGGAATACTTGCATAATATCCAACCGTTTTATGTAAATAATATAAACTATAAAAAAAAATTAATTCTTTAGATGTGTGAATAACGATGATGGTACTCTAAAGACATATTTTTAAGATCGAAACAGTAACGAAATCAGCTTAATTTCTAAAGTTTTGTATTGAAGAAAAAAGTATGTAATGTTTGCTATTAAACATAAATAGCTGACTCTCTCTCTCTCTCTATATATAGTCTAATTCTCAACAAACGATATATATATATATATATATATGTATTGTATATATATATGATAGGCCCCAGGCCTGCTGGTAGAATGAGGAAGGCATCATCTCTATAATAACTTCTTTATTTTGCTTCAATCACATAAAATCCAACATGGCGGCCCTTTGACGCGCAACCGAGTAGAACATTAACAACCAATTCAACCAGGAGTCACCAGCTAAGCCTTTTCGAGTATGCGTTCTTCTTCGTCAGTGCTCGCTCCACCTTTAAATAGGCTTATTTACCCACAAATCCTTACGCGATGGTAAAGAGTTCGCTCTATTTTTATTACTTACTTAATTTTGAACCTAAACTTTTCAAACCTGACATATATATATTGCTGTAGAACTAATGTCCTGAAATTTTGCTTAATGTACTGTATTTTATTGAATTCTTTTAGTTTTGTGTGTTTTCCTTAGTTATATAGAAATTATTTAAAAAGTTTGTGCAAGATTTCCTTCGAACTTGATTCTTTTCACTCAAATTAATCATTTTTTCAGTTTCAAGTAATATTTTCATTAATCTTTGTGTTCTTTTTTGAAAATATTTTCTGATTATTTTACTTTAGAATGTTCGAAATTGATAAGAAAAAAGTAAAAGAATATTGAAATTAAAAATATAATATTTGCCTTTGAAATAAAATTGGCTTGAGAGAGTGTTAAAGGCTTCTATGTTACCTTTTAGATTGTTTCGCTTACTTTTGTTCAGAAATAATTCTATTTAATACTCATTGTGTATTAATTATAATCATATATCATTCTAAGGTAAGAGTCAACAGCTTTGAGCCAAATTGAAGCTTGATAATTCGCATCCGTTTGATAATTGTGAATACTAAATATTTATCCCACTCCCTTGCTTATCTTTAAAATCTTAAAGAAATTTCAATTTTTTTGATACATACATAATTTTATAAAAATAAATCTAATTTAAAAAATAAAATTATTTTAATTTATTCATTCAAGTTATTCGTTCAGAATTCTTGGAACTTTCCTGTATGAGAAAAGAACTATTCAAAAATGCTTGTTAATATAATTTAATTAGAATTCAAATTTATACAGTTTTAAATAAATTAAGTGAAATAACCATTAAATTTTTTAATTGGTAGCGATTTTTAAATGTATTATGGTTATTTATATTTTTTTAGATGAAGTTATTCCTAATTGTGTTTTAAGTAATCTATTTTAAGTGCATTCAACAATATCAAAAGTAATACACTAAATTTTATTTTATTTGTGTTTTGTATCTGTTATTCGATTTAAATATAGTTTTCAATTCTTTTTTCTTTAAAAAGATTTATTAATTTCAGTGACCACGAAAGATTTTTTTTAAATAAAAAGTATCAGCCATTGCCAAGAATACAATGTAACTATTTTTTTTTATCATTTATGTGTTACAATAAGTTACTTAAAACCCATATCGAATAGAATTCGAATCATTTAGTTTCAACCATCAGTAAAATGTCGAAAGGTGAACTTTTTGATGAGTTTAACAAAGATCTAATCAATTATGAATTATTATTTACACATCAAATCACATTAGAATTTATTAATCTAATAATGAACATTTGGGGGGGTAATTAAAAGGCCCTTTCTTCTCTTTAAGGCTCTTCCTATTTTCTACCTCACTAGATTTAATGCTGTTTCTCACTCTACGAACGTCAAGATATATCCCTGCAATTTAAATCGCTTTTCCACTTCTTTCCGCTTGATTTCATTTAAGCTCTCTATCGAAATTATAAGCGTCATCAAGTCCCTCCTTGTTGCCGAATTATTAACCAAATATCATTTATGAACCAGTGAAAAAAGGTTAACGTTTACATCTATAAGTATGTTTTTAGAAGAAAAAAAAATTTCTTTTACTCCAGTACACAATCTCCAGTTTTCTATAACCATTTCTTTTTAAACCGTATTAAAAGTCATTCTGATTATCATCTTCCGATTATGCAAATACGACATTTTCAGCCTATTAAGTTATTTGCATGACATGTAAATATAAATTTCTTCAATGACCTTTAAGTATTAAATATTTATAAGTATCATTTTTCCCCTAAAATAATTTAATAGTTATCTTTTACATCTAAACATAATGTATCTTTCAAGTTTAAATGGGTCTTTGAGTTGTCAAAATGTGTTTCATATAAATTTTTTATCACAATCTCGTTTTAAAACACTTAGTTTTCAAAAATTATCTAATTTATGTTAGATAATTTTAGTATTGAAGATTAATATTTTACTGTATAATATATTTAATATTCGTATCATATATATTTTCTTTTCAAGCAAGTATATTATCAGACACACACAACACCTAAAATTTGCTAATTGTTCCAAACATAACATAAATGTTTTTTTTCTTTCAAAAGCTTGCTTTTATGCTCGTTTCTTCGGTGCTTTTTTAAAACATCTGTCATTAAATTAGGACATGTCCTGCTCAGCTCTTAACTAAAGTAGTCGAGGTAACCGAATGGTTGGTCGCGAGCTCATTGTCAGTATTTGTGAGATCGAGTACTGATGCCACTAAATACTTGTCAGGTAACGAGGCTGATGCACCCTAAATCTGTTGAATTTTTAAGTTCTCACTTTAGTGTGGTGTGAAAATTTGGAGGGAAGGTTGCCTATTCAGGTGTACTCCTCGTTGTTTAATCGTCGCTCAGAATTACGAACTCCATAACTTATAACCCTTGTGTTCCTTCTAAGTGCGACATAAATAAATTGTCTTGTTTGTCTAGCCTTATCTAAAAGATATACTTTTATTTTTCCTAAGTACTATAAAAACGTTAACATCCCTTTATATCAATACATTATCGATCCTCTGATTGGCGGTGTTGTTTGAGTCATTTTATTTAAATCTCTCTTCCAAGGAATACATACATTTCATTAGCAGTAGCTATCTTCTAACCATTTCCCATTTTTGGGTCTGCTTTCTTCTGTAATGTTACTTAACATCTCATTATGACTAGATAGAGTAAAATAAATCGATACCCTTTTAAAAGCTTTTAAAGTATTGTGTTTCGCCAAACAATAAATTTTGTTGTTCCAGCAGAGGAGCTGTATTGTTATTTTCTATTTTTTCCTCCTTTTGTTTTTTGTTTTTTCAGTTTACTATTCTTACTGACATTTCCATATCCCAAAAGGTAAACGTCTTACAACGTTTGTATTAATTTTATGTTCATCACCGATTCAGATTCATATATTTTTTTATTGATGATAAAAAACTACATTCATCATGAAATTTTAAAAACAGATTTTTAATTGTATTGTTCTTTCTAAAAAATATTACTTTTACAATTTCTGAAACTAAACTGTGACAAAAAAATGTATCTTACACATCTTTCACAAGATGTTCTAATCTTGATCTACATTCTATTAAGAATCCAATTATTCACCTAACATCTCTGATCCTCAATGTTTTTGCGCCTCTACAGTCACTTTCCTACTTAATTTAAAGAAAGTTTAATAATATTTCTTAAAACCTTTTATGTACTAAAGCATTATATCCATAGTCAATACGAATATTTAATTTCTTCGTTTTTTTTCTAAACTAAGTATTTCTTCCTATTGTTATTATTTCAAAAAAAATCCATGTTAGTTCCGTCTACAAGGCGCTCTTGAATGTTAAAAATTATTGGCTGATTCGTTATTTCTTTTTCTCTCTAACTGCAATTATTTAGCTTTTCAATATCCTCATTGTCATTCCTTCACTGAGTTGAGCTTTCAGTGTAAATGTAAGAAAAAACTGTTTTTGAATAAATATAAGATCTTATATTAATTTTGATAAGGGAATACATGCTGCAATTTTACATAAATGTCATTAATATTTTAACATCATTTTACATAAATATTATTAGTGATTTATACAGATTAAATATCTATATAAATCAAAAACTCATAAATAAAAGATGTAAAAAATACGTTATAAATTTATATTAAAAGTGGAAAATTAATAATGCATAATATATGTAAATCAAAAAATGGAATCACTTCGCCTAAAATTATTTTATTTAAAACTTATTTATTATTTTTTTCAAAAATTTAGGCGTACTTGCCTTGAAAAGCCCTCTCATTGCTATTTCCATCACTTGTTACAAGCATATTTCTTGTAAAGATTTAAATCCGTCACTTTTTTTTCCTTTGCTTTCATATAACACGTGATTATTTTTTTTTCATAAAAAATCCCCTGAGTAATTTGCCTAAGAATATACATACACTAATCTGTAGTTAAAGTCTTAAAATTTTGCAAGAAATAATAACACACTAATTTTCTGAATAATCCTTAAATCACAAGTTTAGATTTGAAATGAAATCTTATTTTCTTAGATAGTATTTGTATTACTGTTCTTGCATGTTTTCGTAATTGTGATATAGTGAAAATGAGTAAAATCTTTAATATTTAAAGATAAAATTCAACTCTTATGAATACGATATGCATGTGTGTATTTATGTAATGAACAGTTTCTTTTTTTTAAAAAAAAAAAAGAAAGTTTTTCGCTTTTCTTTTTGATCTTTTTTTCCTTTTATTTCATAACCTTACTACTTAAGTTCATCGTTCTATTTCGAATATTTTTTTATTAGTTTCCTTTGATGTTCCTATCATTTTTTCACCGATTCATCCTCTCCTGAACCTCATTCGACTGATTTCTCCACTCATGTGATTTAATCTTTCTTCAACTTCTATTATTTTTCTCGTTTTCTTTATTGCTTCTGATGTTGTGGATTTTGTAACTTATCCCTTGCGTTTGTTTCTTCTTACTCTGCTTCATTTGAGGAATCGCCTTCGATTTCTTCTGTTTACGACTGTTTCTTTAGCTTCTCCCGTGTTTTCTATAATCACATTTCATTTCGTTTTTACCCTATGATCATCTTACTCGCATAGTGGTAGTTTGGGCGGCATTAATATAGAGCATTTATCTGTAATGTCAAACACATAAGAAATTGTCCTTTTATGATCAAATATATCAGTTCTATATTTGTGCGTTTTGTAAATTATCTTATTTCTTCCATCGGTTTCAGCATTTGACTAATCAAGATCAATATTTATAAATAGCGATGTATATATTTAATACACACACAATACAAAAGTTCCCTTCATATAGTGTGTGTGTGTGTGCGTGCGTGTGCATGTGTGTGGGGGGTGACAAATAATTACATTATGCCAGTGCTTCTCAAAGTTTCAATATTCCCGACCCCTTATTCAATCATAATTTTCATCGCACCCCCCTCATACAATATAACAATGTATTGAACTCAATAATACTATACTTTGATGCTAAAACTAAGATACGACATTAACCGGCGTATATAAAAGTCTCACTCAGACAAAGCGTTAATTTCCCCGCATGTATATATACGTCTTTCCGAAGTATGGTCTCTTCTGTGCATTGATATTCATAAAATTATTCCGAAGGCTTTGGAATGCAATAAAAGGACCTTGACAATGTTTGCGAAGTTTTTACTATTCATTTCAGACTATTTACTTCTTTATTTCTGCCTCCACCACAATACATCACATATGCGCGCCGAAGTGGAAAACGGTTGGCATTGGGAAGCGAATCGAGTAAATTTTATTCGGCAATTAATTTTAAACAGTGCAAATTACTTAGATAAGTGATAATTTTTGTACATAATTTTATATATGAAAATCCCATGGGGTCACTGGTAGTTATTAAACATGTTCTTAACTTAGTGTTGTTAAATTAATTATAAAATACATTGGGTAGCACTGATACAATTATAAGTGTAATATATCAGTGCAAATGTGTGTTTTAATTTTTTATTATGTCAGAACGTATTTTGTTTGTTTACTTTCCGTAAGTTAATAATTTTTTAAAAATAATCTTTTGTTTTTGACTTTTCCATATGCTCGCGCCCCCCTTGTAGAGTTGTCACGCCCCAAAGTTTGAGAAACGCTGCATTAAGCTATCTTCCTTGTTTTTAAAACATTTAAATATAAAGTATTTGATTATGAATTTATTTGTTTTACTATACCATAATTTTATCAATATTATTTTACGTTTTTAACTTTTTACGCTCTAAAAAAAATACGAAGATTTACTAACCATCAAAATAAGGTTTATTAAATTTTTCACTTCAAAATTACTTTAAAGATTTTTCTCTTTCTAAAGTTCAGTTGATTTTTCCACTAAGATAATTAAATGTGTTTCGTTTCTTATTTTATGCTTTCATTTTTAAAGCATTCTTCCTTATTAAGACAATGAAGGCTTCTTATTTCATATAATTTAATAAACTTTTTCTTATTCTATAGTAAACATTCCACTAACACTGCGTTCATTTTGTATTCTTTTGCTCTATTCCATTTCAATTTATTATGACATGTTTTCCACTTTTCATTAGTTTTTTCACGTCATTAAAATCTGATCTCTTCATTCTCTAATGGGGTACTTTTTTATGAACCTTAATTTCATTTTATACTTCTTCCTTCTTATATTTTTCTGCTCATTACAGTATCTCCATAGCATTGTTCTCCAGTTTATAACATGCATTATTTTTGTTTGAAATAATTTATAACCTAATTTCTTGCTTTCTTTATTTCTTAAGAACGGAATATATAATTTTCAATTCCTGAAAATAATCTTTACATATATAATGATTTCCATCGTTGTTACTTATTTCATGTTCATATATTTTCAATACCCACAACATTGTCATTTTATGTTATCTCAACATATTTTTTTTACTGTAAAAAGCATATACAAATGACAATACTTGTATATGAGAACAATTTTTTAGTTTTCATTTTTATAGAGAAAATTTTCTCTGTCTTTTTTATCTGTTTTTCTTTATTCCTTGTTACAAATTTATTTTCTCTATTTCTTTGACTCTCTATCTCTCTAAATTAACTTCCCTTAAATTATACTTTTGCCCATCGTCTTTTCATAACTTCCAACATCTATAACATTTATTCATTAAATAAGAAATATTGTGATACATTTCTTATTTACGCTCTTTATTTCAATGTGTTTTAATCATGAATTTACTATAGGTTCTGAATTCTGCACTTAGATACTTCCTTTTTAATCTGATGCGATATGTTTTTGCCTAGTTCAGTATTTTTGGCGAGTTTAATTAATTTCGTAATATTGTGCAGGAAAAAGTGAGACAGACTATGATAAAATTCATTTAATTATTATTATGTGTAGCACTATTATTTCGGCAAAATTTTTGCATGTACAGTAAAACCTGTTTTTGTACGGTAAATAGGGACCGCATAAAAATAAACCACACAAAAAAAAATATTCTAAAATTTCATTAAGGGAAGTTGGAAACTTCTATACCGACAATGCTAACTTGTCTGTTTTCGGAGTACTTTTTCTCAAAATCTGTTATATGTATATGCTTGAAATCTTTCATACAATTGTAGTGACGTAACGTACACCCCCGCAACCCCTGGCTCATGAAGGGACCAAGGCCTGACTAACGCCAAGTACGTATTTAACCAAATTATAAAATATAAAGGCAAAATCTCTGACTTTTGAGGGAAGCCCTAACATTCTCCGATCACCACTTGTGCATTGATAGAAAACATTACAGTAGCTCCAAAGCCGTTAAAATTCATATACCACGTAAAAAAAGATCATACAGGAAAAAATCGCACAAAAATAAAACCGCAAAATAAAATAGCATAAAAAAGACTGTACAAAAATTGGTTCTACTGTAATTAAAATCATAGCTATTAATTATAAAATAAGCATATTCTATACAAAGTTATAAGTGCTTTGAATAGGATAAATGTGTAAAATATTTCGAAAAATAAGAATATTATCAGCATGTCCTTCTGAATGCGTTGTTTTGAAAATGCATTTAAAGAAAAGGCTCATATGTAAATTTTTTGTAAGCTCTAATAACTTGAGTATATATTATGAGAAAATTATTTTAGGTAAAAAAATTTGAGTTAAAATTCATCGATCTGTATTCTAAATATTCCTTTTAAAAGAATATTTTCAATTTTTATTCCCGTTGATAAAGCAATTGTGCACTATGTTTTAACTATTATCTTTAAAAAAGTTTCCTAGCAATTTCTGAGAAAAACTGAGGGAACGAGCATAATAGTTCTTTTATTTAGAATTTACAATGGTTTTTCTTACAATAGCTACTGCAGCATTGCTGTTAATATTGTGATATTGAGAAACAATGTAGCTATTTAAGTGAATCATTTTTTAAAATAAAATAATTTTGAGATCAAAAATATCTTTTAGCTTATTTAGCATTTTCGTATCCATTATTTGTGTCTCTAATGTCGATCTCTTACTTCTCTTTTTCCTTCTTCACTCATGTTAATTTTATCATATTGAGATATGATATTCCCTCTATCTTTTCGCCCTCTCTATATCTCTTTTTCTCACCCTTGATCTCTCCATTTCTCTCTATCTTTCCTTTCCACTCTCTAGCTTTCTCTCTCTCTCTCTCTCAAAATTTTTAAGGTATCCGACTACGTTCGGAACCGTGATTTTGAAAAAGCGTGTAAATGGATAATATTTATGATATTTAGCGTCACTTAGATTAGACAATGTATATAAAATTGGGTTAAGAATAGTATTACAATAAAAAATTATTTAAGTACAATATTTTGACAAAAAATTAATTTTAGAATAACCTTTTTTCCAAATGTTCTCCTTTTGTAGAAAATGCTTCTCTTGTATTGATATTTTGCCTGTATATAGCTCAGACCTCTCTACAGAGGCTCAACTAGAATTTTTGAAATGCATAACTTGAAAGTCGATTTATCCATGTTTTACGAAAACAGAAGGCAGAAATTTTAAGGTATCCGACTACGTTCGGAACCGTGATTTTGCGAAAGCGTGTAAATGGATAATATTTATGATATTTAGTGTTACTTAAATTAGAATACATGTATAAAATTGTTTTAAGGACATTATGACAAAGAAAATTATTTAAATACAATATTTTGGCAAAAATTTAATTTAGAGTAACCGTTTTTCCAAACGTTCTACTTTTGTAAAAAATGCTTCTATTGTATTAATATTTTGCCTGTATTCAGCTCAGACCTCTGTACAGAGGCTTAACTAGAATTTTTGAAACGCATAACTCGGAAGTCGGTTTATCTATGTTTTACGAAAATAAAAGGGAGAAATTTTAAGAAAATACGCCGATAATTATTTCAAATGGTTGTAACTCTGAAAATAATGTGAATTTTTCAAAAGTTAATTAAGTTAATTATTTGCCAAAATATTGTATTTAAATAATTTTTTTTGTCATAATGTCCTTAAAACAATTTTATACATGTATTCTAATCTAAGTGACACTACATATCATGAAAATTATCCATTTATGCGCTTTTTTAAAATCATGGTTTCGAACGTAGTCGGATACCTTAATGTTATTTCGTGTGTTTTTTTCCCCCTCTCAATTCATTATGGGCTGCACTCTTTTTATAATTCCTAATTTCTAGTCATAGTTTTTTCTTTCTTTTATATTAGTTCTGGGAAGAAAAGTTCTGCCTTATTGCTTTCTGGTCAATATTTTGTAACAATAATTGTATTTGAAATTATAAAAACAAACTCATTTCTAGTTGTTATTATTACTTTCAAAATCTTTTCCGTTACAAAAATTTCCATTAACCTCTGATACATTTATTTCAAAATTTTACTTAGCACAACCGAATTATCATTCTACCGATACCATTATTGTTGCTTAAATCCAGTGTGAAAAGAAAATTAGAATACTTTCCTATGCATACACAAAAAGTATTTCATTGCTAATCTTGTCCCTTAATTCCCGTCTGTATTAGTTTTATTTAATTCCTCTGTGCCTCATCGTTGTGAATTACTTATTTTTTGGAATTAATCTCTTAGAAAAATATTAATAATAGGTTTTTGATTCAATTTATTGTAGTTGAAATATGAATTATTTCCGAGTAAAAATTTCCTTTTTCTCCTAAAAAAGTAGTCAATTTCACATTTTAATAAGCTTCAAAATAATAATCAAGAACACCAAGATTTCAAATTTCTTATGAACAAAAGATACGAGTAATAATCTATTTTGCATAAGGATAATATAATACATGACAATATTTATAATCTATTTATCTTCTTCTCTAATGGGGCTGCGCATTGGTACTAAACCTTTGCCGACCGAGTACATTCCCCAGGAGCTAAAATCACTTTTTAGTGCGGCACCATATAGGAGATACCAATTACGGCAAGTAATTTTGATGCCCAGTTTCCTCACCAGAGGGAGACACATGAGCTCTGGCCATGCAAAGCCGTATCTAGGATTTTCATTTTGCCTAGAGTACCCAAGCCAAACAGGCACTCAAGGGATTTTTTTACATGCCGTATAGTCATACGACATGGCTGTTGTCAATTTTCTGCATCATGAAAATCCACCGACTTGGGCCGGGGT
>BMAV01001294.1:285187-305783 GCA_019973955.1 Trichonephila inaurata madagascariensis | reverse complement strand
TATATATATATATATATATATATATAATATTATTCTGCTTTAAATGTTTAGATTGAGAAGCTTAGATGAAACTTTACACAAACAATCATTAATTACTACATTCATATAATAGTACTGCATATTCTCAGTGGGAATTATTAAAAGAATTTTTCAGTAGTTCTAATTTCAAAAAATTCGGTTGTTCTTTACAGTCAACTATGATAGATAGTTTGATTATCTTGTTTATAGTCTCTCAAGAAATTTTTACTTTCAATAATTATAACTTCCACAAACATGTTTATTAATTGCTCCATTTTCCATAAAACTTGTTCTCAGTCATGAGAGAATCAACAAGAATTTCAGAACAGTTTTCTATAAATCGATATTAATGAATTCATTCAAAATAGTGATTTGTGAGAAATAGATATTAAATTAATTAGAAAATCATTCCAATTTAAAATACATGAATTGTTTCAAAGTATATGACTAAAAACTATGATAATCTCATAATTAAATTATCAACCTATCAGCTAAAATTTTTAATAAACTTTTCCTTTTTTTTTTAAAATATAAATCAAATATATTTCTTCCAAGCAAAACTCTGGATACATTAAATTCACTGGATGAAAATAAATTAAACCATACATACAGCCCTCACATCAAGACATTTCGAGTTAATTTAATTAAGCATAAACATAGACGCAACATTAAATAATAATTAATTTCATTTCCAAAAATTTTTTATCCTTAAAATCAACTAACTGTCCAACAAAGCAAATGAAAATTAAAAGATGCTACTTTGAATTATTTTGTGAATGCGAAATTTTGGTTTTTTTGTTAAAAATACTTCTAAATATAAATCAATATTTATATATATCCCTAAAATATGTGTTTCAAGACCTTTCTAAATACTAACACGTCTCAAACTTGTGTGTTTCTGTATCAGTTCAAATTTAATTAATTTAGACAAATAAAAATGAAAGAAATTCTGTATCATACACACACTTTCACATCAGAAATCATTTAAAAAATTAGAAAATGAATAAAAAATGCTATATGACATTAATACTTATTACCTGATAAATAATAATAATGTAAGAATTTCCTGTTCATAAAATTGTTTCAAAACCATTTATAAAATTTTGTGACCCTGAATCGTGTTAAAACTAAAGAATAAAGCCCAAATAAAATTTTATTTAGAAAGATTACACCTTTGCATAATTTATATTTAAGCAAATATTTTTTAAGAAGGAAAAGGTATTTAATATACCTTACAAGCATCTTATTAAAATAGACAAACTGAAAGATACGCGTAACTTTTATGTAAATTAAAAACAAAATTATTAACAAAAAGAACTTTTACAAAATAAAATTAAGAATACAACCAATAAAAATGTAACATTAACAAAATGGGGGGAAAAAGAAAAGTTAACTGAGAATAATTATGCATTGTTGTTTTTCTTCGTCCTACAATGAAATAAAATTTCTGTGAAAATGGTACATCCCTTGCTACTTGTGCCCTGAATAACAACGTACCTGTGACAAATCAATATGCTAATTTTATTGAACAACCTCTACCCTCACGCAAACTAATATAAGCCAGATATTCCACATACTTGCACACAACTGCTTCGAACCGTAAATCTGCCCTAAAAACACGAGACGTGGCTATGCTAA
Organism: Trichonephila inaurata madagascariensis; assembly: GCA_019973955.1. Lineage (NCBI taxonomy): Eukaryota > Metazoa > Arthropoda > Arachnida > Araneae > Nephilidae > Trichonephila > Trichonephila inaurata. The sequence continues at coordinate 304,127 of BMAV01001294.1, read as the reverse complement.
TCAAGAAAATTTTCTAATTACAACTTAAAGAAGAATCGAATTTTTAAAAGAGTTTCGAGATGAAATATCGATCAGTCTTAGAGTATTTTAATGGAAACTCAACTACCCATGAATTTTCTAATTATTATATTTTTACCGAAATGTTTGAGTTGACAAAAAAATGGCGAACGCAGTTTTGCTATTATAGAAAGGAAATGTTATTTCCACATCATCATTTTGTAAGAATTTAAATGAAGAAATTGAGCAACAAATGTATAAATAATTACTAAAATTGTGTTTATCAATCCATATATGTAGTACTATGTCTTGGAATTTTGAATAATATGAAATATTATTCTATTCCCATGAATTTTCTAATCATTATATTTTAACCGAAATGTTTGAGTTGACAAAAAAATGGCGAATGCAGTTTTGTTATTATAGAAAGGAAATGTTATTTCCACATCATCATTTTGTAAGAATTTAAATGAAGAAATTGAGTAACAAATGTATAAATAATTACTAAAATTGTGTTTGTCAATCCATATATATAGCATTACGTTTTGGAATTTTGAATAATATGAAATAAAGTTGAAGATACGTAATGACTGTAAAATCTTAATTTCAGAATGTATAACCTATTAGTATTTTAATAAAAATATCTGTTAAAGAAGCTAAAATAATAAAACAAATGTTTTTAGTTAAAGCTATTCCAAGAAATACGTAGAATTTTCAAAAAAGTGTTTAAAAATTCAGATTCGAGCTTCAAATATTTTCTAAAGTTTAGTTATTTCAAAAACAGCTCTTTGTACTTCTGAAATGCTTATTTTAAAATAGTCTCACTTAAGTAGAGATCGATTTCATTTAAAATTACTACAGCTTCCATTTCTAATTTTTGCTGTTTTCAAATAAATATTATTTTGTAACCGCGGGCATGGTAGAGTGGGGGGAAAGGGGAGGATTTTCTATATGATCCCAGCAGTAAAAAGATTTAAATTACATAAGTATTTAAGTTATCAATTCAAACCACCGTTAATTTTTTAGTCACAAATTCCAAGATTTTAAAAATGCTTGAATAAAACATCTAAACTGTGAGTTTCGAAATTAAAAATGGAATATTACAGCAATATGACCATTTTAATTATCATGGCTTGATATTTATTTCTAGTTATCTGTTAACAAAAAAAATTGTATTTTTAATTATTTTTGAAATTTTTATTTTAATTATAATGAAAGAAATACTTAAAATAGCTTATTTGAAAACAGCACAGAAGGTAGTGATAACATTGAAAGAAAAAGAATTTTATACCGAAATCACACCCTTTATTGTGTATTATTAACGTAGACTTATAAAACACAGCATGTATGAGAGAGACATCATTTTGAAATCAATATTAAAACTCATAGTAAGGTTATGGCTAGTATGTGTGCGACAGAAAATTTTCAATATCTTAGAATACTTGTCAGAAATTATTGAGTTATTCAGTTAAGATCATTTATATTGACAAGACAAGGCTTCGAGGAGGTTTTCGTTTGATTGTCATTGAAGTATTGATAAATATCTTATCTAATTTTCATCTAAAGCGTTGAACTTTATAGCTGATATGTAAAGCAATTTAAGGGTAATGAAAATAAATTTTCACACAAAAGATAGATTATGGCTAATGAATTATTTATACACGTGCATTATTTTTAACTCAGTTTTAGTACCTAATTAATTATTAAAAGAGAAACTTGACTTTTAGGGAATTAAATATATACTTCCTCGCTTCGTCATACTGCATGACAATCTTTTTAAAATGTTTTATGTTTTAAAAGAGGGTTCATTAAATGACCGATAGTAAAATGGTATCTAGAAACAGAGAAAATGTACTTCTCTTGATGCATATCTATATTGCGTATAAGGAAATCAATATATCCATTAAAGCGTTAAACAAAAAAATTAATTACTTTTTTTCTACTTTTTTTGAAAATATTGCTTTGCAACCAATTGCCTTTTTAGAATTTAGGAATATATATAAACAAAGGAATCTTCAAGCATTGATTTAAAGAAACTTATTCGATTAAATTTCTTTATCGCACATTCAAATGAATCAAAATTGAGGAAATTAATCAAGCTAACCGAAGCGCAGTATTCAGAAGACCTCTATCAAAATTCAATCTTTTTTCATCAGCAAACCTTTCAGTTATTTAACAATTTCATTTTGTGATTATATTTTTTCAAAAATCACAAAGTCCTCAGGTGAAGTAGAAGTAATTGTATTTTATGTGAAAAATTACTGAGGAGTAATTCATTCCGAAAAAGCTGACAATGGGGTTATAATGAGGCTATTTGTCAAACCTACTGACATATAAATAAAGGACAGAGATGAAAGTCCATAAGTAAAAATAAATTAAAACAGTTATATATTATTAATCGTATTAAATGTTCTTTTATTCTAAATTATTAAGTTAAATTTTCTAGAATTTAGTTCTGGGCTAAACTTTAATTATTTTGAAGCTGACATAACAGAATGTGTGTAAAAACATGAAATCTACTTTCAATAAGATATATTGTCACCGTTTTTATCTTATTAACTAAGAGTATTTTAGTAAACTGATATATACAAAAACATATTATACCCAAAATTCCAGATTCGAGAAAGACGATTGCTTTAATTTAGACATAAATCATTCCTAATACATTTATTCATCATTTATCAAAATCGCGAACTTCATTCTGCGAAATATGCTTATTCTTTTTCTCCGAAGTCCATTTTTGTTTCATAATTAAAGAGAATAGGGAAGAGAATAACAAATTAAGAAACACACAACACTTTCAGAATGCCGTGTAATATATTTTGAAAAGTTTTATATATATTTTTTTTCTATTAGCCGCAAATATTATCTTTTAATATGAGAAGATAAAAAAGGTGTATTATATATATATAGCTATCCTATGTCAGCAATGTTTATAATACTACAGCATCCATTTTTTATATTCTTAACCCTATTATAATTTTAATTTCTCATATACCCTTCTGTGTCTGATTTCTTACAATCTCAATTTTTTTCAATTTTGTTTGATTAATGTTCATCTTTGATTAGTAGAGAATTTTTTTTACACTATATATATATATATATAGTCTTATTCTCTACAAACAAGAGATAAACATCCAACAATCACATTCGAAAAACACATAGACAATAGGAAAATCACACAATGAAGAACACATGAGCAACCGAGATTAAAATTATAAAATGGATGCTGCAGTATTATAAACATTGCTGACTTAGGACAGCTTATATATAAAATAATTTATATAAAAGTGGGATTGAACATGTATTTTGGCCAGCCAACCTTCCCTCTTTATGTAAATAATACTGAGCAAAAACCTATTGAAAGTAAAGGATATGAATATCTAAATCCGTTACAAGAAAGAGGTAACTTACCTAAAAATTACACTTGAAAATGCAGAGCCCGCGCTAAATCTGAGAGCAATAAATAAGTTATTGCCAGATTCTGGACCCTATATATATATATATATGTAATATTTCCCTCTAACACATACTTTTAATTAACTCTTTTTAATGATCTATAAATAATCTTTAATTCTTAGGTTTAAAAATAAACATTGTAATCTTAATCGTAATCGGCTAAACCGAAATCCCTATCCCGCGCATTCTAGCCAATCAGAACTACTATTACGTAATAGTCACGCGCTTGTGCACTGTTGGTATATAAACCCAAAAATCTGATGTAATCGGGCTCTTTCTCTGCTTGCCGTCATCATGTAAGATTGTAAATACTTGCTGCTTTTTTTTGTCTTTTTGTTGTGTCCTCCAAAATGCCGCTGTCTATTCAATGTGAAAATGTAACGTAATTGTGCTTTAATCTGCTAATGTGTGCTTATAATAAAGGAGGTAAAGCTATTCTGATGACGTCATTACTAAATCAAAATTGATATATATATATAATCACATACACCGGCCAACACTACTTCAATATATAATATATATATATATATATATATATATATATATATATATATATAAATTCTCTAATAAAGAGAGATGGATAGTCAGTAATCAAAACTGAAAGAATTGAAATTGCAAGATAACCAGACATAAAGTTTTAGAAAGGATATATAAGAAATTAAAAGTAATAGAGTTTAAAACACATAAAAATATGAATAATTTAAATAAAAGTGGGGTTGAATATGTTTTTTGGCCAGCCAACCCTCCCCTTTTCTGTTAATCATACTGAGAAAAAATCTATTAAAAATAATGGATAGAATATCTAAATCCATTACAAGAAAAAGATAACTTACCTAAAAATTACATTCAAAAATGCAGAGCCCGCGCTAAATTTGAGTACAATAAACAAGTTATTACGAGATTCTGGACCCAAATGCAAATTCAAAGCATGGGAATGGCTGAATAGTAGCGCTACGCAAAAGTATGAAAAGAATAGAAATAAAAAATTAAAAAGTGTGTATACATACTATCATTACTTTAGGGACACTAGGATTATATATGAATTTTAAAAAAATACAACTGTTAAAATAAATTTAAGAGAATAAGTAATTTTATCTAATATAAAAATATGGAGGTAACTTATCTAGGAAAAATGATAAATTTATAATAACAAACAATTAATATTCTGAGGAATTTTATTCCTTACTATTTAGAATTTCTTTATTCAAATAACTCTTAATAAAATTAGTTGGGTATTTTTGAATTACGCAATATTTAGTGAAATATTTATAGTTTTTTTATTTTTTCTGATTTTCGTTCAACTAAAAATCTATTGCCTTGTTTGTAATTAAATACAATATTTCTGAATATAAAAACATGTACATTACTCTCCTAATTATGTATATATATATACAGTCGAACCTCTATATAACGAACCTCTATATTACGAATTTTTCTATCTAGCGAACTTTTACCTGGAACCTTGAACATTTTAAGATTCTCTTCTTTAAATAACCTCTCTATAGTGAAGTGCATTTTCTATGTAACGAACTTTTTATTTTGTGATTCAATTTTTGTTCTCCTTTTTTTTTAAAGTGTTTCTGAAAAAATTTCAAGTTATTCTCTCTTTAATACATTTCATGGTGGTCATAAATCTTGAACTGGTTTTATTAGATCCTTACTCTCCAAGAGCAATAGAGTCCTGGACGTTTCATCCAAGAAGTGCAACCCTTAACCCCATTGCCCAGTTCACTAGAAACATCTTCGATATCCTCTTTCACCCACAATGGAGTTGTCCCGTGTCCCCGTGTTCTAATTATACAATAATGTATGTTTAGTAATATTGTGTGCTTTAAATTATATAAAATAACTTTAATATTCATTAATTTTAGTATAAAATTATTTTCTTAATATAGAAAATATGGTGAACTCTTTGACATTCTTTTTTCTTGTTTTTCTTGCAGTTTTTCCTTCTTTCTTTCTTTTTTGATGGGTAACATATATAAAATAAACATGTATTAATTTTTAAAAAGGTGCGAATAATTACTTTTTTTAATATATAGTGTTTATGAATTTAAAGTTTTTTTTATGTGGTTTATAAAATATATTAAAAGATGAACCTCTATTTAACGAATTTTCCATATAACGAACTTTTTTCCGGGATTTAGCTACTTCGTTATATAGTCCAATTGTATATATAAGGGTCAAAATCTTCAGATTAATATGAATTAAAGATACGTTAAACATTTTTGGAAATCTAGGCAATCTATACAATTTAAGGTAATCTGACTTGAAATTCTCGACAGTGTCATTGTAAAATGAAATCAAACTCACAATGTACCTACTAATAAAATCAAACTAACTTTGAAACGTGCAAATAAATAAATAAATTAAACTAATTTGTTGAAACAAAACGCTTGAGGCTGTGAAAGAAATAAGCGGGAAACGGAGACTTTTTTCTATTTTCAAAGACATCGCTGTTATTCTTTTTTATTTACTGCAGACACTTTGTCTCATGTAATATTCTGACAGATTTCTTTTTGTTTCGATTCTCATTGAAAAATCAGAAGGGGACAAATTATAACCCCCTCCCCATCAATGAATGAATAAGACTATTACTTTGTCTATTATTCATAACTTGACATAAACTGATATTTCAATGTGAAAGAATGTATTCGCACCTTAAAGAAAAAAAAATGAAAAGAAAAGTGATTGAAAAGAAAATTAAAGCGAGCGATTAAATGAATAAATATTCTTCTAAGCTCTTTGTTGCGTTTATGAAATGAATTGATTCCTATGATTCCTCGAGTAAAACTTTTTTTTTCATTCATTTTTATTTAATGGTATTTCTTTCTTGACGTCTTTTTGTTTAGCTCTTCAAAAAATGCCTTAAATAATTGACTTGTACTACATTTAAAAGGTATGGAAATTATTTGTAATTCATTTGAATAAATAAAAAGGGTGACAATATGCATTAAATTAATATTAAATAGAATACAACTCTCTCATAATTATTTTTTCCATGTACATTAATTTAAATAGGTACTTTATTTTTATGCTGGTATACATAAATAATTTTAAATGAAGTAAAAGTATTACCCTCGGCCTTGAAAAAAATTACAAATATAATTTGAAGTATTGTGACATATAATATTTTAAATACATTTTATCTCGTTGAGAGTTCTAACGTATTGAAAAATTCTATCAAAAACAAGTAATACAAAAAAAAATGTAAAGTCAATTCCTACTTTGAATGGATGAATAGAAAGTATTTTATTAACGATTAAAAATAGCATGATTTGTCTACTTTGTTGAAACAATGCACACCCGGTTTGGCTAGTTTGGCTGAAAAACCGGTTTTCGAAGCCAATTTTTTGTCATTGTTTTAACAGTTACATTGTTACAACAATGGAGACAAATTTAAGTCGACATGGAAAACCGGTAATTAGTTTAATTAATTTAATTTAATTAAGGAATTAATATTTGTAAGAAAACTGTATTGACATCAAGTGTCATCCACTATAAATTTAAAAAAAAATAATTTTGAACTTGATTGGAAGAGAATAAAAAGTATTTTATTAACGATTGAAAATTTCAAGATATGTATATAAATAAATAAATATAGGAAGAGAGTGAGCTAATAGTAATAATCGAAAAAAAAGCTTTTCTGAAATTAAATCTCAATTGAGAAAAATCATACGAAACTTATTTAATAATGTTATCCCAAAGTTTTTCGGCAGTTACGTCATCTTAACTCTTAAAGAAACGAACTATTTCTACGTACCATAAGAATTTGAGACCTTTCGTGATAAAAGCCACAGCTGATTGCGTGTAACGTCATAATAGTAGTTTCAAACAGAATTTCTGTTATGTTTGTTTCCTTGCGACTGTTATGTGAAACTCTAACAAGCTTGGAGAAAACTGTAATTACTACGAGAAGAAGGAGTAAACATTTGAACATGTCAGCATATATAATAAAGGGGAAATGAGTTGAAGTGTCAATATTTGCGTGACGTAAACAGAAAATTGTTTGTACAGCTAAAGCAACACGAAGAATCAGGGTCGGTTAAATTGAAAGGAAGAATTTTCACCTAATACAGAAATTGAATAAAAATAAAGGCAATACTTAAAAAGGGAATGTTTACATAAGAAGACGATATCTATCGTAAAATTAAAAGAATCACGCCGAAATCTTGAAGAACCGTGGATGTAAGTTTTATGAAAAAAAGATACACTGCTGTGCTTGGATGGGATTTGTTCATGTAGCATTGTCTTTTCTCTTTACTTTCTTTTTCTGTTTCTGTTAGGATTTCAGAGATAAATGAAGCACCCCAAAACATTTTGAAAATATTTGCCTAGCAGTTACCATTTATAAATATTTTAAATTTTCGTGATTTAAAAAAAATTCAATGAATATTGTCTAAGAACTACAAACTCAACACCTTAGAAGATTGTGAAATATATTTAACCAATATTTAAAAAGTTAAACTCGATGAAAACTTATTTTTGAAAAAAGAACAAAAAGATATGTTAGTTAAAAACAAATGTTTCTTTTTCCTTTTAAGGTTTTCTTAGTCAAAAATTAATTGTTGCTCTTATATGGTTTTGATTTCAAAATGTAATATTTTGAAAAAAATAATTTATAAAAAATATTCACGTCTCTCTATATATAATATATAAGAGCAAATCTCGACTTCCTCGTTCATCAATAATAAGCAAAAGAAACTCTGTAATGCTTGATCTAAAAATATTAATACGATTCATTTTTGCACACAAGTTTTTCCGTTTTACTATCCTCTAAACACAACCATTAGAGCAACATTAACTGAAAAATTCATTTGGTACAACCTTAAGTATTAAACTATCTAGAAATAAGTTGCATAAAATAATATAATACACTTAAAAATTTTTAACAATCTATCATATTTGTATCAAATATAGAGAACATAATTTTTAAAAACCCTCCCGATTTTTTTCAAATGAGCGTAATATCTTGATTACACAATTAACAAGATATTTATTTGATTATAAAAAGAAATACTTAATTTTCATTCCATTGAATGGACTTTTAATTAAATTTAATACAATACTCGTGATATTTAAGCTTTTAATTAAATCGATTGAATTAAATATTTAATTACGCAATTAATTAAACACGAATTAACAACATAACTTGGTTTTAAATGTATTTCTTTGATTATTTAACTGTCATTGCTTTTTCTTTCTTTTTTTTTTTTTTTTTACTTTTGAACAATAGTTTTTAAGTTAGTTTAAAGAAGTACTAAATCTATCTAATTCTCTAAACTTATTCTAAGAAACTTTCCGTCGTTTCGCTTCCTGCTAGCATATTTGTTTTTGATATATTAATATAACGAATGGAGAATTCAAATGAAGACCTGGATTAATTAATAAATTTTATTGCTAAATCCATTTAACGTCTTCGTTTTCAACGTGGATAATTAATTAAGAAACTGGCATTGTAACCCTGGATCTTTCCAAGGGATTATTGTGCTGGGAGAAATAGAAATAAGTTATTAATGCTCACGATGTAAAAGAGTATAAATTATTAATTTAATCTGACATGTTTCGGAGTAGGAAACGGTTATGAATTTATCACATAAAATTGACCCAGCATAAACATTCTTACGTTACTCCTGGAACTGTTTTGTACAAGAGCAGTAAAATTAACTTATGAATATTTATTTTGATTAATATTACATGATAAACTTAATATTGATCATTTGTGAGCTTGTCTTTTGTAACTTAATTTCAAGCTATTTAGAGCATATTTTTGCTTAGATATATTCTTGTTTTTATACAAATCAAGGCTTCAGATAATTTTAGTTATATATATATATATATATATATATTATCTTTTAGTACGGGGGGACTTCCTTTTTTGAAAATGCAATAAAACACACTACATGTTTCATTTGCCTTTATTGTTATTTTCCGCCTACCCCACAACATTGTAAATTTGAATTCATATAGTTTTAAGCACAATGTCTTCTAAATGCGCCCTCCATTATCAATCCACTAAAGCAGTCGATTTCGAAAACTTTGAGTCACCTTTTTAAGAATATCGACCGGGGATATTGTCAATTTCGGCTCGGATGTGGTTCCTTAAGTTTTCCAGGGTCTTAGAGTGATTTTTCTAAACAAGGGACTTGAGATAAGTCTACAGGAAGTAATCAGGAGGGGATAAATCAGGTGATCACGCAGGCCAGTCTACGTCTCATCGCAGGGAGATCAGTCATTCGTGGAAGGCTGCTCTTAAAGCACCTAAAGAAACTTAAAGAAATCCTGGAGGTGTGAGCTGTGGTCTCATCCTTTGTACCCACACGTTATCAAGATTCCTTTCTTGGAGATCGGGTCAGAAGAATTCTTGGATCATTGTCACATACCGTTTTGAATTGACACACGAACTCGTTCCCCATTTTCAAATGTTCTAATGGTCTTCGGAGGTTTTTTCCTTTCTTTGTAGACATTCCCCGTTCCTCTGAAAGCATCCATTCACATTCAAACGTATTTCCGATCAGGAACACGACCTCATGGAGAAATATCGAAGTGACGGTGAAAGGCACATTGCACTGCCATCACCGACTGACCGTTAGAGAAATACACCTCCTAGGCAAAAACTCTCTGCTGGCTCGACCACAACATGTTTGAGACTGAGACGGACTGGAATACAAATATCCCACTCCACCCATTCCACCGAAACCCCTCCACTCCCAACGAAGATTACTGGAACATGTTCAAAACAGGAAGTTCCCACACCACATCCTGTACTATACTTTTTCCCTGAAATTTTCTTATCCTTTTTACTTACCTCTTTCTCATTAAAAGTAGTTTTTCAAGGGAAAAGCAATTTATTGATTACCCCTTATTGGAAAATATTGTCATATGAATTAAATGTGAATCAAATTATGTGGAAAATATACAAATTTTAGTGAGTATTTTAAAGAAATACTGATAAATTTACTAAAAATTCAATAAAAGAATACTAGTGTAGAAAATTAGATTATTTCTACAAATTTATTTAATTTATCCATCATCCTGAAGCAGCATATACTTTAAAACGAAAAAATTGAATTGTTACATTCACTGCCTTTTTTCCCATTTGAAAACTAAATGGATCCAAAAAAAATATTAATTTAATTTAAAAAGAGTATGCACATTATTAAAAAAATTTTGTATAAAATGTTTTAATTCGTATCAATGTAAAATACAAATTTTTTCAGACTATCACTTTGAAATAAACGCATTTTAGTTCAATTATGAAAGAAAATTTGAAGACATGAAGTTATGAAGAAAAATTAACTTTTTTATAACTAAGCTAAAAACCAAACTTTAGTTTAATATCAAACATTATCTGAATTTTGAGTTATAAAAAAGAATGACTGCACGTTAATTTAACCGTAACTTGTCGTAATTAAAGATGTTGCCAAACATTTAAATAATGTTTTAGCTAAATTGTTCCTTTTTCATGTAAAGTTTTTATCTGATGTTCGCTTGAGATTTGATTCATGAACTACTTCAGAAGCATTCCTTATAATTTGTTGAATAAATGTTTTGTAGATTAATGAGCATATAAAAATTATGAGTATTTCTTCATCAGATACACAAAAAGAGTAATTAGCTGAAAAGTCAGAAAGATTTATTACATTTGTGTTAATGAAAACAACATTATATATATATAGATAGATACATTTAATTTTTCAGAATATTAGGTTTTATTTATCAAAAAACTCATTAATTTAATTAAAAGACTGTGTGTTTTATAAGTCTACTAAAATTCAACAAGATACTCTTATTAATGTTAAATTTATATGGCGCATTTTTGTGATTAAAAAAGAGCTATACATGTATTTTTTCTTCTAAGAAATTTTTTTCCAAAAAGTAATCCTAGAAAAGTTTTTATGGAAAAGAGTGTTCAAAGGCTTAGTTAACGAGTTAAGATATACAGATTTTTATTACTCTATTACGCATAACTTTTGTTCGGAAGTTTATTTTTCTTTAAATTTTTCTGACGAATAGTTTAAGTTCGAAATTGTTCATACGTTTTTGCATTAAATTATTGTTTATTTCATATACATTTTGTGTATGAAGCAAGTAAGAAATTATATCCGCTGGTGAGAAAACCATCGACTTATTAATAAGCACAACTTTCTAGTTATCTATTAAAGACCCATACATATTCTTATGATTCTTTACTTAGAATAACTCCATTCGTTATCTTTGTTATACATAAGATAATATACTCATAGATAAATGTTTTTACTCTTACAAATTGCCATATATTAAATTTACATAAACAACAAACGATAAAAATGTAAAATACTTTCTTTATTCTATATACTTCTTTTGTATTTATTTATAGAATGGGCTTAATATACAACTTCTGACAATAAAGTTTGGTGGATAGTCCTGTGTAAAATTAAAGTAAAAGAAATATTGACGAAAGTTACCTTACTGTCCTTCGAAACAGTCACCTCCTATAACTATGCACCACCGAGATCTGCTATATGTGTCCCCTTGAAACTTTGTACGGAATCTTTTGGGATGGAGTTCAAAAGAGCCTCGTCACGTTTCGTTGTATGTTAGGAATATCGTCAATATCGATAACACGTTTAGCTTCATCACTAAATTCTGGGTAACGAGTTGTTGCACGAATTCATGGTTAATCTGCAGTTCATCAGCTATCATCTGCATAGTTAATTGACGGTCTTTAGTTATTTATTTCCTCACTTTCTCAATGTTTTAGTCACTGATGGAGGTCGCCAATTTTCCGCTATGGAGGTTGTCAGAAACATTTTCCCAGCTTTTCGAAAACGGGCTAATACATTTAATGGATAGTGTTTGATCTTTAAAACATATACCAGCATTGCATAAGTTTCTTTTGGTGTCATGCCAAGCTTAAAACAAAACTTTAAATTAAACTTATGTGTTTTTTACGATTTCAAGCATTTTATCAATATTAACATCATTATATAATATTACGATTATGTTAATTTGTTTCGTAATGAACAAACGGTTTTGATGGTATAACTTAATTTTCTACACATGGCTACAAATTTTGCATTAACCTTTGTAGAGTCTCGTAATAGAGAGGGTAGATTTGATAGATTAACTGAGAGAGAGAAAAAAGATGTTAGTGATTTCTACTTTTAAATCATTTGTTTCAAAAATTAATGAATAAGATAACATTATCTACGTAGCAAAAAGTTCGTTTGATGAAAGAAAAATGTTTTTTTATGTATGAGAACTACATATTAATAAACCCTTTCGTGGGCCTTGGGAAGATTACTTCCCGTCTGCGTGACCTTACAAAATACACCTGTGAGAAGAGCAGAACAAATTATAATATATTGGCCTTGCTATTATAACGATGGGAAGACTAATTATCGCTTCAGTTTTGTGCTACTGCATATAATCCAGCGATTATGACATCAGTAAATCGGACAAAAAAAGAGGGTATGGAAGAAAAAGTACTTTGTCCAAAAGATGTCGCTGTGTAAAGCGATGTCATAGGTGGGGGGTGGATTGCTTCGATCACAAAGAAAAGAAAGATACCAAATAAGAAGATCTGTAAAATGTGGTGGCATCGTATCTTTCATTTTCTTATTGACATTGCCATCACAAATAGTTTCATGCTGTGGCAAGTGAACAAAAGAAACAGAAGTATAGACCAGCTAACATTCCACATAGCATTTGCTCGTCATTTAATGGACGGATATTCCTCAAGAAAAAGGAAAGGACGTCCTGTTAGCTTCCAAGCAAAGAAGTGTATAGTTTCGGATGATGTGCTCTTAGCAAGTGTGGGAAATCATTATATGCTAAAGATAGTTTCCAACTATAGACGATGTAGGAAACGTCTCAGAAAGTAACAAAAAAAGAGGGCCCGCTACATGTGTGCAGAATGTGATATCCCCTTGTGCATTGCAACATGCTTGTCATCTTTTCATGACAAATAATCAGAATTAAATTTAATTTTCTCTTAGACGGTGAATGGTTCCTTGGGAAGTATCCCCCCCCCTTAAAATTTAAATCCAAATATAAAATTTGGCAAAATAAAATATATTTCCTTAAATGCTACTGTTTAATTGTTAAGGTATCCGACTACTTTCGGAACCGTGATTTTGCAAAAGCGCGTAAATGGATAATATTTATGATATTTAGTGTCACTTAGATTAGAATACATGTATACAATTGTTTTAAGGACATTGTGACAAAAAAAATTATTTAAATACAATATTTTAGCAAAAAATTAACTTAGAATAACCTTTTTTCCAAATGTTCTCCTTTTGTAAAAAATTCTTCTATCGCATTAATATTTTGCCTGTAATCAGCTCAGACCTCTCTACAGAGGCTCAACTAGAATTTTTGAAATGCATAACTCGGAAGTCGGTTTATCCATGTTTTACGAAAACAGAAAGGAGAAATTTTAAGAAAATACGCCGATAATTATTTCAAATGGTTGTAACTCTGAAAATAATTTGAATTTTTCAAAAATCATAGTTGAGCCTCTATACAGAGGTCTGAGCTATGTACAGGCAAAATATTATTATAATAGAAGCATTTTTCACAAAAGTAGAACATTTTGAAAAAAGGTTATTCTAAGTTAATTTTTTGCCAAAATATTGTATTAAAATAATTTTTTTGTCATAATGTCCTTAAAACAATTGCATACTTGTATTCTAATCTAAGTGACACTAAATATCATGAAAATTATCCATTTATGCGCTTTTTTTAAATCATGGTTCCGAACGTAGTCAGATACCTTAATAAAACATAAAAAAAACTGCAAGAAATTCAAAAGAGAAATAAATGACCCCCACGAAGGGGTAAAATATACTAACAGTGTTTGCGACACAAAGCAAAAAGACTTTTTAATCTAAGAGTGGAAAATGAAAACTTAAAAGTATTCTTGCTTTATCGAGGAAAGTATATTCTTAGTTCTATCATTTGGATATATATACTCCACTCTCCATCTATCGAGTTGTGTCATTTATCATTTACTATTCACTTTTCCTTCAAACGGAATAGATTGAGGATTATTGACGTCACTGCTGGCTTTGAAGCTGCCTCTCCTTTGACCGCACAAAGCTCAATGGAAAGTATCCTTCATGCCAAAGAATAAAATATGTATTTTTCATTGCAACGATTTCGAAGAATAAGACTTAAAAGGAAAGAGAAGAGTGTGCGTCACAGTAAAACATTCTCTTTGTGTGATCTAAGATTCAATGGATGACTCTTTCTCCCCTATCTGAGTCTTTATTCTTTTATTTTTAATATACTCAACAGCTCATACAAAGCAAACTTTTGGCATCACTTTAAGAAATAATAGTGCGATAAAATGAATATTTTCTCTAATACTTCATACATATTTCTTACTTATTTGCACTATCTTTAAAATTCCATTACACATGTTATTGATCTTTATCCAGTGCTTCTCAAACTTTCAATATTTGGAACGCAATTTTCAATCCTAATTTTCATCACCCCCAAAACAATAAGAATGCTTTGAGTGTAATAATAATGTACTTTGACACTAAAGCTGTGGCTGCGGTAGCCTAGTGGTCAAGGTATCGGATTGTGGCTGGAGTGTCACGAGTTCGGGCCCTGTACCACTAAAAATCCATCGTGTAGGGGAACGATGCACGTTAAATCTGTCGAGACCTCAAACGTCCTCCCATTGGTGTGGTAGTTAGGAGAGGAGGTTCCAGGATTCTAATATTCACTCACTCTTGGCACTAAAGATACAATACGACCTTAATTATGAAGAGAAGAATTAAATTTTTTACATTAATAGATATTTTAAGTGACTTAAGTAATAGGATAAGTATTATGTGTTACTTTTTTCCTTTCTCATTTATAAGTATGCCATGTCAGTGTAAATGTGTATTTTATTTTTCGTTGTGTGTCAGAATGTATATATACCTTGTTTTGTACTTCCTTTTAGTAAATTAATAGTATTTTAAAATGATCTTCTATTTTTGACTTTTTGATATGCTCGAGCCCCCACGTAGAACTATTACAACTCCCTAAGGAGGCGTGCTCCACAGTTTGAGAATCGCTATCTTAAGCTCTTAGATATCGTTTTATATCAGTGTGTTAAGAATTTTAATCATTCGCTAAATAAGTAATTATTAATTTATATGCTAACTGAAACTGTTCACATAGTATAAAGAAGAAATGTGATTAATTTTGCACGCGTTTTTATTTGTAGCATCTCTACCGGGCTTATGAATATATATGTGTTTAATCCTAGAAAATTGGAAAAATGTTCTGTGGTCAGATGAGCTATGGTTCAAATTGGTAAGACCTGATAGTAAGGATTCCCGCAATAATGCATGCAGGGTTACAGAATACAGGTCAAAAATATAGATTTACAGTTTAGAGGTCAAAAATATAGATTTACAGTTGTAATATACATTAATTTTGCATCATTTAAAGATATTTTTAACAGAAAAATAAACAGATAAAATATAACTATTTCTTCAACCTAAATAAAAAAAAATTAAAACAGTACATATATTATGTATTTTTAAACATATTTAACAAAATAAGAAACAGACAACGTATTCCCCTTCATTATAGTTAAATAAAGATTTTATTGCGAACCTAGTGCTTGCACCGCTCTACTTTCTATCGCAGAGAGAATAAGGGTATAATTTATGACTTTTAATATGACACGATTCAGAACACTCAGTTTTTAAACAATTTCTTCGCGAACTCGAAATATTTTTCATATAAGAAAAGATTCTTTTACATAGACATGTAGAACCAAAAGTGGAAAACAGAGGGCATGCATTTTTTTTCTTCAAACTATTAAATCACTCCAACACAATGACATTCAATAATTTACAAAATAGCTGTAGATTTACCTTTAGAGTTGTCTTTCAAATTTTTGTGTAATTCCTTAAATGTCCATAATTCTGAAGATGATTGTTAAATAAGATCTATTACAAATTTATCAACTTCAATCCACTCAAGAAATGACAAATCTGTTAAGTAGTGTAGAGAGCCACAGAGAATTGTACCACGCGGCAAATGTGGCACGCGTGCCATAAGTTGCCGCCCACTGCTTTAGAACATCATAAGCACAAATTGGAAACAAAGCATTGTAGTAACAGGTGGTGAATCCAAAACAGAATGGCTTTGGTGGTTTTTACATGGTTTGAATTTCCAACTCTAGTCTTATGGAATCAATCAATGGATGAAAAGGTTTATGCTTAGCTGCTTAAAAATCAATTGAAGCCATCCATGCACACAAAAAACGAAAAGCGATGGAATTTTCAAGATCTATAAACTAAGAAACAAACAAACAAAAGATTCTAAAAAAATTTCACCCTATAAGGAAAACCGAGTTCAGAGTTTAGTGTTTGTAATGGCCTCCCACCAGGGGAAGCCATCTCTTCATCTACTCGACCTAAATCTGTAGGAGGTAAAGGTTGATGATCCAAACTAGCCATGATAAATTCAATTTATTATTACCAAATATAATAATCTAAGACAAGCAAACTGTAAAGGGGATTTTTAGAGTGATAGCACAATAGCTCAAAACCCTATGTGAATAAGCGCACGAAATCCTAATAGCTTAACTTTACTCAAAGTGATCTTAAGAATCCTAACTTCCTTAATTTATTTTAATAGCTAAAAACCGTCCTATAATCACGCGTCTAAATTCTGATCCTTGATGTAACAGCACTGCTTTCATCGACTCAGCTTCTTTTCCTTCTCCTCACGATTATTAAACTTCAACTATATATATACTAGCTAATCTGCATATCAAGGTTTCTTCTTGAGAGAGATGGCTGTGAAATAACTCGACTGCTGGCCCCAAAGATTCCTCAAGAGGATTAATAGAAATTCACATAAAGCCCCGTCACATGTTATGTATACAGGATGTTACATAATTACAGGATGTATACATTAAAGTTTCGTTAAATACAGATCATTAGTCCAACTGGTCTCGTTCAACAGGTTTATATTTTACAATACTAATTTCTTTCAAATGAGTAATTGTGCATAACAGGAAAATTATGATGATGTTCACCAATAAGTTTATTATAGTCTAAACATTTACACATTTACAATCATGAATGTTTTGTGATAGTAAACTATTATGGTAAAAAGATAAACCTAGTCATCTGTCTGTTATATATATATATATATATATATATAAAAAATGCTTTTTTAATAATTATATTCGTAACAGGAAAAAGTAACAAATGCTTACTAAACATACAAGAAAAAGTAACTTTGTTAAAATATTTATTCATGTAAAGGAAAGTGCAGTATTCAGTTTTAGAATCAATTATTTTATTTACAATTTTCATTTAATTTATGTGCTTAAAAATTATGAATAACCTTAATAATATGTAATGCTTGACACTCGTTTAAATTATAATTGTTTAAAATTTTAAGAAAGTTCCTGCTAGTTCCTTCTTTTTGTTAAGACCAAACATAAAAAATTTAATCTTCTTGATATTATCCTTTTCAAAATTTTCACCAATAACTTTAGAATCAATTAGAGAATTTTTACCCCTACTTTTTCTCTTCTCCTAATTTTAGAAATTCTCTTAATATTATTTACACATTGTTGGGAAAATTATTTAAAAAAAAAATTTTTTTATTACCTTTATAAATGATTTGTAATGTGTTTTTACCATAGTACATAACATTAAGTCCATTGGATAAGTATATATATATATAATAAACCTTACCGTATTTCTAAGCAAAATATTATCCTATTAAAAGCTATAGCATATTACATATGCCCTGGCTTTCAACCAGGTTTTCAGTTTCCAAACTTTTTCTGAAATTTACTACTCTATAGAGGCCATAAATTCTTACTGCGTGGTTTGACTTTTACTGAAAGTTATTTTGTGATATTTTTTAAAGTTGTTTGTGGTTCTCTAATTTAGCTTACCAAGATTCTCTAGGATCTTTCTGCAGATACCAAAGATTGAATTTTTATTACACTCCATCTTGCTATTTTCAGGGTCATTCTCTACGAAATATTTTGAATTTTCGTGATTCAGTAGCAGTGCAGTTTTCCACGTCTAGTGAAAATAAATTTTTGTGCCCGAGATCAGATTTATATATTCATGAGTTTTTAGGAAGGGAAATGTATTTTGGGGAATGCTATCTCCAAGTCCAATAAAAATGGTCATCTTTAGACTCTCGTGTTGTTAGTGGATATGTGTGATTGGGGAATTCCAAGGACTAAAATTGATTGCAAAAGAGTCTTGGATATTTATGTTGAAAATGGAGAAGCAAAAAGCGATAAATATTTACTATTATTGCATGCATCTTCTAAGCTAAAGTACACATCACCTGGTTTCGTATCTCTCGTTTTCCTAATTTAATGCCAAACCAATATTCATTTCCTTAATTAATCAAAATATTAATGAGTATAAATGCAATTATCAAAATCACATTCAATTCTACTTTTAGTCTCCCTGTGCATATATATATATACATATATATATATACATAT
>BMAV01001294.1:228238-284787 GCA_019973955.1 Trichonephila inaurata madagascariensis | reverse complement strand
TATTTTGCATTGACTTTAAACGAGAAATGTATGTAAAACCTTTATATTTTGGGGACATTAATATATGTATATATATAGATATATACATAAATAAATAATTGTAAATCCTACAAAGCAAAGAATGGATGGGTTTGAAAATCTATAAAAACCCGTCAAAATTTAAATAGACACACATATAGAAAGTCAATTGACCAAAAATGAAAAGTGCAAGCGTGAAAGAAACAATACACTTCAAAATATTGGCTAGTTCACATAATAGACAACATAATTTATTTATTTATTTTGAGTTTTTCGACTTCTTACACATATATATTTATATATGTCAGTGAATCTTTCAAGAATATAATTTTAAATCAATTAATTTTTTTACATATTTCTCTTAATATATGTTCTAGCTTTGCTTATAATGTTGTAACAAGACGAAACAAAAAACTATTTCACTTAATTCGTATTGATTTAGAGAAAGAAAAAATACATGAGTTTTTTTTAATATCTAACCCTTCACCAACTAGTTTCTGTACTGTCCCATCCGTTCATGTAAATTTTCACTGAAAAGTGAAATTAAAAGCAAACATATTGTTAGAGCCTCAAAATACTTAAGAAAATAAAACAATAAAACTTTTTAGAAAAAAAAATTCTAATATCTAGAACTAAATTATTTTCATCCGCTTAAATAAAGCATTTCGTGCGCGTTACGTTAAGCGTACAACGAGCTATTTTTCAGACGGTGAATTTACGAACATTATTGAATCAAAAAATACATTCTCAAAAAAAAAGGAAGTTATATTCAATGGCACCAAAAGAAAACAGACAGTCGCGGATGTTTGTAATTTGTCGAATGAAATCAATTTTGCCTAGAACAATATACACTGCAAAAATAAATTCACATTAAATTCACCTTGTTGTTCAGAACGGAGCCCACACGATAAAAATAAATATAAACTACAGATTAATCTTTTAAATGGCTTACACGATACGAAAGAGGTTTAGATGGTCGAATAAAATTGGAGCCTGCAGCTGAAGAATGGAATTAAGAGCTTTAAACAGCCTCATTTAGTTCCAAAGGAAGGTTTATTCTCAATGCAGTTTTGGAACTTTGAACTTTATATATAATATGAAATAAATATAATTCCAATTTCATTTTGATGTGTTTACTTTCTATTTTAATGTTGACAGTTTGAGCCTTAATAAAAACAAGATGGTTGAAAATTGCAAAATAAAGCACGTGCAAGGAGTTCTACTTTTAAAAATAGATATTATTTAACCTAAGGATTTTTAACCCATAGCCCGTGGGCCATGAATGGCACCCTGAAGGCATTTTAGTGGCTTCTCCTTTGAATTTGAGGCAATTTTTTTAAAAAAATGCCCTGTCTGCTTTTTGTCATAAAAAGCACCCTTTTTTCCGTTAATCTGGATATTGAAAACATTTCACTGTGTTTGATATCCATTTGAGAACAAATTTTTTGAAAATGACGAAGTTTTCAAAAATTTAAACTGTATTTTAAATAATTTTAAACATAAAAAAAATCTGACTTTGCATAAAATATAAAATCTCAGAAAGTTTCAGTTTGCGATAAATATATATATATATATATATATATATATATATATATATATATATATACAAATTTGTAAACACCATCTCTTCCCTTAGAATCTCACACATACAGTTATAGTTTTATAAAACAAGCCTCCCTTTTTTTATATAAATTTCCTGACTACAAAATCTTTTTGATAGTCGTGTGGCTCGCAGATCACTATGAATTTATTAATGTATCCTTCGAATGTAAAAGGTTGAAGACCTCTAATTTAACCTAATGATTTAATATTTAATAAAGGAACCAAATTAATAAATCTTTAAATTCAGATATTAATCAAACTGCTTTCATTTTCAATAAATTTTTGTTTCATGTTATATAACTTTGTAACAATGATCGATCTGAGAGATCCTATCCTCTCCAACTCGGGTTTTTTTCCATCCAGCCAAATTAGCACTTTGAGCTAGAACAACTCAACGCCGCAAATGAACTTCAGTACTAAATAACATATAAATAGTCAGACAGGTATAGAATAGATATTAAGTGAGATCTATATTGACACAATAGTGCAGCTTTAATAATAGTCGCTGATTCCTGAATTATAGTCACTATTAGAAGTTATTAGAAGATTTCTGGAGGGCGAGTTTCTGAAAATTAAAATATAAGTACCCATTATTTTTTACTAGTTTTTTAACTAGTTTCTCTACATATCACGTAATCAGGTTTAACGTTAAATTAATTACAGTGAATTATTGTGAACATCTATTGGTCATCATTTCTTGTCCTTCTTAAAGGCGTGGTAATCACTACTGCGTTCGGATCCCCTCAGGAACCTCAAAGATCAGCGAGAACTCCACCTCAACCAACCCGAGGAAGAGGTATCCCGGCAACTTATTTTTAAGAATGTTTTCCTCTTACTGATTGTTATTGTTTATTCAGATAATGTGATAAAACTTTAAGAGCTCACAGGACTCTTAAATTGCAAATTTTTCAATTTTTTAAAAAAAATATATGTTAAAGCCTCAATATTTCTGAGCCTTTTGGTACCAATATTGTGTTGATACTGTGAAAATTTCCGAATTTATTGAGAAATAAGTAGTGAAACTTAAACGAAAACACTATCTCTTTCTTATCTTTAACTTCATGTTTCGCAAAACAAAAAAATTTTAGCTTGCGAGCAGAATTTCTCAGAAACTATTTATGATATCAATTTCAATTTTAGACACGTGTTCAAAATAAGGCCCTTCATAACTTACACATCAATTTTCAAAAAAAAAATTAATGGAATTTTTTTTTATTTGAATTTTAATTTATTTTTTTCTTAAAATTTTAAAATTTTCGTTTTAATTGTATTTAAAAAATATTTTTTTTCTCTAAATTTCTTAAAAAGTAGTATAATTTCAAAAGTGAACATTTTTATACCAAGTAAAATTAATTTTGAAAATGTTGATCAATTTTGTACTTCAGAATCCTGCGTGGTGTAAAATACTGATTTTCATATTTTTGAAAAATTGTCCAATTTTTATTTCTTTATAACTTTTTAAATGTTACCTCAAATTCTCTAAAAATTTGAGAAATAATGTAAATATATATGATTATTATGTGGTAAAAATTTCAAATTATTCTTTTGTTTTATTGCTAAGTTACATTGATTTGAAGAAGGATGTTTTTTTCGAGTGCACGGATATCTGTTAGGGAACCTGAGAGCTCTTAAAAAAGTTTTAATTTTTTTTTTAACTAAGCGGGATTTTTTGTAATAGAAGTAAACTTTGTACGGACTGAAAACAAAAAGATAAACATTTAAAGTAAAAGATTTTGTGGTAAAGAATTTTCTTGAAATACTACTACTAATAATAATAAATTTTATTTTGTGCAATGATAGAATTTTTTTATTTCAAATTACACCACAATGTAGTTGTAATTCACCACAAGAGTAATAAAGACTATTCTGGGTATATCGTTAAATAATGCTCATTTATTGGAGTTATTTTCTAAGCATTTGTAGTATGTACAGATATTTTAAATGTTTTTCATAAATGACAGAATTTAAATCAATTCAAATTTTGGTAATAAAGACAATATTAAAGCTTAAAAAGGGTGCACTTATTAATAAATAAGTGCACCCTTTTTAAGCTTTAACATTGTATCCAAAGAATAAAAAACCTTAGGTTTCATACAAATTTGGGTTTCAATGGAAATTTTATTCCAAAGAAAAATCATAGGATACTAAGTGTTTTGACCTCATGATTTAGTAATTGTACAAGCTATCAATTTTAGATATAATTTTTCCCCTTAAAAATAATTTTCAATATTTTATTATGTATAATTATTTCTGTGGGACTGTGTGCCTCTCTGTATATTATACTTTTATAATTATAAGTAATGATAAGTCAAAACATGTTTCTTTAAAATTTTGATTTAAGAGGACTCTTATACTTCAAGTATTCTTCCATACTAACTGATCAAAAAGAAGAAAATATCGGAAATGATTCTGAATTGAAATATTATTATTCTTTAATAACTTCAAGTATGTAGTCTGAATCCCTAGAAAATTATTTAACAATCTAGCAACCACATGACTAAAATATTTATTATCTATCATAAACATTGTATCCAACTGCAATTGTTCTCAACTCATCATCATATATATACATAATCGTACTACAAGGTTCAATTCCAAAAAATAACTTCAATATAATCTTTCAGCTCATATCGAAATACCATATTTTTCTGATAAAAGTATTGCCAAAGAGATCTTGTTAAACTCCTAGAAATATACATTATTCTAAGCGTGTCGTTTGCAATTCTCATTTAAATGTATCAGTGTTTAACACTTTATGTTACTAAAAGTTTTCTTTGTCATTTTCGTGATGAATCGTCATTTGACCTCATTTAAAAGCATGTGTGTGAGACCTTCTTATTTGTGCCAAGGATATCAAAATTCTTTTATTTAGAGTTACAGAACTGCATTTTAAATGTAAGCTCTGTTCACCGTGCTTTTTAATATTTGATGGATTCAAATGTATGGTAACAGTTAATTTTTAATGAGTTAAAACAACACCTTGGAATAAGAGAAAATATATGAAACGTTTCGCTAAGCCAAAGATTTTACACAAACCAGGAATTAAATTTGAACTTTCCTTGTCAATTAAAATGGCATGTATCCAAAGTTAGAAAAACGTAATGAGTAGTGAGATAATTAAGTTTTATTATCAAAATTTACTATCCTCTGAATATAGTAGTAATTTTAAAATAAAATTATTTTATTGATAATTTTAAATTCTATACATATTACAAAATTCAAATAATCTCATTTATTAATAATATAATGCATAATAAAATATTCTTATTTAAATTAATATCATATTTGTTGTTGAAAATGTGCTCATACAATTTTTTGTCTTGTTTAATACAGTATTTCAATCGTCTTTATTAATCAAGGAAAAATGACAAAGTAAAATATCAAATAGCTTTAATATAAATACGTTATTTAATTAGATTTAATTTTTAATTCAATTTTCATATCTCCTTTTATGGTATAGTATTTGAAAATCGCAGCTGAAAACACTAAAAAGTTTGCAATAAACCTTACTTTGTTTACTTGTACCATCACTTGCCAAGCCAAAACTCAATTATAACTTAAAGTATATTTAAGTATTTTAAGGCACTATTTTTGATTATTATTTAATTATTCAATAAAAGTTAACAAATTTTGATTTGCGTTTCTGCAACCTTGATCAAAGATAAGTAAATATCAGATATCAAAGTAAATAAGTTTTATTCCCCCCACCCTATTTGATGTTAATTATTCATCTGCAAATATTTAAAATTTCTATTTTAATTTATTAGGTAGCATTAATTACCATTAAGGTAATTTAATAAATAATTTTAAATTTACAAGTATGGTTACGTAATAAAATCATACGAATACATAATAAATAGAAACATGATTTATTCATCAGAAATTGCTCCCTTTTTGGAAATATATATGTTATGAAATACAAGGAATATATTTATATATATTCATATCATAGCAATAATTCATAAATAATGACGTAAGTACTTAGTTTAAATCAGAAAAATAATTTTAATGTAAACCCCTTAAAAATTATTTATTTGATCCATTTTTTCTTTCATGCTTTATATTACTGTGAGCATTATCACATTATGATTAGAAAAATATGGTAGTCAAGTCAGTATCCTATCTCTGTCCTGGAGGTTTCCAGATACATCGAGCTGATCATATGATTCATATCGAAGTGGGACTCATTTCGGAGAACAATTTTACTCCGGTTCGTGAGTTTCCGGTTCGAGCGCACCCGAAATCATAGAGACGTGGCTAGCAGTATGCAAAGAGGAGGTACAGTTGGTGCAATGGCCTCCTTGATCTCAGTGCTCACTCGCTGAATCTCCTATTGATGATCATTGCAGCACCAATGTCCCAATAACACTCCGTATAGTCCATGAGGTTTTTGTGAGCTTTGGTTGGTGAATTACACTGTCGTCTCGTTCAGTCATCGCTCTTGGTCGACCGGTACGCTTTGTACGTTCATAGTTCATCCATTCCAGCCAAAACTGTTAAATAACAGCATCGCTCTTACTTAAATATCGAGCCATCCTCCAATTTGATCAGATAGTTCCCTTATATATAAGTTCGATTGTATATATAAATTTCCTCAAATGGTAACATCTGCTCGTAATGTTCGCGCATCCGTCTTCAAGGCATTAAAACAGTGACACCATATTTTGAAGGAAGTTATGGTGTAACACTGAAAGAGCTCTGTAGTATACACCAACCGGATGCTCCATTGCAATGCGGCTGGAGCTCTTACTATTCAGCTATGCTCATCACAATTTCATTATTTGCATAATTTATCGTTTGGTATGTGCATGTGCAATTTAATCCCGCTACTACGTCAGACAGGTGGCATTAGAAACAACAACAGTTTAATCCCAATCCAATAATTCTTTCTACGTACATTTCCTTTTAAGTTACAGAATACTTATATAGGGTGCGCGTGCACCAGTAATAGAAAAATTGAATGTATATATATATATATAAAATAAAAGTGAAGAAGATATATTCAATTTTTCTGATATATATATATGCACTCAATTTTTCTGATACTGGTACACACGCTCATTTTTTATTCAGAGAGTGTAGTTATATTTACGTCGTACTATAAAGCAACACGAGGGCTATTGTCGATTTACCTCGTAATTTTGAACCTTGGTCAAATGACGAGGTTGAAACCCCTTCTCCAAACTACCCCACCCCACCAATGGGAGGACTTTGAGCTCGACATATTTAACGTGTATCAGCCCTTTCTCCATGGAGGGTCTTCAGTGGCACCAGGACTCGAACCCATGACATTCCGGCCACGAGTTCGGGACCACAAACATTAATCAACCACGGCCACCGCACGTTTTTATTACCACCATTGAAAGGTTCCATCTGTAAGGTTCTGAATACATGGTAAGGATACGAAGAATGCCAACGTCTAACTGCACAACTCCTCCCAATCGAAAAACTTATTTTTGATGCCACACTTTTTACATTACAGAGTGCATTTTCCACAAAAATAAATATAAACTTATATAAGCGACAAAAAATAGCTTTCGATTTATAGAAAAAGTTCTTTATTCTTAAAATTACATAAATGAGTTTAAATTTGAATTTCAAAGTATCTTAAAGGTGCTATTCGATATTTAAATAATATTCCATTTACTCATGCAGGTATTAACATTCCGTGATATTACTCAAACCAAATGAAAAATTATAAATTTTAAGATAAATTAAGATGAGATGTGCAGTTCAATATAAAATTCTGTACCAGTTTTATTAAATGCAATAAATTACATTCGAAATTAAAAGGTTTTATTTCTTGTCTATTAATGAAGGATGTAAAATATTTTGTATCACACTCACATGTAATAACTCATTCTTATCTTTTCGAAAAAAATTCTTAGAAACAATCACAATTATAATTAGAAGACTAATGAAGGATTTCAATCATCAATTTTTCCATCGGGTTTATAAATAACTGCTTTAGTTGTACGTCAATCACCTGTTCGAAAAAATATTATATTAATTATTAAATATGATATATTTCAGTTTGTGTTTAAGATTCTTCGCATTATTATTTATAACTTTTAATGCAGTTTTCCTTTTGAATACATGAATATTACTAATATTTTAAAAAGAAGGTAAATAGTCTTCCATAACTCTATGCCAATGGCATTTTTAATGCTGTAAACAACATCGTCATATCCTTTATAATATCATATACGACTGGATAAATTTAATTACGTCTGATTTACAACTACGAATACATCCAAAAGTTTGACAAGACTGCAAATTGATTAACATTTAATTTTTTCGAAATATTACGGGTAAAAAAACTGCTACTGATGACAAAAACTATATTAAACCATTTAAAATTTTAAACACAAGTGCCCTTATAATTTAATTTCACAAAAATGCGAAGCATTAATTTGTTTTCATGACAAAATGACATATCTTAGATGAAATCCTTCTAATGAAGGACAAAATTTAATTCCTTTCATCCGGAAGGAAAAAAAACCTTCACAGGAAAAAGAAATTGCATTATGATGATTAATCAATGCAGTTTCTTGTTTCGTCGACAGTACAGAGAAAGTTTCTGGTATATTTCTACGGAGGAAGAGATCCTAGAATATTTCTTTTTATATGTTATTAAAACTCCTTTCTTTTATAATGATGAATTATACAATTGCTAATTTTTTTTTACTTGTTAAATTGCTTGCATAGGATGGAAAATAATTTTAAATGTTTTTTTAATAGGATTCTCCTCCTGAGTTTATATTTTTCAGAGAACGATATAAAAATGCATTAAATTTTCTTCTATAGTTTGTAAGGATATAGAGACTTTTTTTATTCACTAAATCTCTTCTCTTTATTTAAATACCTGCTATACTGTAAATAAGTGCTTCCCAACCTTTTTATCCCAGCGAACCGGTCAACGTTTGATAATTTTATGGCTGCCCGCTGAGGGACAAAGGATGTTGATTGTTTATATTTTAGATTGTTTTGATTCAATAGTTTTTATTTAATTTTATTTATAAATATGCCTTCATAGTAAAATACAGTTATACCTAAAAAATGAATATAAAGGAATTTCCATGGAAAGTCTCACAAACCCGAAACAAATACACCACATTAAATAAAACAGAAATAATTTAATGTTCACTGAGTGGCCCGGGGCCATTTGATCCACGGAGCAGTACCGGTCAGTGGCCCAGGGGTTGGGGGGACTACTGCTATAAATAACTATGAAAATAATATTATTTTTTGAAATTGTTTTTATATTGCTATATTATCAACATCTTCTTCAATGGCTGAACAGCCATGGGTGGGCCCCAGCCAGAAGTCTTCTCCAGGCATGTCTACTCTGGGTAACTGTTTTCCGGTTTTTAGCCTTTAAACTTTAACCTTTCCCGAGGTCAGCTTCCCATGAGCTTTGCGAGAAAGATTTTCTTGCAGCAAAGATCTTCATTCATTTTAGACAGATGACCAGTCCATTGAAATCCGTGATTTGATGAATTTTACAACATCAGGTTGTTTGTAAATTTTATAAATTAGATCTTCTTCTCTATGATCCATTCACTTGGACCCCACTAAAAAATGCAACGCAAGATCTTTCTCTCGAAAATTTTCAAAGCTTTTTCATCCCATAAAGTCAATGCTAAAGTTTCTGATGCATAAGTCAGGACAGATCTTATAAGACTTTTGTAAAGAAGCAATTTAGTTCTTCATTTGAGAAAGCTTTATTTTAAATAACTCTTCAGGGCATGAAAACATCTATTTGCAACAATGATCCTTTTATAAATTTCTGAGGCCAGCTCATTTTTATTATTTATCTTCGTTCCCAAATAAGAAACTCTATTAACTTTTTCAAATTTATAATTGCCAATTTCTATATGACTAAGCTGTAAGTCAGACTTAAAAGCAAGGTAAATACTTAGTTTTATTTTCGTTAATGCTTTTAGCACTTTGTTTTAATATCATAAATGCTTGTTTGAGTGCTGATGTGGCTCGAGTGATAACGTCAATGCCATCAGTATAAGCCAGTATTTGAACTGTGACTTATTAAAAATTAATTATTATTAAATATTATCAACTACCGTAAAGCAAGGGATGCTTTAAATAAACCAAATAAATATCCAAACTTTAATATAAACAAAATTTAAGAGTTTTCTCTTATTTATAACTAAACAAGGATAGTAAAGCCGGTTAGACTTTATTTAATCAAAAATAAAATTACAAAACAAATTGTAAGGAACTAAAACTTTTATCCACACCTACGGTATGTTAAAGAATTAATTAGAAAAATAAGAAAGTAAATTACAAAATTTAGTCTCAAAAATATTCTGAGTTGTTTAGAATAAAAAAAAGTTGTTTCATCGATAAATATCTAATAGTTTTTTCTCTTACTTCCCAAGGAAGACTTTAAAAATGTTTAATTGGATTAAACCTATTAAAAGAAACACAATGCTTATTTGTAACAATAGTAAATAAATTATAATGCAATTTACATAAATATTACTTGGTGAAAAAGAAAAATTTTGTTAAACTCATTTTGTTACTTTTCCTTAATTTAAAAAATATCTTCGTAAAAATTTCATTTCAATGCATTTTTTCCATGAATCTAGGTAGTGAAAATGAATCAAAATTGTGAGATTAGAGTTTTTTCTCTCTCTCTATCTCTCTCTCTTTTTCTCTTAAGGTATCCGACTGCGTTCGGAACCATGATTTTAAAAAAGCGCATAAATGGATAATTTTCATGATATTTAGTGTCACTTAGATTAGAATACATGTATAAAATTGTTTTAAGGACATTATGACAAAAAGCAATTATTTAAACACAATATTTTGGCAAAAAATTAACTTATAATAACCTTTTTTCCAAATGTTCTCCTTTTGTAAAAAATGCTTCTATTGTATTAATATTTTGCCTGTATATAGCTCAGACCTCTGTACAGAGGCTCAACTAGGACTTTTGAAAAATTCAAATTATTTTCAGAGTTACAACCATTTGAAATAATTATCGGCGTATTTTCTTAAAATTTCTCCCTTCTATTTTTGTAAAACATGATAAACCGACTTCCAAGTTATGCACTTCAAAAATTCTAGTTGAGCCTCTGTACAGAGGTCTGAGCTGAATACAGGCAAAATATTAATACAATAGAAGCATTTTTTACAAAAGGAGAACATTTGGAATAAAGGTTATTCTGAGTTAATTATTTGCCAAAATAGTGTATTTAAATAATTTTTTTTTGTCACAATGTGTCCTTAAAACAATTTTATACATTTATTCTAATCTAAGTGACACTAAATATCATAAATATTGTCCATTCACACGCTTTTGCAAAATCACGTTTCCGAACGTAGTCGGAGATACCTTAAGCTTTTAAATTAAATTCACATTATGGCAGTATGTAAAAAATCGCTTTCACAGTTACATATACTTCTGAAAAAAACTGATATTTGATTCTTTATTTAGATCGTATATTAAACTTTCATTGTGTATATTACAAAAAGGATTCAAAACATGATCTCATTTTTTTTCTTTCAAATTTGGCTACGAATTGGTAATTACCATTGCAGGCCTAGTACATTCCCCGGTAGCTGGTATCACTTTTAGTGTAGCACTATACAGGTGGATACGAATTTCCATTATGTAATTTTGACACCCAGTTTCCAGAGGGAGGCACCTGAATTCTGACGATACGAAATTGTGCTAGGAATTTAATTTTTAGAGCACCCAAGTCAAACAGGCATGCTAGGGATGTTTAGCCTGCCACATAATCATTTTGCATCATGAAAATCCACCACTTTGGGCCCGAGTTGAAACCTCAACCTTAAGTGTATAAGGCTAACGTCTAATCAACTACGACACCCAGGCAGCGGACATGTTTTAAGAGTAAATACAATTTTTTTCAATTTGAAATATAAAGGAGAAAAAATGTCATTGGAGATGACATTAAAGTTTAAAAATAGAATATACTTATTCTACAGATAAACATTGAAGTTAAAAATATGTTATAGAATAATTTTTATAATGTTTGTGCAAAATATTTTTCTTCTTATCAGACTTATAATGAATATTTTGTGAAATGTTTTTAAGGTATATATTTCAATGTTAAAATGAAGAATATTTTTTGAAGTTGTTAAAACCAACAAAATGTATCACCATGGAAGGAAATAGAAAAAAGTTATTATTATATGTGTGATAAAAATACTTCCCATACATACTGAGAAATTGTTAAGGAAAAAAAGGAGAGACACTTTATTATTTCCATCATCATCTTAGCATTTTAAAGAAAAAATAGTATAATTTCGAAGAGTTCATTAAAAAATACATATTTTTATTAAAAAATATAAAACATGCATTGAGTATAATGGATGTCATTGGAAAAAAGAACCCGCATATTTTACCTCCTTTAGTTAAAGAAAATTTTTTAGTTTCAAAAATATGCTTAATTTAAAAACATTTGTGAAACTCTCAAACATAAAGGAGTTTCATATATTTACGCACGGTGTTTTATAATAATGCAAAGATCATTTAAGAAATAAAAAATATTCACGCAAATGGACCATTTAATATCTATAATATTAATTATTTTTATCGACACTAACTTTTTGTGAATCACAAAAGAATTTTCAATTACCTTCAAAGCTATACCACAATAGACACCACATAGCTATACAACAAAGCTATACCACAATGGCTATTTAGGAATACTCAAATATATAGTTTTTTTCATTTTGAAATTTATTTCTTATAGTGCTTGAAAATCATTCAGATAACTGTGTTTCCATATTTCTTATAAGTTTAATAAATTGCAAACTAATAAAATTTATTTATTTATTACTAATGTGATTTAGATATATTCGTCACACAAAATACAATGAAGACATTCATATATAAACAGGAAAACGCAAAAAAAAATGTTTGTCTTTATTAGTTAATATATTAAAACTATTTTTTTAAAAAAATTGTGTATATCTGAAGTTAGGACCCAAAAATATTCAATTTCTGCCTCAGTTTTTAATAAATCTAACTATAACCATTTAAAAGAGTTTTTTTTTCAAATTTGAGGAAAATAAAGATTGTAACAAATATATAAAAAAACCTTTAAAATTCAGATAGTAAGTTAAGATTAATTTCGTGGTAAGTTGTTTTCAGATATTGCAAGAATACTAGATACATTGTCTATAATACATTTGTTTAATATTCGCCAACTAACCGTAAAACTATTACCTATTCTACTAGTATAGGATATTTATTGGAATATTTTTAAATAACATCAAATTGTTCAAAATTTCATTAATTCATCAAATAATAGAGATTGAGAACTTTTACTTAATGTGAGTCAATTTAATTAGAACTTATTATTCGCCACCCTATCCAATTTATTAATATAAGTATACATAATTGTACAACTAGTGTTCTGGGGGGAAAACATAAATATTTGAAACAAGTAATATAAAAAAAAATTTTAAGTCAATTCCTACTTAGGATAAATTTTATTTTAGTTACTTTTTATTATAAATAGTTACAATTAATATAAATATGTATATACATATGACAGAATCACAATAATAAGTGACAAAATAGAAAGTGATTTTCTTTGCAGTTTTCCATTTTCCTTTCTATATATGATATTGAACTACGCGATTTAATTATCAATTAAATTTAATTATATATTCTGATAAAATATAAAAGTAAAAAGAAACCACAATCTCAGAAATTACACCCTCCCAGATGGGATTCGAACCCACAACTTTTGGATTAGAAGTCCAACACGCTATCCATTGCTCTACAGGAAATCAACGAACAATTTCCTTTATATATATATATGCTGTTGGACTATTATTTTTGTTACTATTTATTAATTTTTTAATTTAATTAATGAATATTTGAAAAGACTGTATTAACATCCAGTGTCATCCACCACTAGTTTAAAAAAATGTATTTGATCTCGAATGGATGAATTGAAAGGATTTTATTAACGATTGAAAACTGAACAAGATTTATATATATATAGTATATATAGGGAGAAAGTGAAAAAGAAAGTGAAAGAAATTTAGAATGTTAAATATGTAAAAGTAAGAAATTAATTTCTCTTTTCAGTTATATTTTTCAACTCTCACATCACAATTTTCTTTCATTATTTTTATTTTCCCAATTTAATATTTAATATAAAGGTACTATAATCGTAAGGAAAGACTTATGGAAAATGTTTGAAGTATATTACTATGGAAGATCGATTTTTCTCTTACGGTCAAACAGATTGTTTACATATATATGTATGATCACGAAAAAGAAAGAGCTGTGAAAAAGTTACAACAGAATGACAAAGATTGTATTGGCACATGTATATATATATGCAAGAGGTACAATAAATCCAATTTACTTTCCTAACCCGAATCTTTCCTAAGCTCCCATCATCAAGGAAATATAAAGAGTTTACTTGCTCTAGAAAAACTGCTTGGAGTCGATAGAGCTATTCATCGGTCATACGTAAGACGAACTCTTCGTAAGATTTTTTTTCTTGCACTTCTTTTTTTATCCAACTTCTCCGTGAAAAACACCGAAAGGCAAAACCAGACGTCTGCTCCAACACAATATTTCAATTTTCTTCCGCAGATGAGCAACAAATTTTTCTTTTTCGTTTTTTTCTCTTATCATACCCCCGATTAGCAACAAAAAAAAAAGATCTGACTAGTTTTTAAGAAAAAAAAGGTTAAAATAATTCATTTTAAGTTGAATAAAGACCTTTGTCTACGTGAATCATATAATTTGTACAAAAATGTTATATTTTTTACATTATTTCGTGTTTTTTTTTGTCCCTTTCTTAAATCACCTATCGAGTTAGACAGTCAAGTCAAGACAAATTTTCAAGAAAAAGCGCTGCGTCATCTACATCTATAATCATTAGGGAAAATATACAAATTATTCTAACAACAAACTCGTAAAACATGCTAGTGTTGTATTTCCTTTGTAATGTTAAAATAAATTAATGATTCCATGCAAATATTTTTAAGTCTCGAAATCACAAAAAACATACCTATCATTTATTCTTTGCAAAGATATGAAAAATGCTACTTAAGTGTATAACGTCTTTTTTTATTAAAACAATTCTTCTTTTACTTAAAATGCAATTTAAAGAAAAGAAATATTTTTATTCTTAATTTACAGAAACTATTCCTTTATTATATTGCTAGTTTAAAAAGTGAAAGATTATCAACAAATAAAAAAGTGCAATTTCTAGATGCTGTATGAGTAGTTTTCTAAATGCTTTAAAAGTAGTAGTCCAAATGCTGTAAGAGTATTATAACTGGAAAAAGAGATCACACTTCATTGATGATACTTCTTGAATCACAATCATAAAGTTCAAGCAATAAACTAAACCTTCTTAAATTAGGAGCTTTACAAAGGTATAATGAGATAGCCTATTATACTAACATCTAACAACTCTCGTCTGGGAGAGGATTATATTATATATTGATAGATAGGCTATATAAAATACTTTATACTGTGATCTTAGTGTTGCATGGTTGTTATAAACTTAACGGTAAGAATTATACGTGCCGTATTCCTTTTGCTACGGTTTTGTTTTGTAACTGTATCTTTGTTTAAATTACTAACTGTCTCTTCTTATGGACACCTGTACATAATTCTCTATGAAATCATTAGCCCCTCCACTGTATTTTTCGAATGTAAGCTAAAATTATGCATAAAAAACATATTACAGATGCTTAAAAAAATCAGTTCAACAAAACTAAAAAAAGGAGAGGGCAAAAAAATAAAGTCAAACAATATATGTAAAGATTCCTTTTATTGTCAGGTAATTAATTTCAACAAATAAATTTCACTCAAACTTGCAAGTAGATCATTTTATGTAAATTAATTGCATAAGTTAATCTATGAGAACATTATAGAAAATAAAATTAAAGAGCTTTAATTGTGTGCTTTAATTTTGATTAGTATTTTATTTTCATCATTGTAATATGATATAGCTAGAGAAAAAAAATCCAGCATTGAGTAGAAATAAGGTTTTCAGGCTTAAAAATGATAAAATTACAAGGGGAAGGTAACTTATTTGTAAACACACAACAATGTTTAAAATGGTGTAAATTCCCTTCAAGATACTAAATAGGCATAAAGATATTAAACAAATGTTACAAAAACGCTTCCAATACAGTAGTTTAAAACTAATACAGTTCTCAACTCTCTTTTTAGCTGATTATTTCCTTCGCATTGAAATATTTTCTGAATGAACAATAAGAAATAGGTACATATTCAATTTCAGAAAATATTTCACATTATTTAATTAGTTCTGTCATTTCCCTTATAGCAAAACGTGGTGAAAGTAATTGATTTTAGATTTTAATAAACATATCTAAATTTGGTCGCACCATTTTAGAATACATTTATTACAAACCAAATTTGTTTTCATATAAAGTAAAATAATATACATAATATTTATTTTGATATCATAATGCTTTTACCTAATATCTCAATATAGTAGATGTATATATTTAATTACTCAAATTATTACTGTTCTTATATAAAGCATAATACACTGTTTATTAATGTTACAAAAGAATAAGAAACATTTAAAAGATGTATTAAGTATGAAGATATTTAGTTAAGGATTTTAAGCTCTACCAGTTGTTCTGAAAGAAAAATTAATGTATACTCGAGTAAGTTCGGAATATTAATTTTTTAATAAAGCAATTTCTATCCTTATTGCGCAACTTATTAATTAAAATTTATTTTTAACATGTAAATAAATGCTATATGTATAATCGAAATTCTCTACTAAAGAGAGATGAATAATCAATAAAAAAAAAATTAAAAAAAAATATCAATACTGAAAAAAATCGAAATTGCAAGATAACCAGACATAAGATTTTAGAAAGGAAATATTAGTAATTAAAAATAATAGAATTTAAAATATAAAAATATGGATTCTACAGTATAACAAACAATGCTGACTAAAAAAATATATATATATAAAAAAATTATATAAAAGTAGGGGTGAACATGTTTTTTGGCCAGCCAATCTTCCCCCTTCTGTTAACAATACTGAGTAAAAACCTATTGAAAATAATGGATAGAATATCTAAATCCATTACAAGAAAAAGGTAACTTACCTAAAAGTTGCATTCAAAAATGCAGAGCCGCAATAAATCTGAGTACAATAAACAAGTTATTGCCAGATTCTGGACCCAAATGCAAACTCAAAGCATGGAAATTGCTGAATATTAGCACTTAGCAAAAGTATGAAATGAATAGAAATAAAAAATTTAAAATACTTTATACATACTACCATTTCTTTAGGGATACTAGGATTATATATGAATTTTAAAAAAACTAATAAAAAAAGTAATTTTATCTAATATAAAAATATGGAGGCAACTAAATCTATCTAGGAAAAATGATAAATTAATAATAATAAACTATTAATATACTAAAGAATATTAATCCTTACCATTTAGAATTTCTTTATTCAAATAACTATTAAAAAAATAATTGGGTATTTTTGAATTAAGCAATATTTAGTGAAATTTTATAGTTTTTTTTTTTATTTTATTTTTTCTGATTTTTTTAAACAAGAACTTTAATGAGTTTTATGTAATTAATATTAATATTTCTTAACATAGAAACATGTGCATTACACTCCTAATATGAAGTTCTTTTATAATATTGAATTTAAATTCTTCTCTCTCTCTTTTGTCATAAATATATTAGTAACTATAACATTATCTTTTAATTTAATTTCTATATCAAGAAAATTTGCTTCATAGTTGTTACTATTTGTCTGTATTAAATTACGATATTGTGGATAAAAATTTGTGTTAGGTTTAAAATTGTCTTGCTTGCCACAATATATATATATATATATATATATATATATATATATATATGACATGATTTGAGAGTCAGAAACAGACTTAGTTTTTAAAAAAAGGAACTTTATTTGATAAAAGTTAGACATCATCTGAAGTTAAGAGGCAGAGAGAAAAACGGACGCCACCGAAAATCTTTATTGAGTTAACACTTAAGACAGCGATAGCGGATTTCATGAGTGCACTTGAAAGTTAATGCTGACATATAGGGCTATTAAATATAACGATCTGGAATTAGACATGTTTATTAGCTAGGCCATATGTTCGGAAGAAATAAATGGGCGATTAATTTGATACTTGAAGATGAAATGAAAAAGATGAGAGAGTGCTAGATAGAGAATTTAATTTTTAATCTAATTTCATTATCCTTACATATATATATATATATATAACCTGCAATCTTGGTTCCTATGATCAGGAGTTTGTTATTGTACTACTGTACCTAATATTTCCTATCTTGAATAGTTATACTTAGGTTCTATAGCTATCTGTGTATATATATATTTATGGATTATCTATATACATATATATATATATATATATATTGTGTCATAATAAAAACATTACATAGAAGAGAATTTGAAAAAAAGAGCATGGAAGAGATTTAAGAACTCAAAAATGTTATAAACCTTGTTCATTATACGCCTAGATTCATTTCTCTCATCATCATTTGATTTAATAAAGAAATTTATTTTATTTAAAGCTTTTATAAAGTAATTTGTTTTTGTAGTAATAGCGTTTTCTGCGCATTAAACTAAATAACGGCTGTCTAATGACGCTGAAATGCATCGAGTTCGATTACCTATTACTCATCTTTCAGAAACTGATTGTTCATTAATGTAGAAATTCTATGGTCGATTGATTACGTTTTGATTTTCGTTCAAATGTCCATTGGGTGCATTCTGTGATAAGACCATTTCTATTCAGTGAATATTTTTCTGTATCTAGCAATTAAGTAAATGTTCCTTTTTTGTGTCATGAGGAAAATATTACAAGTGAAATCATTATAATTTAGTTTTATCACAAGTTGATGAATAAGAAATTTTAGGGGTACTGAACCTATTTTTATAATATTAAATGTTTTTAAATCACTCTAATCACACGATTAGAATGATAATTTAAACACAATTATTTTGTACCCTGGAAACTTTGACAAATATTATATAATACATTTATGGCATTCACAGTTTCCTATAAACTACTCAGTAAAATAAACTCGTCAATAGATGAGAGGCGGAAAAAATACTAATCAAGAAATATGTAACTTATGGTCTGTATATGATGCTTCTTTATTTTGATTGAAGTATTATTAATAGCTTAACGGCACAATAATTTATTTTTCTAAGAGTTGAATTGGAAAGGTTTTGTGTTACACAAATTGCTGTTCTTTAAATTACTTCAAACTATCAATCTTTTTTAGAAGCAGTATTTATCTGAAAATTATATTTTAATAAATGTCACTTCTTATTAATTTAAAGGGACAAATTCAAAAAGTATTTATGTTAAGTCATAAATATATTTCAAATTTAAAAGTGATTTTCATTTAAAAGAACAAATACAATTCACAATAACACAAATACATGGAATCATGTTTTATGATTTCATGTTCAGTTTCCCGTATTGGTTTATCCGAATAGTTAGATTGAAACGTAGGAGATTTAAGTTTTAGCTTACATTTATTAAATTATATTGGTATCATTTGGTTCTACAATCTTTCTCCATCTTTCAAGCAACTTGAAAATTCGCTATTTCCAGAATTTCTCAAATGTTTTGGTGAAAAAGATTTTCATGTGATTTTTTTTTATCACGGTTAACTTTGTTCATTTATGTATATTATTATAATTATTTCTTGATATTATTAACATTCTTCAACCTGTAACATTATTTATTATTTTATGAGTTAATCAATTATAATGATATCATTTTTGAAAAATTTTACACTTTCATCTTTTCATGCAAAACATTTTATAAATCTATTATTAAAGTTTAGATACCGTTCATTTGTTTCATATGTTAAAAAAATCACAGATTAAATATATTCTTAACATGTATGACAGCTCAAAGTTCCACAAAAATTATTTTAATGTTTTAAAATTATAAATAAATATAATACGATTTAGCCATACACAAAATAAAAATTATTATAATTTATTTTAATGAGATACAGAAAATTTAGTAAAACTTAACATAATGCTACAAAAAAATTATTATTTGGTAAAATTCCTTTAGCGCTATAAAAATATTAATATTTCCTTAATGTTCAACAAGAATAACAAAATATTTCTATCCATTCTTTGTTCTCGATGTTTACAACTTTTCGAAGAAAAATATTCATCTTTTTTATTATAAAGTTAAATATCACGTACTTGCTTCATCTAAACTTCTTTGTTTATTTGCTTGTTTAACCTTCCCGGAGAAGAAACTAAATTTTGCGTTTCTTTCCTTAGTTACTTTTTATTACCTCTATAAATATTTGTATGGAAGTAATCCAGATTAATACATAAAAGATCTTGCCGAAACTTAAATAAAAATGTGGAAAGAAAGTTCAGAATAAAGACTGAGTAGAATTTGTTACATGGTTTTGAAAGCAAGGATTATTTTGAATAAAATCATACAGAAAAGACAGCACACAAAGCTTGAAATGGCTTCATAATTTATAAACTGTTTACATCCAGTTTATTTCATTAATTTTCTCATTACGTCTCATTACCCTTAGAGATTGCTCGTATTATTTGTAGAGTTTTAAATAATCAAGGAAAACTCTACATATCCCTCTTTTATAAAAGTAATATATAAATATATATTACTTTTATAAAAGTATTGTTTCTGATCCTAAAATATAATTCTGAATAAAATTCGAATTTTATAACGAAAAGAGAGACTCTTTTCATCTATCTTTGATCTTTTTAACATAGGAAAAAGTAAAACAAGAGTTGGACATATTACATAGCATTGAATTATGGATATCTTAGGGTTTTTTTTTCATTTACATAATCAATGTTTCGACGATTTGCCGCAAATATTCTTCTGTTAGAATTGCTTATACGAGAAAAGCATACCTTTCAATTTCTTAAATATAGTTTTATTTTGTTGGTTCTGAATTACATTCGCATTGACTATTCTACTTTTTTTAAAAGTATGGTTTAGTCTTGTGTTTTCAACGAAAATAATAAATTAGATAAGTTCTATAAAGTTATTGGTTAAAAAAAAAACGCATCGTAAAAAAGATCTAATTTAAAAAACCAATATAATTTCATAAATCCAAT
The DNA here is from genome assembly GCA_019973955.1 of Trichonephila inaurata madagascariensis. Classification (NCBI taxonomy): domain Eukaryota; kingdom Metazoa; phylum Arthropoda; class Arachnida; order Araneae; family Nephilidae; genus Trichonephila; species Trichonephila inaurata. Next base: position 264,022 of record BMAV01001294.1, on the reverse strand, counting down.
TAAATCAAATCTAGATAACAATTTGAGTGGTTTTGGTTATGAGAGAGAGTAATTAATTCAAATTAAAAAGAAAAAGTCCTTTTATTTATATCTTAATTTCTGTGGAAATTATCTACAATCGTATTTTTTGCCAAAACTTACAAAATATGTTGTTCAATGACTTCCGAATGAGATTTTTTAAGTTAAGATAAGCAAGGAACAAAAAGAAAAAAATGAAGTATATGAAATTGAATGTAGCTCAGTGGTTGAGAGATAGTGTATCACGCTTCCACGACACTGGTCTGGGGTTCAAACCCCGAGCTAGGCAAGGTCGATTCGGCCTTTCATCCCTTTATTGTATCGATAAACGAGTACCAAGGTTGATTGAGAACTAAGCACTGGGGGTTTGGTGTCAAACTCACCACCTGACCGGAACATCTGCTCACGCACTTCAGTGCTCAATGTCATAAAAACTGAATCAGTTTCAATTCCGACGAACTTTTGATATTTAAATCGGCTAAATATTATTTTCTCTCTGTCTTCAGAGAGAAATATCGATATCAAAGAATCAAATGATAAACCATTTGAGACAAAGATATTGCAATATATCATAATTGAAGACGAATTCTACTTTTGTGTCGTTAAATTATACATAAAAACTGTAAACAAGGAAAATCAATTGTTTATTCAAAACAAATGTTTTACAATATAATTGTACAATTTTTTTAATGAACCCTCTCTCTCTCTCTCTGTCTATCAAATGCTTGATAAATTTTAATTTAACTCATTAAATGATTTTTTTTTCTTTTTATTTATTTTAACAGGAAAACAAATTATAACATAGAATGTTTTATTATTTAATTGTTAAAATAATGATTTGGTTCCTTTTTATCAAAGGAAGATTATGGCAGTAAGATTTTCAATATTTCAGTAATTAAAGAAATCATAAAGTTGCTTCTGAATTCAACTGTCAAATCATTTTATAAATCTACTTTTTATTCTCAGATTAATAACTGGTTTCTATTATACTAGAATGCCTTAGAGTTATAAATACGCATGAAACTCATATTAATGAAATCTTAAAGCAATAAGCGGATTTCTAATATTTGGTTGAGAAACACCTACTTCCCCTTTATTAATTTACACTGTAAGACTGCCGCCAGATGCATAGCTACTAAATATTCACTTATGCAATAGTGATTGGCTTATGGTCGAAGCACGTCTATTAGCAGTTAAACTAACTTCAGTTCTAATTCAGAAAATGAATGAAGACAAGGATTTGGAATCTTAAGTGAAGCATCAAAATGCGAAAATGTAGAATCGATTTTGAAGAAGGGAAAGCTATATGTTAAATGCTTAAGTAATTCCTACGTATGATTATAATTATAACTAACAACAAAAATTAACTTCATGAACTCATTTGGATCTCCTCATGGAATTTTATTTAAATCCTCATATCTTCCAAACTATTTTTAATTTATTTATTTAACATCGATTCATCCATTGTTTGTTGTGGATATCCAATCCACTTATAAAAAGTAAAATATATTTAATTTTAAAAGAAATATATATATACATTCGCGTACAGTGAAATTCTACAAGAAGTAAGTGTTGTTTAAATTAGGACATATTTTCTAACTCGACTTCAAACTGCTTTTGTCTCAAAGAACTTTTATTTCACACAGTATCTTAGAATAGACAGAATTTTTTTCCTGACCTTTCAATCTTTGTTTCCCTTCTTTATCGTTTATTCTATTCATTAAACCAGTGCTTCTCAAACTTTCAATATTTGTGACCCAATCTTCAATCATAATTTTTATCGCTTCCCCTCCATTGAATAACAATGTATTAAATTCAATAATACTATAATCTTTCACGCTAAACCTACAATACAACTTTAACCTCTTAAGTGCCGCTGGCGTATATAAACGTCGCGTTCAGACAGTTCGTTTATGGCCCGAACGTATATATACGTCTTTCTAAAATACGACCTTTTCTGTGAACTGCTATACATAAAAAATTATTCCGAATGTTCGCCAACGTGTTAAACGGTGACATTGGGGAGTGAATCACATAATTTTTAACCAGCATTTTAGGGGGATTAATTTTAACTGTATAAATTATCAAGATAAATTTTAATTTATGTATATAATTTTATATATGACAAGTCCATCGGATCACTGGTAAATGTTAAACTTGTTCTTAACTTAGCATTACTGATAGAATTATACGTGTTTTATATCAATGTAAATGTGTATTTTCCTTTTTATTACGTCAGAATGTGTTTTATTTGTTTACTTTCAATAAATTAATTTTTTTTAAATAATCTTTTGTTTTCGACTTTTCAATATGCTCGCGCCTGCCTTGTATAGTTATAACACCCCCCCTAGGAGGGTGCACCCCACAGTTTAAGAACTGCATTAAGCTGTTATATTCATGAGTATTCGAAAATTACACTACTAAAATTACGATCTACTAAATTTCTGAAAACTTTTGATATTTATGATGAAAAATGTTTCTAAATATATTAAATAATTTAAGCTTTAATGCAATGTATAATTTTCACTACAAAAAATTACCTCGTGTTTTCGTTTTCTAATAAAATAGTAATCCTGAAGTTCACTTCATGCATCTTTAAAAAGTTAATTTCAAAATAAATTATTTTAATGTAAAAATTACATATTAACCATCATATAAAAGATAAATTTCATACTTAAAACTATTAGTAATATATAATTTTTGTTTTATACTCGGTATTTTACAACGTACTGGCCTAATGGTAGAATCCAAAATCCCAGAAAAATATTTTTAATTGTATAACATTAAATAAAAAGAAAACATTTATATTTTTATATTTTTTATAAATAATACATATGGATAAATAATACTTCTTCACAGCAAACTACAAATATTTTTAAAAAACAATTTTTTTTTTAATTATTGTTTCAAATTTCTATTTTTCTGCTCTTTCAATAAAAAAATAATTCTGAATATGAAGAAATAACTATTTTTGAGTTATAAGGATAAAATATGCAGAAAATTAATTTTGATAACTTAATTTATATATTCTGAATTTAAAAATCGCTTGCCCTTTTATCAGAAAGCTAACCACTTTTATTAATGATTTTTCTTTTGTGATTTTTATATTATTTTTTACACTTTATTTTATATTAAATTACGTAAAAGATTTAATTGAAATAGTCAATTATAAAGAGAAAGACATGTACAGCCTTTCAGTTTTAAGTTTCTTTTTTAATCTACTTGTTGAGTAGATGATTGTGATTGCCAAAATAAGTGTTCCTACGCATCAAAAATTTCAGTTTTGTCATTAATATTATATTGAATTCTTGTTAGCAGTTAATTGCGTATAAACTGCCTTTTTATCAAATGAAGTTCATGAATATTCCCACCACGTAAAAAACTCATCAGGATTGAAAAATCACTACACCTTGGGCCCAACGCTGAGATGACATCGCTAAAATGATAGATGATGTATAGAATTGGAATGAGACTTTTTTAATCACCAATATGTGTTGGATATGATTGATATTAAAGATGTCATTTAATAAATAACTATCTATACGAAGAATGCACTTCTAAACTATCCAATGACATTACATAAAGAAAATTAATATAGCTGGAATCCGTTTTATGAATACAATAGATTGGATATAAAAAAAATCATAATACAGTATAATGTTTGCAAAAAGAAGTTATAAGTCTGCTTTGAATTACGTTTCTTTAAAATTAAGCAATAAGCTAATGATTACCGTAAAACCCGGCGTATAATGCGCACTTTGAACTCAAAAAATATGATCGAAATTTACGGGTGCACTTTATACGCTTGGTATAAAAATGAAAGCCTTAAAAGCAAAAAGAGATGAGCATAGGAACAATTATTATTCAATATATATCGAAATACTTATTATTTAAAGGAAATGACACACCTTATGAATTAAAGAGTTGTACTTCTCGAAGTGCACTATTTTTTTCACAAAGCCTAGGATAAAAGACTTCAAAACATAAAACCATTGCATACGTACAATCCAGGCTTCTTTATAAAAAAAGGGGGATGGCGCGTTATACGGCGAATATACCTTAAAATGAAAAAACACAGCTTGAAAGTATAGGTGCGCGTTATACGCCGAATTTTACGGTATATATCACAGAATTTTAAATTGTAATTTCTGTTTAAAATGATACATAAGCTTGTATTTTCCTTTTATATTCCACCCTACTCTACTTGAAGATCCTGAGGCCATATTTGATTTTAGGTGCGACAACCTAATTCTTTTGCACCCAATCCCTTTCAGGTAATTTAATCCTAAATCCATGACTATCAAAGGAGCTATCGAAGTATTTAAATAAATTAGAACAATACTTAAATAAGAATTTATCTTTTTTTTTATTCCAGTTTAGTTAAATCCAATTAATAATATTTACAAAGTATGTAAATAAAAATTCTCATTTTTAGGAACTATTTTTCAAGAAATTACTTTCTAGAAATAAATAAATAATATTGAATGATTATTTTTTATTTATTTCTGTTATTGAAAATACTTTTTAAAAAAAAAATTAATTTTAAAGATTTATTAAACATTTCCACGTCTTCAGTCTCAAACTTCACAAAATCGAATGATTTCACCTATAGATTGATTAGGTAGTGAAACATATATTATAGATTCTCAAGAAATACGTCCATCCAATCCATCATTAACTATAATCATGTTTAATGAATATGAATATTATGAATTATTAAATAATTCAACAAAAACTCTCTATTGATTTTATATGTTCATCATAATACAGACTCTAATTGTGCATAAAATAAAAAAAGTATATTGTTTAAAAAGTATCTGTAAAAACTATTAAAATATAACCATTGACCCAATAAAAGTTTTGTGATTCACATATATCAGTTACGTTTGCTTAGCTCCATTGAAAAATATTATAGGCTTAAGATTAATTTTTGATGTAATTTAAGTATTTAACCCCTTAGCTGTGCACGTACGCGAGTTTATGTGGTGTATTTCGGGGGAAAGGAAAGGCATAAAATACGCAAATCCCTTCCCTGAATCAAATAAATCCTTCCCAAATACTTCAAAGGTAAATTTATTGCCCTCCAAAGCGTTCAAAATAGTTTAACTAATAGTAGCGCAAAGAAAAGGATCACATTTCAGAAAGACGTATATTTACGCCAGGGGCACTTAATGCACCAGATGAGTGAGACTTATGTATAAGATGGTTTTAGTTAAGGGGTTTGTACGCATTTTTTTCACAACATAGACAATGGCTTTATCACCTTCCGTACATTTTTTTCTTGAAAAGCTACCAATAAAAAATAAAGACCTATCAGAAAAACTAAACTAGTTAAAGACGTTCACCTGAAAATATATATGAAGCTAATATATATTTTTATTACCAACGTTAGTGCATATACCATAGATTATCAAGATTTTTTTGAGAATATTCATAAATGGTTTTGAGTATTTCCGTAAACCACATTTTTCAAAATTACGAGGTCCGATACCAATAGATTTTGTGTTGCTTCATAGTGCTCCGTTTTAATAATAATAATGCTTCTTATTAGTTTTTATGATTTAATCAACAATTCAATTCCTATTTCTCTTATCCCGCTTAAAATTAAGGTATGGCAAATGCATTTTTACATGGGAATATGTAAATCCATATTCTTTTTATTGAGTAATTTTAATTTTATTATTTTTTACATCCGTTTTCTAACTGAGGCATCATTTATCCCACAATACATCTTGCCAAATTCTTGAGCGTAGAATATTTACCTAAAATCTGGCGTATAACACGCACCGCCGTATAACGCGCACCCACTCTTTTAAGAAACCTGAGATATACGAGTGCAATACGAGTCTTATATTTTGAAGTCCTTTTTTCAATGTATTATTCCGAGCTTTAGTGAAAACAGTGTACTACAAACATTAAGTTTTTAAGGAATGTCATTTCTTTTAAATAAACAGTATTTCGATATATATGGAATTCTAATTTTTTCTATGCTTTTATCTTTTTTAAATTTTTAAAGCTCTCATTTTTATACTCGGCGTATAACGCGCACCCGTAAATTTCGATCTTATTTTTCGTATTCAAAGTGCGCGTTATACGCCAGATTTTATGGTAACTATGACCATTCTTTAAGTCTAAAACTTAGAATAAGCGGTTCTAAAATACTTACTCAAAGCTCTAATGAGACACACATTTATGTCAGAAAGGTTGCTGTAGGTTGCCCATTGGTTAAATTTATTTAATTTGTATCTGACGTTATATATATGTATATATATAAACAAACCTTATCGCAAGTTCTACTACTAATTTACAAAATTGCTTCGTACGAAAAAATAAAGGCAATTTCAAATTAAAGCCATTTCTAAAATTTCATCTCTTGATGTGGTGTGGAAATTAAGAATGTGATATATCACGAATCTTCTTTATCTAACAGAATCACTAAATGAGAAAATCCATTGTACTTGTATTGCTATAGTACGATGTTAATACTGAAATTAAAATTCAGTTTTATATCTGAAAGAAAACTCTACCCATCTAACTAGGACTATGAATCTACATTAAATTTATACTTACGCTTTTTTGAAACTTTTCAGTATCTAATTTATAAATTAGTATTAAAAGTGTTTATTCAATGAATGTCTAAGAGATTTAATAATCTCCTCAATTTCAAAATATTTGACTAATGAATTTAAAATTTACTCACTTCAAATGCAGAAACTTTAATAACGACAATGAATTTCTATTCGTTATATATAACTGTACAGAACATTTTTTTACTGAACATTGAAAGTAACTTATTCATTAAGGTATCCGACTAGGTTCGGAACCGTGATTTTAAAAAAGCGCATACATGGATAATTTTCATGATATTTAGTGTCACTTAGATTAGAATACACGTATAAAATTGTTTTAAGGACATTCTGACAAAAAAAAATTATAAATACAAAATTTTGACAAAAAACTAACTTAGAATAACCTTTTTTCAAAATGTTCTCCTTTTGTGAAAAACGCTTCTATTATAATAATATTTTACCTGTATATAGCTCAGACTTCTGTACAGAGGCTCAACTATGAATTTTGAAAAATTCACGTTATTTTCAGAGTTACAACCATTTGAAATAATTATCGGAGTTTTTTTTCTTAAAATTTCTCCCCTCTGTTGTCGTAAAATATGGATAAACCCACTTCTAAGTTATATATTTCAAAAATTCTAGTTGAGCCTCTGTACAGAGGTCTGAGCTATATACAAGCAAAATATTATTATAAGAGAAGCATTTTTCACAAAAGGAGAACATTTTAAAAATTGGCCATTCTATGTTCATTTTTTGTCAAAATATTGTACTTAAATAATTTTTCATTGTAATACTATTCCTAAAACAATTTTATATACATTTTCTGATTTAAGTGTCACTAAATATCATAAATATTATCCATTTATACGCTTTTGCAAATTCACGGTTCCGAACGTAGTCGGATACCTTAAATATTGCTAAGATGCTTAATTCGTTTTAATAAAATTCTATAGAAACTCTGTTGTTGTTTTTTATATGAGGAGGGCTTAAATGGTTCAACGATTGTATGAAAAGGGGAAAAGGAAATGGCTAAAATAAAAAGACATTTTTCATTGATGAGAAAATGCATGAGATATAAGAGACGACCGCGACAGAAATATTATTGAATAGGCGAGTTGGTGCCTTTTATTGCTGAAAACAATTATGAACACCATAAATGCTCTCGTTTTTTTCATATAAATATAATATTTATTGTAAACTACATCCATTTATCTTTTTTTATTAATCACCAATCGCATTTATTTTTAACATATAAAATTATTATTAGTTATCTTAAGGAGTACAAGCATTTTTATATATATTATATATATATAATATGTGCAAGATTTATTTGATTTTATTAATCCTTCATTAAAATTCTGTAATATTTTAATTAAATGTCAGTTTTAAATAAAAAATTCTATTCAAATATTTAATGAGCAAAATTGCAATTACAAATTGTTATTTTGAAACGATCATGTATGATAGATATATTAGTCGTCATCTAAATATGAGATCAAAAATTTGTATTTTTAAAAGAGTCCCAAATTAACTCAGAAAAAGTTGAGAATGATTATTCAAGGAATCTAATATTTAGTGGAAAATATTAATATTTATTTATAAAAAGATTTTTTCCTATAACTAAACTTTCAATATTTGGAAACACAATAAAATTTCAAAATAATTTTATGTTTTGATAATAACGAAATTGAGATGATCTAGTAGTTTAGACCTTTCGTTTTCTATATGTTTCAGGTGTATATTGATTTTGAAAGTATATGCATAGTTTTTTTTTTACATATACACAACTATTTTTTGACACATACCGTATTAAAATAATACTACTCAAAAGTTATTCTATTTTAGTTTCAATCACGCAAAGCCTTTCTTCAAAAGCAAAAGCTAATGTTATGTTTTACAGACCTGAAAAATAGTTTCATGCTCTTGGAGATTGAATACGAAATTCTAAAAGTTAAAAAAATGCTTATATTCAAAGCATTTTAGAAATATAAAATACATTGACTCTTTCTCCTTCACAAACAGTTTTAATTAGTTTGGTGCATTAAAAATGCTTACATTTCTAAGATTTGCATTAAATCCCCGAATCTAAGCAAAAATTCACCCTCATTAAGGTATCCGACTACGTTCGGAACTGCAATTTTAAATAAGCGTATAAATGGATAATTTTCGTGATATTTAGTGTCACTTAGATTAGAATACATGTATAAAAATGTTTTAAGGACATTTTGACAAAAAAAAAATTAATTAAATGCAATATTTTGGCAGAAAATTAACTTAGAATAACCTTTTCTCAAAATGTTTTCCTTTTATAAAAAATGCTTCTAAAATGATAATAGTTTGCTTATATAAAGTAAAAAGACTTTTTCAGAGAGTCTGCCCTATATTTTTTGAAAAATTCACATTATTTTCAGAGTTATAACCAATTGAAATAATTATCGGCATTTTTTTGTTAAAATTTCTCCCCTCTGCTGTAGTAAAACACGGATAAACCCTCTTCTAAGTTATATATTTCAAAAATTCTAGTTGAGCCTCTGTACAGTGGTCTGAGGTATATACAGGCAAAATATTATTATAATAGAAGCATTTTTTACAAAACGAGAATATTTTGAAAATTGGTAATTCTAAGCTCATTTTTGTCAAAATGTTTTGTCAAATGTTCATTTTTTGTCAAAATATTGTACTTAAATAATTTTTTTTTGTAATAATATTCTTAAAACAATTTTATATACATTTTCTAATCTAAGTGACACTAAATATCATAAATATTATCCATTTATACGCTTTTGCAAAATCACGGTTCCGAACGTAGTCGGATACCCTAATTGTGAAAAAAAATTAAATTATGGAAAAAAGCACTGAATGGTCGAGCATGTTAAAAATTTCGCATCTGTATTTTCTCATTGTTTTGTGTAAAAGAAAACTGTTAAAATCTCTGATTCAAGAAATTGAAACCCAAGATTTATTCTGCGGTAGCACATTAAATATTTTAAAATTCACACAATCCAATTTTTGAAAAAATCTAATATTAATGTGAGAAATACATACGCTAGTTAAATATATTTAAATTAATAATACGATTTCCTAATTAAATTTTTACTACGATTTTCTACTGAAATTATTAGCAAAATTTCTCATTTTAACTTTAATATAACTTTCTTTTCATTTAATTTTCATTTTTTGCCCTTATTAAGAAGTTTAGCTTATAAAATATATTCTCAAATATTTAAATCTGCTTAAGATGGATAAAATTATCACATATTAAATAAAATTAGACAAAGAATGTTTTTTTTTTGTAGCATTAAGGATTATAATAAAAATAAAGGCCTAAATTTTGTATAATAAAGGGCTGAAATGTAAATTTATTCTTTTTAAAATTTCAGAAACACTTTCTTGTGAGAAAAAAAAATCACAAATATCAAGTCTGAGAGCTGTCAGCGGATAATAATTCCGAGATTCTCTCATTAGATATTTCTTTTAAAAAAATTACTCAGTTCATTACGAATATCCATTACATTGCAAAAGAAAACGAAATCCCTATATAGTGTAATCATCCATTCTTTTGTCAATTGATAGCTAGTCGATATCATTCAGCGTGATCGCCGCTAAGCGTTCGAATAAAGGTATACGCGATGATCCGTCAGCTCGGATGGTGCAGTGGCTATTTATTTCCCCTTAACTATTGTCTATGAGGGGCTTAGAAAATCACACTACTTTTCCATACTTTCTGCCGGTGTGAGAATACCTCATAAGGTTTCTATGTAACTCTAAAGCTTGAACCAGCTGCATGCTCCGGTAATATTATATCAGTAGACGTAGTTGCCCCTAGCAACCGTGCGGGGTACATTTGACGTCATAGGTCACGTGATAGTTTCCTTGGCTGTTTTACTATTGGCGCGCCCCATCGGGTGATAACGCAGTTGTAAGATCCCGCTCTCTTTACCCAGCGAAAGAGTTAAACCGATCTATCAACGCTCCTGAATTTCGCAACGATATATCGGTGGACACGGTTTTCCAACTCTTCGTTACCTTAGCAACTCAGCTGATCAGTGGCGTATCACCGATCATTTGATCCCGATTTCTTCGGTTATCATTCTATTAGACAGAAGAGAGATTTTTTTTTATTGGATAACTGAATCGCGGTAGCAAGGGTTACGCGTTAAAAAATTTACTTTTTAAAAATGTCTGGGCATTTTCCCCCTCTTTTAATTTCAAAAATATTGGTGGAGAGGGGGTTGAGTAATATATTGTTGGGAGAAATTATACCATCGTAGGAATAACTTAAAATTAATATTTGAGTGAGGATTTTTTTTTCAGAAAAATATCAATTTATTTTACGTTGTGACAATGTAAAAAGCATTTTAGTGGGAGAAACACTGTAAAATTGAATTATAATAACAGTTCATCTATATTCTCATTGTGTTCATGAATTGACAAAATGATCCAAATAAACGACTTTTCTTACTTTTTTTTTCTCTCAAATAAAAAATAATTTTTTAAAAAATATTAATACTATATCTGACATGCCTTTGCCTATAAAAACTGAAGTATTTAACAAATGTTAAATAACTTTTAAAACTTTAAAATAATAAACATTTTTCGCCATAACAGTATTTTCGATATTTTTAAAAAACAAACACGTGAAATGTAAAAAGACAAAAAAATAATAAGTGTTTTATAAAAAGAGTTTTCAAACAGAGTAATATGAGATATAAGTGGCTTACAAAATCAAAAATAAACATAAATTTTATCTATCATAGTTTTGGATTTATCTTTGAGATAAAATTGGTATTGTCAATCAATATTTTTCTCATTTACAAAAAGATAGAAAAATATTTTAATTTCATAATAAGTTAAAAGAAAATGTCCATCTTTCGTGAACAGGGTCTGAGTTGTTCCTTTCAAAAATACACACTTAATATTTTTAATTATTAACGAGTTTTCATTTTAAGAAATGAATCAACTTGGTGTATCTTAAATTAAAAAAATCAATTAAAAGGAAAGTATATCACATAAAAATATTTAAAAATTACCAAGTTCTTGAAATTAATTTACTTAACTTGTCATTCGCTTTTCAACGAATTGATGCAGTTCAGTTATGCCGGGAACAGGCAAGAAAATAAACTTGTTATATCTTTAATAATGCACTGTAAAAAAAATTAGTGATCTGAAAACATGACAAGTTTTAAGGTATCCGACTACGTTCGGAACTGTGATTTTAAAAAGGCGCATAAATGGATAATTTTCATGATATTTAGTGTCACTTAAATTAGAATGCATGTATAAAATTGTTTTAAGGACATTTTGGCAAAAAAAATTACTTAAATACAATATTTCGGCAAAAAATCAACTTAGAATAACCTTTTTTCAAAATGTTCTCCTTTTGTGAAAAATGCTTCTATTATAATAATATTTTGCCTGTATATAGCTCAGATCACTGTACAGTAGCTCAACTATGATTTTTGAAAAATTCACATTATTTTCAGAGTTACTGCCATTTGAAATAATTATCGGCGTTTTTTTCTTAAAATTTCTCTCCTCTGTTGTCGCAAAACATGGATAAACCCACTTCTACGTTATTTATTTCAAAAATTCTAGTTGAGGCTCTTAACAGAGGTTTGAGCTATATACAGGCAAAATATTATTATAATAGAAGCATTTTTCCCAAAAGGAGAACATTTTGAAAAAAGGTTATTGTAAGTTAATTTTTTGCCGAAATATTGTATTTAAATAATTTTTTTTTTTGTCAAAATGTCCTTAAAACAATTTTATACATGTATTCTAATCTAAGTGACACTAAATATCATGAAAATTGTCCATTTATGCGCTTTAAAATCACGGTTCCGAAACGTAGTCGGATACCTTAATATCGTAAGCATTTAGACCCTCATTGTTCATATGAATATAACATATGTGTAGTGTAATTCAACATTTTGCTGTGCTTAGCAAAATAAATGTGTATTTTCCGTGCTGAAAGATTCATGTCCTTATTACTATAAATTCTATATCTCTCTTTATTTATTACTCTTTTGAGCCTCATGTTACTTTTTTTAAACACAAACGCAATTTAGTCCGATATTATATTACTAAACAAACATTTCATCCAAATTTTTAACTCCGTGTTTCCTTCTCCTACAGATTCTTAAAACGAGATGTTCCTAAATAGATTAGCATCCACCATGCAGTTTAAATAATCTTTTTCCAACTCAGAGGGGAATATCTAATGAAACGATGAATTATGAGATACGATAGTTTTCAGAGGTAGTGCAAATGTTTTCGTTAATCGTGTTATGAAGGCTTTTCATTTTGCAACAAGCATGATCCAAAGGGAAAACCTTCTTAAAAATATCAACTGGTTTTCTAAATATATTTGTGATTGATAATCCATTTCGGTTTCAAGTAAGCTCTTTTGGGCCGTGTAAATCAGAGTTTTAGTGGATAAATTTTAGAAAAATATGCAACATAAATCATTTCTTAGCATTTTAACTTACCCGCGATTTCACTTTGTAAGAGGAAAATTTTTCAGCATATTGAAAACAAATATATTAGAAAGAATACTACACGAGTTTTGAACTAATCCAAGCATTTATAATTTGGTTAACTCATTAGAATAGTCAAAAGGTTTTTAATAGAATTTTGTCGAGAATAAATTTAGCATCAAGGTTAAAATTTATTGTTCATTTCAAAAGGACATATATATATAACATATTCTTTAATGTGTTCTATGTTGTCTAACTCTTTTATCAATGAAATAGAAAATACTCAACGTATTTTCTACTGAAATTAATTTAAGAAATTTTTTTGAAAAACTTTTTTCAAAATGACTCATTTAAATTTTATTTCATTTCAGAAGTTCGAATTCTTTTATCCATAGTATAAAAACAAAATTAACGAAATATCTTTTTAGTTTGTTGCATTTTTATACCTTGAAAGGCATTTTACTTTAAAACAGGATTTAGAATAAATTTTAAAGAAGTAATAATTTGTAACACAATTTGAAATCTAGTATATAAAGGTACTAAGCTATGTTTCTCAAAACAATTGCATAATTAAAACAATTGCATAAAGCCCCTTTTTTTAAATTTGTATTATTGAATTTTAATGTTATCTTATCCGTATATATCTTTTTACCGATGTTAAGATCATAAATAGTAATGTTTTTAATTCAGGCACATATGCTTTACTTTTAAATATTTCATATAGTTTTAATACTTATTCAAGACCATAGATGAATGAAAATTTAGTATAATATTCACTTATTTATATATGCTGTTGTGCGTTTTTGTCGCTATATTTTTGTATATATAGTGATAGTTTTAGGTTACTATAACTATTTGTAATTATTATTGATATTAATCAAGCCAGTAAAATGGCTTTAAATCAAAGAATTATCTTTATCATAACAACTTTCAATCTTATTAAAAGAAAAATTGAATTCATTTGGAAAAAAGAATTTTTGCATAAGTGCTGTATATATTTGTAAAGAAACTCAGAAGTTTTTTAAGGGCTATAGGATTTTTCAGAACCCCATTGAAAAACATACACATCTTTATATTTTTATATTTATTGCAACGAAAATAAGTTTATCTGAAAATTGTAGAAAAACTCATTCAAGAAATATCGTGCAATGATTTATTTAATCTCAACCTTGTAATTGAACACAAAATCATCCACCTCTATCCAAAACGAGTTTTTAAATCAAAATTATATATTTTATGTTAATTTTATAACATTTTTTTATATAAATTTCATTAATATTTGCTAAATTATGAATTTTATCTATAAGAAAAACTCAAATATATTTGCTTTACACTTTAAATCGAGAATTTCTTGATAGTATAAAAACTTTTATGTATTATAATTAATTAAACTCTTTTGTTCCTTAAATGTAATCATTCGTTGAAGCAAATAATCAAGTAGGGATATCCAAATTTAGTTTGCGTTAAATAAAGTATTACGGTTTACTGATAATGATTGTTTTGTAAGCATAAGAAATAAATAACAGCAAGGAAGAGCGCACTTTACAGAAAAGAAGGAGAGTTAATTATATGTGTAAGTGATTTACGAATTGTGATAAGTCCTTTACGTGTAAGAGACTAGCTCAATCCTGATAAACTTTATGGAGTGTTCTTAATTAATTAAATTAAGAGAAAAATTTACTTGCCACTTGCTACCTTCTTGGAGAAAAGAAAGGAAAACTTTTCTTCACACAGTTCTCATTAATTATCTAAGCAGTTATTCGCTTTGCTGTGCGAATGAACAAAATAAAAATTCCAATTTGACAGAAAATTTGATCAAACTGCGCGATAATTTTTTTTAAAAATATTGTAATAAAAATACGGATTTGGGACATTGAAAAATTTATGATAAAATATTAAAATAAACAAATAAAGGCAAGGACAGAGACAATTTAATAAAATAATGAATTGAGACTAGTGGAAAATCATTTTAACCAGACAAGTGGTATGAGTCTCCAATTTACTCTTTTTAAACTTCAAATATATAAATTTAAAGGATAACTCTTTTTCAACATCATTTTTCCAAAACATCAAATTACTTCTCTTGATTCGTATGCTTGAGGTTTAAATTATATACCCATTTGCTTACGTTTTGAAAGTAGTGTAAAATAAACATAAACAAATAATATAAAAAAAATATTTTTAAGTCAATGCCTACACTTTGAACGGATGAATAGAAAGTATTTTATTAATGATTGAAAATTTGAACAAGATATATATATATATATGGAGAGAGTGAACTAATAGTAGGAACTGAAAAAGAGCATGATTTGTCTGCGTTGTTGTAACAACTAAAAATAATTTGTATGTATTTGCATGCAAAATTGTACCCCAACACGCGATTTCGACTTACATGGCTGTAACGGGTCTATTCGCGTTCTTCCTACAAATAATCCTCTTGGGAATTAATGGGTCTTTAAATTTTATTCTATTGAAAACTTTCCTCTTAAGAAGAAGACGTGATTATTCAAATCAAGGCTTGTATTTAAGGATTAACTTTCAAGCTCGATCAGAGAAAGGTTAGAAGCTAACAGGATAGCAAGGAGTGATTAACGTAAAGCTAAGTGAGAACGCTTCGTAGAGTGTTTGATTAATATTAAGATTGATGATTTGGTCAATTAGTTGTTAAATTGGATTCGGGTCGGTTTGAATCAGATTACTTTAGAAATTACCTTCAAATATAAGGTGTATTGCCTGGACGTGTTAAGAGCAAGTTATCCGATTTATTATCATACCTCCAATTATCTCTTCTACCTTGCTATTGCTCCCATTTTTATCAATTGGTGCATTTCTTAACTTGGGTTGTTGAATTTGTGTTGTTGTTGAGAATTGTTAATAAATAGAGTTTGTACTGAGTATGGCTAATCTTCCTTCTGACCCTCTTACACTAATGGATGGGTTCGCTCATCCATTACACGGTTATCACTCAGTCCCACTTATTGCGTAAGTTCAGGGTATTACTGACCATGAAAGAAGGGGGAGTTTTAATAACTTAAAAAGCAAAAACTTTGTGCGTGATATTAAAAAATACTTGAGTCCAGTTGTCGCGTCTCGGTGGACGTGGTTGTTGGACGGTTCGAGTAAAGATCCGCCATTTTAATACTAACAAACTTTTATTTACTCTTTTACTTAAAGCTTTAAGCAACTTAAGGGGAGAATGCACTTAAATCACTAAACACGAGGAACAATCGAGCTTAATCAGTTTAAATATAATAGAAATAATAACACTTATCTTATTTCTCAAACGCTTTTCTCTTCAATTTCAATAATCTTTGGATAATTTTCACTTGCCTAAACTATATGACCTCCGGTCGCCAACACAACGTTTGCTTCTATATCATATTTCACCTATCTTCGCGCCTACTCTACGACTAACACTTAAATAGAAGTTTTAATTTACATAAACCCAGTCTACTTTACTGAAAGCTGCTTTCAACTGAAATTACAATTATTTTACCCCAGAGGATTAGTGGAAACGCGGATAGACCCGTTACACAGTTTTCTCTTAAATGACGGCCTTTTTCTATAACCATGATCACGTAACGAAGATGACACCTGAGCTGACTTTCCACTCTCCAAATTTCAACACTTCTTCAACTAGAGGACATTAAGCCCGACATACTTAAAGTGCACTGGCTCTTCTAAACACGGCCGGTCTTCCATGGCTCCAAGAATCGAACCCATGACTCAATCGAAATAACGCAGGCCACGAGATATAGCACCTAAACATTGCTCGTTTCGAAATAAATTCTGTAAGAATATTATTCAGACACAAAGAAGGCTTTTTTGTTTATGCTTACAAGGATATTAATCGTACAAAAAATACGTGTAAGACAAGATCAAACAAATAATATAAAAAAAATTAAAGTCAATTCCTACTTAGGTCAACAAAGAAAAATTTTACTTTAGTTACTTTTTATTAAATAATTACAATTAATATAAATATGGATATACATATGACAGAATCACAATATTAAGTGGCAAAGTAGGAAGCAATTTTCCTTGCAGTTTTCCATTTTCCTTTCTATATAGGGCAAGGATGGCGAACCAGTGACACACGTGCCATCAATAGCACGCCAGGAATCGAAATGGTTTGCATTTTATTTCAAAATAACAAGGTTCACTATGAACTATAACGAACAAACGCGGCCGAGAGCACACTCGTTTGTTATTGTCCTGCCTTAGTTACGCCGTAGACTTCAGTTACTTATGGTGTAAAATTTGTTTACTCATAACATTGTCAATTTCGTTAAAACTAGTGTAGTTCAAAGTTTATTTGTGCTATATTTACAATTTTTAAATGTTATTGAACATTTCTAGCTCAGCAAAAGAACAAATAGTGCAATATGGTAAGTGTAACAAAGAATTTCAAACTTGATTAATCTAGAAACATGGCATCATTAGTAAAGGCGACAAAGCGGCGCGTGTTTTATGTTCTGGAACAGTGGTATGCAGAATATCATCTGTAAAACGGCATTTTGAAGCTAATCACAAATCCTCTTGTCAAAAAAGTGAACTGCAGCAAAATAATTGTTTAGAAACCATTTGGCAGTTGACTCCAATTCAACATGCATTCTACTAAAATTAACAATCCTAAAAAGTTATCTGTCCTCCAATCTGCAACAACAGAAGTCACACTAATGTTATTTTAATTTGAATTACACGTATAACTAAAACATTTACAACTATACAGTGCAAAAGGTATTTTTTCTTAGTAAATAACGAATTTTGACCAATCGCAAGTCAAAATTATTCGACGGCACATCTATACCTCACTAAGAACTTCTTTAGAAAAAAATGGCGCATTGATCCATAAAGGTTCGCCAACCCAGATATAGGGTGTTGGACTATTATTTTTGTTTATTACTATTTATTCATTAATTGAATTTAATTATTCCATCAAATAGTATATGGAAAAAGAAATCACATTCTCAGAAATTAGGCCATCCCAGGTGAGATTCGAACCCACGACCTTTGGATTTGAAATCCAAAACACTATCTATTGCGCTACAGAGACACAATGAGTGATTTTCCTTTTTATATATGGTGTTGAACTATTATTTTTGTTTTTTACTATTTTTTCATTAATTAAAAAATTAATGAATTAACATTTGAAAAAACTGTTTTAACACCAAACTGTATTAACTGGTATTAACACCAAATGTCACCCTCTACAAGTTTTAAAAAATATATTTGAACTTGAGTGGATGAATAAAAAGTATTTTATTAACGACTGAAAATTTGAAAAAGAAATATATATATAATTAAACATATATAGGGCGAGTGTGAACTAATAGTAGGAATTGAATGAATAAATAAATATAGGTAGAGTGTAAACTAATAGTAGAGGAAGTGAAAAAAATCAACGTATTTTCTTTGAATACGCACTATGTAACGATAATTTCCTTTCAACCAAAGAAAACAATTAAACAAATAACTTACTGTATTTTGAATTTTCCATTCTTTATACTAAAAAGAAGCGGTAATTTGACTTTTCATATTCGAGGGGACTGTTTTTTATTTCTTGTTTACGCCATTTACTTTATATACATATATGCATGTATGTATGCGTGTATAAATATAAAAATAAAATATGCTTGATATATGAGTTTTTTTAACAATACCATTTTTACGCACATATTCTCAACTATTCGAGCGCGCACGCTATCACGCTAAGATGCGCATGCCACAAATTGAAAGCCGTTGATCCGTAGAGCTCCCCTAAACTGTTTTTAAAAACAACTCATGTCTGAATTTTGTATGATGATTTCATTTCTTGTACTGAAAACAACCGTACGAGAAACAAAACAACTGTGAAATCAATACCACGAGATTCCTCTCCGAAAAAAGAAATATTTCTTTGACTTTCCATAGCATTAGCATTTCTATTTTCGGAATTCTCCCATTTTTTTTTATATTTTCATTCACTGTCGGCCTTCCGCTCCCATGTCAAAGTCCCATTGATTCAGAAAACCGTCAGTTCATAGTGTCAGCTAATCAAAATCACATCAGATCGGTTTGTTCTCCTCTATGTTTTGGTACAAATATTATTTCTTTTCCTGTTTTCCTTCTATGGAAAAATCTAGAGGGGGAAAAGGGTATCACAGAATGTAGAAAGAGGAGAGAATACATTTGATAACATTTTATTCAGTAGTTCAATCAGAGCACGGGGGGTAGATGTTCTTTTAGTTTTCTGTTTTGGGACGGCAACTTCTATCTTTTTATTATTTTCTTCTTGAATTTCTTATCAATGCTTGATTCTTGGGGGATGGAAAAGTGATGTGCAAGACGCCAATAAGCTTTTATTTCCGTGGGTGGAAATGCTAAACTAATGTAAAATGCTAATGAGTTTTTCTTGTCGATAGGAAATGAAACGAAAAATCATCGTGTGGAAAAGAAAGAGTACGACCCAGGAGAGTGATGTAGATAAAAAAATGTTTTACCAATTTTCTTACAATTTTTCTATACATCCACACACGCATAATATATATATATATATATATCAACCCCACTTTCAAATAATTTATTTTATATATAAGAGCTGTGTCCTAAGTCAGCAATGCTTATAATTTTGTAGCATCCATTTCTTATATTTTAAAAATCTATTATATTTTTAATTTCTCATATGTCCTTCCTAAAATCTTATGTCTGGTTATCTTGCACTTTTAATTTTTTTCAGTTTTGCTTATTAAGTATTCATCTATCTTTAATAGAGAATTTTGACTCTATAGATATATTACATATTATTCATATATATTACATATATATATATATATATATATATATATGTAGCGTATTGGCCGAGTGTGGTATTTGTCGAGTGGTTTCAAGAAAGCATCTTCAGTCGACGCTCATCTTTTTTATTTTGAAGCACACATCAAAAGCTTTGGATAAAATTGCGGTACATTTTCACGTTGACGAGACAAACTTGTGACGATTGCAAAGCAAAGCGGACAACGACAAACAGTATCGGCATGTTGGAGGACACAACACAGAAACAAAAAGAGAGCGATTACACAAGATTTTTGCTTTTATACCGGCAGTGGCAAGCGCTTGATTATTATGTAATAGTAGTTCTGATTGGATAGAATGGGCGGGACAGGGATTTCGGACTAGCCGATTACGTTTAAGATTACAATGTTATTTTTAAACCAAAGAATTAAAGTTTGTTTAAAATATTAATACAAAGAGTTAACAAAAAGGGTACTAGAGGGAATTATTACATATATATATATATAAGTATTCTTTTTCTGTTTGGAATTTTTTTTTTGTCTATGTTCTGTTTGAATTTTTCCTTATTGATCTAAAAAGTCGTAAAGGAGGAAGGTTTAAATCATCTAACTAATTTAACCCTATTTAACCCTACTTATTCGGTCCTATGTCCAAAATTGATTTTTGCTTAAAGGGCTCCTTTTTCAATTTTGTTTAATTGATTACTTTTCTTTTTTTTTTAGGTATGAAATATATTGTTTTGTATTTTTTTAATTTGGTTTATATATTTTGTTCTTTCATGTTATTAGATGCATTTTACATTTTAAATGCATGCATGTGTTTAATTCATATATACTCTGATTAATTTTGTTTCCAGTGCCTTATTTTACGTAACATCACCTATTTTGAAATTTTTATCAAGACATGTATATGTTAAAGTCAACTTAGTTAAAATAAAAGTTTACGTTTAATAACAAATATTTAAAAGCATTTGCAAAATTATTTGCACGTAGGTAAATTTTGTTCGTACCAATAAATGCCCTTCTTTTAATAGATATTTTATAATACGGTCATTTATTTGTTACCATATTTCCCCGTAAGGAGTGTAATTAAATACATTATTAATTTTAGTTTTAGTATCATCACTTAATATTCTTTTCGTTAAATTAAAAGCCATAAGTATTAAATTTATGTAGTTATCGACTTATATTAACTTAGTAATAAATAATTGCATTTAAAGCTTTTTAATACTTGTTTTCTTGGTCTCGTATTAACCATCTACAAAATGAAATACAATTTAATTTCATGTTTAAGAAAAACTATATATAAATATATATATATATATATATTTGAATAAGTTCATTTAAACTATAACCATTAACATTAAATTATTTAAGGGGCGTGTGTTGGATATGACGTAAGACTCTCTAATTTAGATGTTTGGAATATTATTCTAAGTAAATGCAAATTCCTTTAATGTGCAACGTCAAAAGGATTATGATAATAAGAACGCGTTAACGTACCTTTTTATGATAATGAGGTAAATCGTCATCTTTCAAAACTAAGAAGGAAACAAAAGTACTTTTCTTTCGGAATTCAAAGAAACAGTATACCCATCTAATGATGAGTCGAATTATATTTAAAAAATGAACTTTTTATCATACAGTAAAACTACCATTTATAAGTAGAAAAAATCAGCCTAATATTGAATTTCAGATTTGAAAAAATATCTTACACAACAAATATAAAGTCCAGATGTTTGAATTCCTGGAAATTGATTCTGTATTCTAAATACGAAGCTTTAAATAAACAAAAAAGAGGGGAATTTTATTTGTAAATAAAAGTTCTCCTTAACTTTTGTTAAGTTCGTGAAAAGAATCACAAAGAGCAATTGTGTTATGCTTTAATTTTATAGGTAAAAAAAAATAATAAATTAATATATAATAATTATTTTTTACTTGTTTTTCATTAAACTCGTCTTAAAACAATTCTAGTCAAAAGCTACAGTAATTCAAACAAGATGTTAATTTCAAAATGTAAGCATAACTTTTAAAACTATCAATTGCAAATAGGTAGTTAACGTCGTAAGGTTAAGCAAAACTATTGAAGTTCATGAGTAATCATTTCTTTTGTTTAGGTAATAATTTGTTTTATTTGCTAATTATGACATATCTCATAATAAATTTTCAAAAACAACGAAATCAAAGAAATATTCTTCCAATGAAATATTTTTCAATTCCTACTATTAGCTCGCACTGTCTATATATTTATTTATTTATATATTTGTATATTTATTTATTTATCTTGGTGGAATTTTCAATCGTTAATAAAATACATTTTAAAGCGCTGAATTGAGCTGAAATTTTATATACAGGATCATTTTGGATGACAATGCAATAATTTAATTATAATTAATAAAAATTTTAATTGATTAAAACTAATTATTTAAAGAATTACAAATACAGCCACGTTGGCGACTTAACGACCCTTTTGGCGACTTGTGTCAAAACTTGAAAAGGTTTTTCTCACGTGTTAAAGCATTCAGTTGGACTGAAATTAAAAGGACAATACGGATCAATGTGATCTTTTATGTGATAATTTAGCCGAATCGATCCCAAACTAGATTGTTTTTCTTTCACGTTCATGATTTAAATTACCAATATTCTTGAAAGCAAAAAAACAAGGAATTCCTTCCTGTTCAATAGAAAGGAAGAAATATCGTGGAAAATTCGTCATACTCATCCCTTAATCAATTTTATAAAGCATTTACGTTTAACGCTTCAAACATTGATCAAATTTTCCTATGTCTTTATAAAAAATAACTGCGTTTTTATTTAACATTTTATATTCAAAAAGTAAATTCATCTAATTCTTGACAATATTATAACCACATATAACTACGTCTATTTAATACTTTATTACTTCTTTTTTTTCATTGCTAAATTTAGAAGCAAACAATTACCCATGTGATTTATTTTAAAACTGATATTTTAGTAAAATAATTATTTTTTTCCTCTAGAGATAAGAAGCAATGACGGTTGAAAATATAACAATGCTCTAGGGTAAAAAAAATTCTTCACAGAATATCGTGTATTTTTAATTAGAAAATTGCTTTTTTATTCAAAGTGAATATAAACATTTGCTTGTTGTACTTCCGAAATTAGTAACAAAAACATTAGAATTAAAAGACTCTTACTCTTCGATTCTGTGAATATTTCAATGTTTCTTTCTTTTCAGAAAAATTTATTTCAATATTTCCTTATTTCCGTAAAAATCGAATGCATTGTTTAAAAAGCAAATAATTGTTCAACCATATAATACGAAAATATTTTTTACTGTATCAAATCAAATGAGAGCAAAAATACATTAAATGGTCATTGAAGTAAGTAAATTGAATAAAGGGAAAAGAGAGAGTTTTAATTTCTGCTTCATATTATTTTAACTTAGGAGATCGCTAATGAAAGGAATCAAAGAATGTATTTTGTAATTTATAATTTCGTATAGAATACCATGCTTTCTCTTTTAAATCTTTTTTATCTGAATTTCTTGACAGTAAAAGTTTAATATTCTATAAATATTAAAATAAAGATTTGATACAAAAAAAAATAGCTTCAATAAATATGGAATATTTTTTTTTAATTCTGTGTTTTTGAATTATAAAAATACTTTATAGAGAACGACATCTAGACATAGCCAGTAATATTAACCCTTACGTGATATCTTTTTTACCTTCTATTAAGGAAAGTCCTTCAGGAGCAAAATTTTATTTCCTTTATTTTCCTTTTGCATCTTCCTTAACACATGAAACTTTAAAATGGTACACACACACACACATTACATTTTCTCTTCCAATTTCAGAGTCTCAAATAATGAATTTAGCTAGATAAAAGGCGAAATTCTCAGCTTCACAAGAAATAAAAATTTTCCAAGAAGGTTTTCTTTTATCTTAGGCGGAATTTTATAGTTGTTATTAGTATTGTTATTGTTATTTCGAATTCTGTATGTGCTGGTAAAGATTCTACATTAAAATTCTATGAACTAACTTTAAAAAAAACTTAAGCTCTTTTTTTCCATACCATTTGACGATCTTGTTCCTTAAAATTACTTTTTTTTTTTGGCTTGTCAATAAATTGGCAAAATTAGAAATATCTAAATAAAGAAGTTGAAGAGACACTGGCTTTAATAAGTTGATCAATAGGAATTGTTTCCCTTTTATTTTCTGGGCATAAATACGCATAATCAGTTTGCGCAAACTATTTTCTGTCATTAACACATAAAATTCTTACTTGAAACTCATTCAGAGAAACTGCTTATTGCAATAAATAGAACCATATCAGAAAGAAAGGGGAGTGGGAGAAAAAAAACTGAAAAATTATTAGGATTATTCTCCGTTGTGAATCAAGAACATTTCTTTCAAATTATTTTCTTTAAATGGGGATACTAAAGTCTGTTAATACCACTCATCGTAATTTTAAGTTGTTATTTAGTTAACTTTTACTAATTCAGCAATTGTTTGTTTCATGGATTACAGACCTCTAATTTTGTGGAGTTAACTTATCAAATTAATCCCTTAATCTATTTTCAAAGTAATCATTTCCCCATAATTCAGAAAATAAATGATTTGAATATCACATCATTATCTTTCGTAATCTTCTTAAATAGTTCAATCATGGAGAAATAATTTAGTTTGCTGTATTCCACACATTTCAGTTACTGACTGTACGATAGCTTAGAAGAGTTAATTACTGAATTCACTTCATGGAGTGAGCTCATAAACATTTGCTTCAACTCATCGGCAGCTCGTAAAATAAAATAATGTATTCGGAATAGATTTGTTGATGACCGTTTATTTCATGTATGGAATGCAAATATTTGGAAGTTTCTTAGTTCAGAATATTACCTGAAATATATTATGAGAAAGTTCGCAATGCAACTTGCAGTTAAATTCTTGATCAAGGCATTTGTCTGAATATAATGAATATTGAATAGTCTGCAGCAGGAGTGAGGAATCTTTCAAATCCAGACAACTGAATTAGATTATTTTTATTCTGTAATACGGCGGTATCTTAATTTATCATAGTCTAATAACATGACTCAATGAATTATAATTACTTGTATTTAAATCATGTATTATTTTTTTTAAAAAAAAATACTCTGTCGTATATATTAATTATGAAATTCTTCCCTTCTAGTTAACTTTAAGATCCAAAAATCTTATTATTTTTACCCTTTATCTACCGCATTATGATTTACTGCAGTTTTTTTTTTTTTCATGCAAATTTTTTTTTGAATTACTTCATTAAAAATTAAGGGATATACATAAACAAAATACTCAACTTTGGGAAATTTAATCCGTTGGAGCTAATTAATTAATAAACGATGTTCAACTGTAAAATTAATTATATACACTGTCAACTTAAAATAAATAGTCAAATTGTTTTCTAAGGTCTTCATTAACATACAAAAAAATAAGACACTTAAATTTTGACATTGACTATTTTTTCGGGACAAAAATGATAATCTTCGCAAACCGCTGAAAATGCAATTTCTGCTATAAAACTATTCACATTCTCCGCTAAAATACTCATCATAGAACCCATGCCACCATATATCTTGGAAGAGTGGATTTCAAAGAATATTCCTGCCAAGTATCGTCAGAAAATTTGTAAAAATGGTTATTCTTTGTAATTTTAAAGTGACTGGTACTTATAAGTACCGTAAGGGTTAAGTTTGAGAATTATTATTCATTACAATGAAACAAAAGTAATACCACGAGCTAAAAGCATTTACAAATAAACGTTAGAGTAGATCGTGGTCCTATGGAGAAAAAAAAATTACTATTAATCCGATCTACCTATGCGAAAAAGATGCTTTGAGGCAGTGGTTCTTAAACTTTCGACCACTGTGGTCCCCCTTTATGTGTTAGCCTAACATTGAGGACCCCCAAAACTTCGAGCACTCCTCCCTGAATTAATATTCTAGATTGAAATACATGTTCTAGTATAGTCATTCCATTAGTGGTAATTTAGTGATCTAGTCTAGGATGGCACATCTTTCAATTTTTCTACGAGGCCTTTCACAGTCTGTAAAAAAAGAAAAATCTTAAGATTAGAGAAGAAACCTTCGTCGACCCCCAGGTGTCCGTGGGCCACTGCTCTGAAGTATGGAGATTATGAGAAGAATAATTTCAGAATTTATAAGGTATCCGACAACGTTCGGAACAGGGGATTTTAAAAAAGAGCATAAATGGATAATTCTCATGATATTTAGTATCACTTAGATTAGAATACATGTATAAAATAGTTTTAAGGATATATTTTGACAAAAAAAATTTATCTAAATGCAATATTTTGGCAGAAAATTAGCTTAGAATAATCTTTTTTCAAAATGTTCTCCTTTTAAAAGAAATGCTTCTAAAATAATAATATTTTGTGCTTATATAAAGTAAAGACTTCTCCAAAGAGTCTGAACTATTTTTTTTTCTTTTTTTTTTTGAAAAATTCACATTATTTTCAGAGTTACCCCATCGGCGTTTTTTTTCTTAAAATTTCTTCCCTCTGTTGTCGTAAAACATGGATAAACCCACTTCTAAGCTATATATTTCAAAAATTCTAGTTGAGCCTCTGTACAGAGGTCTGAGCTATATACAGGCAAAATATTATTATAATAAAAGCATTTTTCACAAAAGGAGAATATTTTGAAAATGGGTCATTCTATGTTCATTTTTTTGTCAAAATATTGTACTTAAATAATTTTTTATTGTAATAATATTCTTAAAACAATTTTACATACATTTTCTGACCTAACTGACACTAAATATCATAAATATTATCCATTTACGTGCTTTCCGAACGTAGTCGGATACCTTAATATTGCCCCTAAGTGGTTGAATTTTCGGAAAAATGGGAAAAGACTTAATTTTGGTTAAAATGATTTTAAACTCAAAATAAAATTATTTTTCCACAATATAAGTAACCACAAACGATGATTATTGATAAGTGAGTACTGAGTAGTGAATAGTACTCAGTACATTTCAAATATCATAACCCCAGCTCTCTCTCCCATACCGTTGAATCAGTCCAATCCAAGCTCTTTTCCATCTTCCGCTTTATTGAGCAGTCATTTCGACAGTAGGTTCTTTTTTTTTATAAATTTAATACGAAGAAACTGTTAAATATACCTTATGTTTTTTTACTTCTTATAACTACTTAGTAGAAGTCCTCTCATCGCAATAAATGTTAAAAACTGCTAAAATTTCTTTTTTTAATATAAATTACTTCGACTTTTTACCATAAAAAGAATCAAATACCTTAACTTCACTCCCCTTGTGTCAATGTTTAACATTTAAACTAATTTTTTATTTTATTTTCCTTTTCAACTGCATAAAAGAGAGCATCTTTTTCGTATATGTAAATTTTAAAATTCTGAAGAAAAAAAGTTTAAATAAATAAACAAACAGACTAGATTGTAATAAAAACGTGATTTATTAAAAGTTTTAATTTTAACGTTTTTTTATTTTGTGTAATAATATTTAACTAAAAAATTTAAAGAAACACAACTTAATTTTTTCAAAAGAATTTCTCCTAAGAAGCTAGAATGCACACACACAAAAGCTGATAGTATCAAAATACTACAAGCTCCTTTAGAGGGTATACAGGTTACACTTTGAAGAAATCGCTTCGCTAGTGTTAACTCTCAATATCTGTTTTTTTCCGATAAATTGTGGTTGTCTTGTTTTCTCTCATTTTTTACATTCTTTTCTTTCTTTATGTGTGTTGGGGGAGGTGAAAAACCATTTCAGTTAATAAGATTATCGTAATTATCTATAACTAGAAACCGTAAAAGTTACTAATACCCTAACGTTTAACTAATCCGCAATTAAAAAGTTTGATTGCTAGCTACCTAATCAAGAAGTATTTTGCTGTGAAGTTTCATTCAATGTTAGTACTACTGGATCAGAAATACTATCAAAAATTTCACAGTTAAAAAATTATGTTAACAATTATTTTAAGAAACAAACAAGCATAAAAAAGTTCCTTAATTTTTTTTTAACTTGTAGACTATTTATTCTTCAAATTTTTTATTACTTCTAAAACTAATAAATATAATTGCTTTTGTTTTAATTCCTTTAATGCCAATAATGTTATTCAATGCGATCGCTAAAAGTGCTTAATTTCTTAAAGCTATACATTTCTCTAAGAGATCTTTTAAAACATTACAAACTCATTGAAAATTATCGATGAGTTAATACAATTTCAAAATATTATTTTAGAAAGCTGTTACCGATCGCTGACTTTTCACTTGAATGTAAAGTAATTGCAGCTTAGGAGTAGATAAAATAGCTGTTCGTGTTAAATTTTATGACCGTATTGAGAAAATATCGCTAAAAAGTTATTGCTGAACGTGTACTTGGGTCTTAAATTAAAAACCAGTCGTTGAAAGCATTTAAGAACAACTTAGCTCCAATTTGGGTGAAAAATAAGTACGCGGTACATTATAAAATACTATTAATCTTTTTTATACGCACATAAATTCCCACTTTCGTAATTAGAAAAATTAGAACTTTGATGCAGTTTGAAGCCAAAAAATGCACTTGAAGAGATATTGACAACAACGTATGCCTAATCTATTTGTTTTGTGTGACTTATATAATTAAGGTGTTTTTAAAACTAACATTCCATCAAATTTCTTTAATAGATTATTGATAACGGATTCAAAAATTCAAATGGCGAGGATAAGACTTTAGCAGATAATCACGCTTAAAAATGCATTAAATTGTTTCGAAACTCAAAAGGGAAGTGAAAATCACTTATAGAATTATTATAAAGTATATATTTAAAAGGAAAATGTTCTTTTTGTAGATTTGGATTGTATACTACATTTAAAAAATATACAAATTTAATTATGTCAACTCCTAAAGAATATTGAAATACTAATTTAACATTTTTGAGTAATTATTGTATGAGCATAAGAGTTTTCTGATAATTACTATAGAAATATATTTTGGTTTCTAGAATACTTTTAAGGAGAAAGCTTCAAAACTTTTTCAGGGAGTGTTTTCACAACACACTAATTTTTCTGAAAATCAAGACATATAGCATTTTGGCCAATAAATAAGAAAATATAAATTGAAATGAATACTTTCCCTGTCTTCTCGATTCAAAATATAATTTTAATCGTTGGCCCCTCTTTTCCTCTTTACACTAAACCTTAAACCTAGTCAAATGACTGGATGTTAAGGAACGAAAATTCTTGTATTGCTTAGAAACAAAACTAAATATAATTTAAAAACAGTATATTATGTAATTTGTCATCTTCAGTTTTTTGCTTCTTTATGCAATATATATTTGAAGTATTCAACAAGTAGAAAAATCATATCAATAGTTATATTCCTTTAATTTATTTGGAAGCTCATCCTTACAGCTTTTCAAAATATTGCTTTGATATTCAACTATATTTCCTGTGTTTGTGTGTTTGTTACCAGTCATTCTCAGATTCTAATATTTTCACTTAAAATCTACCTCAAAATATCTTTCAAGAATTAAAATATATTACAGCTTCTCAGGTCTCTCATACTTTTATCAAAATGAAAATAAGAGTAAATATTTAATCATATAAGCTTAAACCACACATTAAAGCAACTTTCTTGAACGGTAAAAATTTTGCAGATAAAGTTTCTGTCTTAGATGTTTCATAGAAATTTTGTAGCTGTGTAACTATTTTCTTAAATAGAATGTAAAATTTTACGGTAATAGTGCTTCCACTAGAACATTTTCAGCGTGAAATAGTTCTTAACTTTTGAAGTTGCTGTAAAAGGGTCTTTTTGTAGTATCTCACGATACAGCATTTTAATTATGTTTTTGAAAAGTAATCATAGGTTATACAGTTCTTTACATTAAAGGTCATGGTGAAACTTTCATAATAATATATAACGGCATTTCCTCGATATATCTCATAAGTGATACTTCTGAATTACCAAACACGCATCAAAAGTTAAGTAAGATCTGTCTCTAAACTTAACTTCCGTGAATAATAAGTATTAAAAGTTAAGCGAAAGCATTGTTGTAATAAATTATTGATGAATATAGGATTTAATGCCTATAAGACGTAAATGCATGCAAACTTTAAATGTTTTTAAAGTAAAAACAATGCTTTTTTTAAGTTCAAATTCACTATAATACAGTCAATCATTATTCAAAAATACTGTCTTCAGAATATATAGAGCTATTACTAAATGTCTTAAAAGGTTTATTAAAATTGTATATCGTCTTAAGGAAAACAGCAAACCATACTGATGGCAACTTTATACAGAATATTTTTGTACTAGATTCAATTCTATAATAACTATAAGTTTGAACACCGATAAATTTTTTTATCAAATGTTGATTCTTATACTTAACTATCTAATAAACATTTGTATACTCATTCTGAATTAACATTCATAAAGACAGGTTACACCAAAAGAATAAAAATAAAAAATTTAATAAAAATATATATAAAGATATTAATATTTTTTAAATAATTCCTAAGCAACAAAGTCTAGAATTATTTTCCAAGTAAAAACTTGAAATTTTTCAATAAAGTATACATATAAATAATGAAATCCTAATTCTAGCAAAAGATTGTTGAGTTAACAGCTGTTATAAGTTTACCACTATTAGTTTTTTTAAACTCAGTGGCGCAACAGCCCATGAGAGCCAGGGCCTACTGTGCCCATCCCAATATACGTGACCATTGGGCGCTGAGGTGCATGAGCAGATGTCCCTATCAGGTGGTCAGTCAGTCTGAAGCGAGACCCCCAGTACTTAAGTCCCCAAGCAAGTTTGGTACTCAGTTATCGACCCATTGCAGCAGGGATGAAAGGCTGAATCGAATTTTTTTAAAAGAAGGAGATATATTTTTCTAATTGTAGAATATTTAGTGTAAAATTTTCCAAAAACAGCACACCTATGAAATTAAATATATATATGATAAATGTATTCCAAAAAAGTGACTAAAACTTGAAAATCATTTAATGATATTTACATGGCAATAGTTTTCAAAGAACTAATATGTGTATTATACAAAAAAAATATACTTATTTATATGTTCAAATTTATAATTGAATCAATTTCCTTTTAATTGAAAACATTTAAAAAGCTATTTTACGAAGACAAATTTTACCTTTCCAAAAATAATTTCTAAAAAATTCAAAGATTATATTTCTCTTCTTATAAGGGAATAAAATCTTTTAGCTTGAATTATTTTCATTAATTGAAAGTTAATCCTAAATTATTTTTGAGGTATCAATTTTAGTTAAATCAATATTGTATATATATATATATTTTGGATCCTTAACTAAGTTGCAATGTTTGTAATGAAAAAGGAAGAAGATATAAACTAAGACTCAAGTGTTTAATTTCTGATGAATCAAAAATATTTTACTAATGTTGTTGAACGGAAAGATAATTTTTATTGCTTTTAAAACTAAATTTTAAGCAGTACTGACCATGAATTAATTTTTTTTATAAAGTATAAAGAAACATATCTCAGTATTGTAATATATAATATAGTATATATTTCATCTAACGTACATTTTAATGTAATTAGTTTCATAAAATAAATAGAATATGTGCATATTTGATGCGTTTTTCTCCGAATTTCACGTTTATGTAGACACAGAAAGAAATGTACCTATCATATCTCTTTTCCGCGAAAACATCCCATTGTCCGATTCAATAAAATGAGAATAAGTGTCTCAGCGCCATCTGTTGAAGAATTGAAAAACTGTATTTGAATTGATTTTATCTGTTTTTCTTTTTAAAAAATTGTATTTATTAAGCATATTTTGAAAATGTGAATAAAATAAATTATTGCTCCGATTTCCCCGGAAACTTACAGTACTTTAATGAAACATTCAAATGATATTTTTTTTATTTATGGTATTTTTAACTTCAAATTATTCCACCATTTTAAAGACGAAAATTAATACATTATCATTAATAACTATTGGTAATTTCTAAGAAATACATACTTAGAGTATTTTCAAATGACATTTTTTTTAATTTCTAAGTTAGAGAAATATGTATGCGAATATATATATATATATTCATCAGAATGCTTAGATTTCAGAAAAAATTGCATTGAAAAATATTGCGAATTCATTGAACTCTTACATCTTTAATTACAAATACATTTAAATAGATGCAAGTATTAAAGAGTCTTCTTACAAATTTATTGATTGTTATGTATCAACTTATTTGAGTATGTGAAGCTCTTACTCCCCATATTCTATTATATTCTAATTATATGTATTAGTTTATAATATTTATAATCAATAACACAAAAATATTTTAAATAAAATGTTAGACCTTTATTTAGAATTATCAATACTAGTATTCTTATACAAATATTTTTGTAATCAATGTAAAAAACTCAATGATTTCATTCTTGGGCTTGTAAAAAAGGTAAAACAACTCTCTAAAATCTGATAGAAAGTGTATTTATGTTTTGTAATCTCCGAAATTTCGTTTATGGCAAGGGTGTCCAACTCAAAGACTAATTAGGGCCAAACAAGGCAAGGTTTAACTTTAGATGGGCCGCAAAAAGAAATCAATATTCGTACAAACGTAAGTTTATTTCGAATAATACATTATAATAAACGTATAAAAGAACAAGAAATATTTAATGTTTACGTCCTGATACTTGACATCTTTTCTCTGCTACTACCTTTCCTATTTCGGGAAAAATTTTGATATTTTATTATAAACTGAAAAGCCAAAAAAACTGGTACACCTGCCTAATATCGTATAGGGCTCACACGATAACGCAGAAGGGCCGCAACACGACGTGGCATGGATTCGATTAATGTCTGAAGTAGTGTTGGAGATAATTGACACCATGAATCCTGCAGGGATGTCCATAAATCAGTAGGAGTAAGAAGGGGTGGAGATCTCTTCAGAACAGCACGTTGTAAAGCATTCCAGATATATTCATTAATGTTCATGTTTGGGGATTTTGGTGACCAGCGGAAGTGTCTAAATTCCAAGGAGCCACTCTGTAGCAATTCTGGACGTGTGGGGTGTCGCATTTTCTTGCTAAAATTCACCAAGTCCGTCGGAATGCACAATGGACATGAATGAGTGCAGTTGATGAGATAGGATGCTTACGTACCTGTCACCTATCAGAGTCGTATCTAGACGTATCAGAAGTCCCATATCACGCCAACTGCACACGCCCCATACAATCACAGAGCCTCCACCAGCTTGAACAGTCCCTTGTTGACATGTAGGGTCCATGGATTCATGAGGTTGTTTCCATACCCATACACGTCCTTCAGCTTGATTCAATTGGAAACGATACTCGTCAGACCAGGCAACGTGTTTCCAGTCGTCAACAGTCCAATGTCGGTGTTGACGGGCGCAGACGAGGCATAAAGCTTTGTGCCATGCAGTCAACAAGGGTACAAGAGTGGGCCTTCGGCTTCGAAAGCCCATATCTATGATGTTTCGTTGAATGGTCCGCACGGTGACACTTGTTGAGGTTCCAGTATTAAAATCTGTAGCAATTTGCGGAAGGGTTGCACATTTGTCACGCTTAATGATTCTCGTCAGTTGTTAATGGTCCCATTCATACATAATCTATTTCCTGCCGCAGTGATGTCGTAGATTTGATGTTTTGCCGGATTCCCGATATTCACGGTACACTCGTGAAATGGTCGTTCGTGAAAATCCAAATGTCATCACTACCTCGGAGATGATATGTCCCATCTCTCGTGCGCCAACTATAACACCCCATTCAAACACACTTAAATCTTGATAACCTGATTTTGTAGCAGCAATAACCTATCTAATAACTGTACCAGACACTCGTTGTCTTATATAGGCATTGTCGATAGCAGCACCGTACTCTGATTAGTTCCATATCTCTTTATTTGCATACGCATGCCTGTAGCAGTTTTTTTTTTTTTTTTTTTTGGCTCTTCAGTGTATATTATTGTGTGCCGATTTACTGGCCGGACAGCAAAAATGTTCGTTTTGGGCTGCCAGTTTGACATACCTGGTTCACGGGGTCAAATTCTACATCTTCTTTAATTTACTGTTTTAGATAATTTGTCTGTCCATCACCGCATTTATCTTATTTCAGCACTTAAACTATATTGATGCTGAGGCCTCCACACAACGTTCTTTTATCTTTAAATTGTATTTCATCAACTGCAGTTATTTTTAATTGCCATTGATTGAACTAGTGATAAAATGTCACTACATCAATTTCATCCGTAGTAAAAAATTTCAAACCAGCTTAAACCAGCTACGATTTGAACTGCTTTTTCTTTTTATTTCATTTTGCCCAAATAAAGCATTTTATAAAATTGAAAGAAATTTAAAATATTCAGTTTTGTTCTCTGTCTTCTGTTGCTTGAAATTCTCATGTGTTTCATATATCATTTAAATTATGTTAACGTTGAATGTAATTTATTACTGTTATTTCAAAAATATCTTAATATTAAATGAGTATTGTCTTAACACTTTGCTAGCATTATTAATACCAATAATAATGAAGTACTCGTATTTTACGTATAAATCTGTGTCAGATAAAAATTAGTTCTATTTGTTGTAATGTGAATTCATATGTGTAAGGTTTATAAGTAATTTTATTTTGTGTACTATTTTTTTCTGAATGTATACCGAATGTACAGAGGAAATGTTCTTGATAAATTTTAAACCCACATTTTTCTTTAAAGTTAACTTTTGTTTTTAAATAAAAATTAATGACTCAGAAAGCAAGATTTCTTCAAGAAGCTTCTTTCAGCAAGCTTCAAGCATTCGATACAAACTGAGAGTTTTATATAAATTTTAGCGTTTTCTTCTTCAGCTACTATTTCGTTGCTTGCATAACCAAATGAAAAATATCCATTCCACATTTTCTCAAGTATATATATTTCTCTTTTTCAAGAATACTTTTAACTTTAAAATTCCTTAATATCCTTAATTTAACTTAAAGAAGATTATAGCTGAAGCGGAGCCAGATAAAAAGCATACATTTAAGTAATTTCACATTTATGCAAATCTTGTGGTGTATATGTTACTGTTAAAGAGAGAGAGAGTGAAATCCGTTATTTTATAGAATAGCTAAGTATTTCATGAAATAATTAGACAAGTCAATTAAAGTATATAAAGTTATTGAAATCTCCGATTTAACTAGGTATTCAATAGAATAATGATTACCTGATCGTTAAAGTATGAAATACAGTACTCGAAAGTTCTTCGAACCGATTCTAGATGCTTTTAGTCAGTTTTGAACCGCTTATAGCTGCTTTGCAACGATGTGTATGTGTGTACCCTTCATTCCGTTGTTTTTAAACGTAGAATTTAGACGGTATGTTTATGTTAGAATTTTATATTTGAGATTATTAATAAATATTTTTGGAACCTGTTTTCAAGAAATGACTTCGGCAGGAATGGGAGACTAACCTGTAAATAAGAAAGATTCAACGTGAGGGATTTGAATCTTTACTAAATAAGCGTGGAAAAAGGGGGAAAGTACTGCACTTACTCGTGAAAAATTATTAACTTTGATGTCAGAAGTAAAAAGTGCTAAAACAGCACAGAAAAAAGTACTCTGTGACTATTGGTTACTCCCTCGTTAAGATATTCTTGAAGTCAAGGAGTAGAAAAGGTAATTGGGCCAGTAACAGATGCAAAATATATTCTTTTTTCTCCTTTTCTGTTTAACAAATGTCAGCAATATGGGTAAGAATAAATGGTGCCATCTGCTTTTTCATATTATTTATCAATTAATCATCCGCAATTAGGATAAAATGTATTTCTGGAGAGGTTTTAGCAGTTCAGGATCAATTAATTGATAAAATATCTTTGAAATTGTTTATTTTCACTTTAACGGTCTATAATTATTTATTTCATAGAATAACTAGTTATTTCATAGAATAACTGGTTATTTCATAGAATAACTGGTTATTTCATAGAATAACT
>BMAV01001294.1:185821-228228 GCA_019973955.1 Trichonephila inaurata madagascariensis | reverse complement strand
AATAACTGGTTATTTCATAGAATAACTGGTTATTTCATAGAATAACTAGGTAAAGTATGAAATTTTTCATCTATTATATATACTTAAACTGACTTGTCCAGTTATTGCATGAAATACCTAGTTATTCTACGAAATAACTGAATTATACACTTTATAACGATAACATATATACCTTTATAATTTATATTTTCTTGAATAAATTATGAGAAGAGATAATAGTATCCACTAGTGACAGTTTATTTTTTTCACTAAAGTATTCCCGTTTTTTTTAAGGTATCCGACTACGTTTGGAACCGTGATTTTAAAAAAGCGCATAAATGGATAATTTTCATGATATTTAGTGTCACTTAGATTAGAATACATGTATAAAATTGTTTTAAGAACATTTTGACAAAAAAAATTATTTAAATACAATATTTCGGCAAAAAATTAACTTAGAATAATCTTTTTTCAAAATGTTCTCCTTTTGTGAAATATTAATACATTATAATAATAATTTGCCTGTATATAGCCCATACCTCTCTACAGAGGTTCAACTAGAATTTTTGAAAAATATAATTTAGAAGTGGGTTTATCCATATTTTACGACAACACAGGGGAGCAATTTTAAGAAAAAAAACGACAATAATTATTTCAATTGAATTTTTCAAAAATTCTAGTTGAGCCTCTGTAGAGAGGACTGAGATATATACAAGCAAAATATTATTATAATAGAAGCATTTTTCACAGAAGGAGAACATTTTGTAAGAAGATTGTTCTAAGTTAATTTTTTGCTGAAATATTGTATTTAAATAATTTTTTTTTTGCCAAAATGTCCTTAAAACAATTTTATGCATGTATTCTAATCTGAGTGACATTAAATATCATGAAAATTATCCATTTATACGTTTTTTTAAAATCACGGTTCCGAATGTAGTCGCGCGCGGATACCTTAAGATAACTTTACAATCTAAAAATAGTACAAATTAATATTATTTCTTTTTGTAAATATTCCTCTCACACTGAAGAATCATCCCAATGGATAAGGGGAAAGGGGGCCCTGCACATTATGTAGTTCATGTGGTATAGTGTGTAAATTAAGAAGAGGGGTATCATTCATAACTGCCTCAATCTTTCGACAAATACATCAAAATAACGAAGATCGCAACCAAATGCACCCGTGTGGTTTTGACTAATATTTTCTTTTAATTCTAACAAGCTAGAAATTAAAAAACCACTTCACGAAGTAAAAAATTTCATGAATCATCAAAATTCAGTTCATACTCTCTTCTTTAAGAAAACTGTAAAAATTTGAGGTAATAATTAACTAGTTCTTTTCTGATATAAGAAAAAAGTATTTTTTAAAATATTTCCTCAAAATTTCTTTGTTACATTTTCTTTAATATGATACAAAATAAGCTATTTTCAGCATATTGAGTAGGGAGCGCCAAAAAGCAATATGTTTAATTTCTGGGAAGGTAGTCATATGTTTAA
Source organism: Trichonephila inaurata madagascariensis (assembly GCA_019973955.1). Taxonomy (NCBI): domain Eukaryota; kingdom Metazoa; phylum Arthropoda; class Arachnida; order Araneae; family Nephilidae; genus Trichonephila; species Trichonephila inaurata. Next base: position 226,755 of record BMAV01001294.1, on the reverse strand, counting down.
TAATTTTAAAATGAATCGCCTCCAAGCATATCTTTTCTAGGAGATACATCGCAATTTATTTATATCGAGACATGTATTACAATGTTTATGCACATATTGCAACTATTTATTCTTTCATAAATTATAACAGTCAAATTTCTATGTCATGTTTTAAAAGAGAAAGCTATCAAACGCCTATTTTTAAAAATTCAGTATTTTCTTACTCATAATAACTCAAAAATGTCTAAATTTCTTATAAACAAGCATATTTTATAACCTTCTAAGGATAGAATAAACTAAAATTTGCTCTTTTTTGCACTTAAAATTCATGTGTGCTATAAAGAAATCCATTAACGTATTTACCACGAAATCAGATCATACTGAAAAATGCTTTTGAACGGGCATAAATTGTAATTAACTTATTATTTGTTATTTTACGTTGCTTTCGATCATTTTCTTTTCGCAAATTCATTATGTAAATATCTTTACTTTATTAAAATTAGAGAAATATTATAAATCCTAATACTAAGCTGTTTGTTCATAAATTTTTAAAAAGTACCATTAAAATTATGTAAGACAGCCTTTGCTGACTCACACATATTTAACATTGCTTCTTCATTTACATAATTTTATATTAAAAACGTGAATGTTCTTATCGGGTTTATTAAAACCCGAAGCTAAGAAAAAGAGACTAAAGAAGAAAGAAGCTAAAAAAAATCTTTAATCGAAGGATTAAAAAGCAATTTTGATTTTCTTCCCGATTTTTAATTCGTAGAATAATTAAGTCTCTTGCCGATTATACATAGCTTATGACAACCTTTGTCAAACTGAAAGTTGCGAAAGAAGTTCTATATATTTCCTTGGCATGTGAAATTGCTTTTCAGACTTTTTTTAAAGGTTAAAAGCATCGACATTTTTATAAGAGTAAAAAGCTCAAAAATGATGACCACATTATCGGGTGTCCAAAAAGTAGGGCTACACTCTTAAATATTACTTACAAATAAACAAGCAAAGATATATTCCCTTACAGTTTCTCATGCCCCATAAAGAAAATACCAAAATTTTCTTACAATGTTTTATTGTGCGATTTTAATGGGCGCTCTAGGAATTGCGCGCGACACATCGAGTCTATACGGATTCCTAGCCCCGCTCGGTGAAACATTTCAAAATCAGCACCCTGAATGGCCTTTTGAAATTTGATTTTTCAAATCTTCAATGTTACGAATTGGAGATTTGTAAACAATGTTTCTTACGTTTCCCCACAAAAAGAAATCCAAAAGTATTATGTCTAGAGATCTAGATGGCCACTGAATATATATATATATATATATTGAGCCTCCTCTTCCCATTCCATCACCTGAAGAACTTTTCCTTCTCGCTCTTCCAAACTCCAGTGAGGTGATGCACTCTTTAAGGTGTACATGTGTTGAATAATTAAATTCGATAAATTATTCTACAACTTACTCTTGTTCTTGTTGTAACGGGTCTATCCGCGTTCTTTCCACTAACAATCCTCTTCGGGATTATTAGGTCTTTAAAAATTATTCTATTATAAGCCTTCCTCTGAAGAAGAAGATGTGATTATGTAAATTAATACTTGTATATAAAGATTAAACTTTCGAGTTAGAGACAGGTTAAACTGCTAACGGATAACAGTGATTGAGTGAAATGAGGTGTGAGCACTTCGTAGCTTACTTGTGTTATATTAAGATTGATGATTTAGTCAATTAAGGATTAAATTGGATTAGGTCACTTAGAATTAGAAGATGTATTGCCTGGACGTAAATGATCCGATTTATTAAGTCTTCTGGTATCTCGTCTACCTGGCTATATTGTTTTCCATATTTAGTAATTGGTGCATTTCTTAACATGAATAATAGAATTTATGTCGTCGTTGATAACTGTGAATAAATAGAAGTTGTCTTGAATATGGCTAATCTTACTTCCGACTCTCCCACACTAATAGACGACGCGGGGCATCCATTACATTGTGGCAAAGCTCGCTTGAGACGAGAATGTTGCAAAACGTGGATGTTGCACCATCTAATTAGCATTTCAATAACACATGAATACTAATAATGTAACCTAGGTGGTATTTACATTTCTTAAAATTCAATACTAATTTAGTCCTCTAGGAAAACTGTTGCTTTTGGAAGGTGTAGATCCGCAGGTATGCGTGATATCCTTTTTTACAAAAAAGGGATGATTTTTCCTTCAGTCTTCCCCACAATATTAATTAAGGGTCATTCTCAACAGCATAATGTGCTTTTCTAGAACGACATTAGTGAAATCTAACCTAAAACTTGCTTAATAAACGTATGTTTTCTTTTTTCAGGATGTAAATTGGACAGCGTATTGGCCCGACTTCCTGCAGCCCGATCTCCGGATTCTGGGGACTCCGGAAGTCTTGGAAGGAAGTCCCCCGGCCTCGGATGGGACAATGGTCAGTAATATATATTCCATGCAAACAAACTTACACGCGTGCTACACGTAAAAACTTAATTCAGATGTTTCTTAACAAGTCAGCTGAGAAATAAAATATTATACAATTTACTTCATTTTCTGAAATATAGAGGTGTCCAAAATTGTCTTTGCTTTGCACAAAAATATTGATTTTTCAAGTATTTTTCCTATTAATTGAGAAAAACTATTTTTTGAATAAATAAACAATATAGTAGATATTCATACTTTTCTTAGTAGAAATAGTCTTAAAACTATTGCAATAGGTAGGCGAAGAACTTTTTGCAACGCAACTAATCCCTCAGGGTCGTCTCACAAGTGTTCAATCAGGAATCAGTAAATTTTTGGAACAGGTTGTTCTCTTATCACTTTTACTTTTAGGAATTTCATCAACCATATTATCCTACTGTAGATGGGCGTCAAGGAAAATTAAATCCATGTACAGCTTTAAAATCTTATATAGGTTCTGGTGCCTTTGTTTCAATATAGGTAGCCACATAAAAGTATCCTTCCGAAATGTCTAGAATATATACTACGCAAATACCTTGAAAAATATTATCAAAAAGGCTAGCGTTAAAATGTCTACTTGTACTGGATGACAGTGAAATTCCAACACAAAGAAGTGAACAAAAAAAATTGGTCCTTAATTTTATAAATGAATACCATTCAATGAACTGGGTACGTAATTCGGAATGCTCAGCTGTTCCCACTCAAGGAATACCCGACGAATTCAATGACTATTCCATTCGAGGGGTCATGGTCACGAACTTGGGACCAATGTTATTTTTGTCGAGTCGTGTGTTCAAGTCCTGGTGTCACTTAAGGTCTGTGGCTTATTTTAGAGGGGTTGATGCACGTTAAATCTGTCGAGGTTCAAAGTTATCGTGGTTATGTGGTGTGGAAGATTGAAGAACAGGGCACCAGATCGAGTGTCATCCTCGTTACTTTACTGTGGCTCAAGATTATGAGATCCGTTGTCAATAGTCCTCGCGTTGATTTAGAATGTGACATTATTAAATCAATCCGAGACAATAAGAGATCAATAATGCCAAGTTTTTTCCCCTATTCAGCGCATATAGTCACATATAATGCTGTAAATTCATTAAGTGCAGTACCATCCTTTCCTTTAAAAAAATATATGGAAGCATTAAGCTTATTAAGCTTGTTTCTGTTGTTCTGAATTAAAGCTGTGGTTTCTGATCTGTCTCATTTACACTAAGAACATTTGCAGTATTTTGCTGAACTTATGGCGAAATACTGATTGAATATCACCCTCATTTTCAATTATGATCAAAATCTCCTTTATTGTTCCATACGTTCTACATCATCACTTTCTGAATATATCTAATTCGTTAAGTCATTATTAATATTTGGTAATAGTTTTCGATAACAGTTTGCAAGTTCGTTAACATTAAAAAAGAGATAAAATATATACAGTTGGGCTCCGATTTAACGAATTGATCGGTACCGAACATTTTGTTCATTAATTCGGGGTTATTCGAAATGTTGGGGTCCAAACAAAATACAAATTCTTTGCATTTAACTTTTGGAAATTCTATAATAAGCATCGTCAGAAAAATATTCATAGTTAGAAATTACACACTTTTTATTCAACAGCTAAAAATACAATTAGTAAATTATTACGTACCAGTTTATTGGAAATTTTAAAATATTGATTAATAGATGTTTGACAATCGTTTTTATACCTGACTCGAAAGAGTTCTTTTTCGACTTTATGCAGAGAAGAGACGCTCCGGCTTATGCGTTATTTACATCCTACTGCATAAGGTATGTTTTCAGTTTCCAAACAATTTAAAGCATTTGAAAATATAACAGTTTTGATAGGAGTTTCATTATCAATTTCGGCATCAGAATCGCTATTCACTAGTTCCTATGAACCAACAATTTTCTTAACTTCAGTTGTACAGATAGGCAGTCCGTCATCAAATGTAACATACTCGCTGAAATCTTAAAATATCTCCAGCGTTGTGGAGTGTGATACGAAGAGAAAGGAATTTCCAGTCCTATTCAAAACTCACACGATAAGTTACGATCATCTGCATCGATAAAATCAAATAATGGTCTGCACACTTTCCCGTTGAAATTTGCTGCAAACAAGAAAATTCTTTTTCTGTTTCAGACAAAAAAAAAGATATATCATTTGCAAAAAAAATATATAACTTTTTCTAATATAAAATAATAACAAAAAATTTTCAGCTGTTGAAATAATTCGTTAATTCGGGGTTTATTATTCGTTAAATAAGGTCAAAAACTGGAAAATAGTTGCAAAAAGTAGGGATGCCTGGATAAGGCCAGGGCCCACCCAGGGCTGTCGAGCCATTGAAGAAGAAAAGGGTGTTTGCTTTTATTTTAATAGCGGAAAGAGAAAAATTTGTTAAATCGCGAAATTCCTTAAGCAGGGATTCGGTAAATCGGGGTCTGATTGTATATATTCACAGTCTTCAAATAAATTGCAACACAAAATTGAGCCACAAATCGTATAAAAATATTGAAAATTTTCTGCAGTTCTATAAACCTATATTTGTTCTTATATCTAAGTAATTGTTCAATCGTTCCTACTGCGACCATTCTGGAATGATTAATAGCAATTTTTATTAGCAGCAATTCTTTTTTGAAAAAATGACGTCACTTTTGGGAGTGATGCTATTTTTGGTAACCAAGAATTTACGCAATATTGTATTCAGTGGTAGCCAAGGATTCCTTGTTTTCATGATGTGCTATGTATGTATTTAGATACTCCTTTGTGGCTCCTTCTTCACATAGCCCCAATCCGCAACGAGAAAGATGTTGTGGTTTTGTTCCTTCTCACTTTCCGAGATATCACTGCCCTCAAACAGCCCGTTGAAGAAGATACTGCTAAAGGTAAAAAGAAAGGTTTGTTTATCATGCAAAAATTTGCACCTTCTCTGCATGGTAGGTTTAGTTTTTCATACAGATATGTAGCCATCATCTTCAATAAGTTTGCATTACAAAACAACTTCTCAGACCAATTACGATAAGAAATCTTCTCATTTCACTGAGTTATTTTTTTTTCCATTTCTAGATTTTTAAACAATAAACTTCTACATTTTAAAATTAAGTCTTGCATTTTTTGGACTAAATTTTAAAATTGTATCTATCCTATAAGTATTTAGATTATCATAATTATTCTTAATAAAATAATACGAAAATTATATTTTTATCTACTTTTTTTTTACTCAATAAAAAATATTCTTTCTAGTCGATGCTCAAAGATGTTTAAAAACAAAGATTTTCTTATAATTTTAAATCATAAACTTATTTATCTTGCTTTTTATTAGAAAACCAAGTAAAGAAAAAAGAAACCTATACTAATTTCTTTTTAAGAATATTAAAAAGTTTTTTGGAAGATTCATTAAAAATAAGATGGATTTAAAATTGAATTCATCTCATTTTGAAAGAAATCCTGATTTTGATTTTTCAAAAATAATAAGTTCTCTTCCTATAGCAAAAAGGCATTTTTGAAATCATTTTTTAAAAATTTTAAGAATGCTAAATTGATAAGACATAAATTATTTTATACTATTTTTATATGTAGTAATTTTTCCAATTACTAAAAGCTATATTCTGACTTGACAGTTAAAAATTTTAAGACCAATACAAATTCAATACATTGTAAGAGAACATCATTGTTGTTTCTAGTAAAATTTCATAAAAAATCTCAGCCATACAATTATTCGTTTTTTTTTATTATTATTTATTCACCAAAAAAGTAACAAATTTACTAAAATTTGTTTGAAAAGAGGATTTCTTTTTTACATTTAGTCTGAGAAGAAAAATATTTATAGCCAAATGTAAGTAAAAATTTAGTTTAAGTATTCAATAAATGTATACCTATAAGTGGTACTTAAACTCCCTCCTTATTTATCTGTATAGAATTGTCCGCATATAACCATTAGCTCCAAATGATGGCTCAAAATCAGTGTGAAAACAATTTTTCTATTTCCACTGCATTAGAATACAATTAAATGTTTTGCAATTTTTCACGCAGTTCTCTTTATATCACGATCATGAAATCCTTTTTTGTTACAATTTCTTACTAGTTCACATAAATAGCACTCACAAAGCACTTTTATTTACACCCAAAAGATGTTAGTTTTTAAATTTCTCTATGTTCCTTAGTATTTTAGAAAATATTACATATCTTTCAGCATTAGTTAGTAAATTTTACTTTCATACATTCATGTTAGCGTGTTAATAAAAAATTGAATCTTGTTACTACAAAACATTCAAAAAATTACGTCTTGTTGATTTTTTGATGAGTTACGATATTCAAATCATATATGTATAGTTATCTTACTTATGTTAACTGATAATTTAAACCATTATATTTTTATGAGAAACGTAATACAACAAATACTGATAAATAAGCAGAAATCCTAAGTTTTAAAAAGAAAATGTTTTATATGTTTCTTTTTTCTGTTTAAAATTCTTACTAAAAGGCTGGCTATTTTATTATTTTTGTAATTGTGTGTGCTTTTTAAGTCCATTAATACTAATGTGAGTGTAATTTATTCATCATTAGTTTTACTCTCAAAAACAATACAGTTATTTGACTCATATTTTAAAAATAAACATCATGCATAAAAATGTATTTATATATATATGTTTAAATGAAATAAATGAAAATATAAAAGAGTATTTTTCAAGAGATATATCTAAAAACCTAAATTAATTAAATTAAATTTAATAAATTTTAAAATGCCTGTTGTGCTTTTCTTCATTTGTATTTGTACTTGATGTATTATTTATTATTTCAATACAAAAACATATGGATTACTTCTTAAAAAGTTTCTAACACTCAGCTAAAATTACTCACAAATAGATTACCAATGTGTAATCAAATCTAAATTCTTACCTAAAGCATTTTTTCCATAAGCATGATTACAACATTTTTTTTTTTCGAAAATTAATTGTAACACAATTGTGTTCATAATTCAATGCGGAAATTTTAAGTATGCTTTGGGCAAATTAATGACTTAAGCGTAAATACGAACACAATTTTCGCAAACGTACTATATGAATATCTCCATATAAAATACACATGACGGAATTATTATAAATTCTCGTATATATATATATATATACATCTATTTCCCTTTTTTGAATTGATGTTTTTTCTATTAATTCATATGAGTCATTTCATTATTTTCTTTTCAAAATATATTTACTGACTTATCCTAAGATATATTTCATTTCAAAAATAGAACTGCGGTGAAAATATGCGTGATAATATATTATACAATGAAATTTTTCTGTTTACTAAAAAAATTCTTACCAAAAGCTATTAGTAACAGGGTAGTGAGTGTGTGGTTTTATTACTTATCCAAGTAGTAAGTTAAAAGCTTTTGTTATTTTTTTTAGACTATATCAAAGAAATATTTTATAGTTTAGACTTTTTCGGACATTTATTAGATCATAATTTCATATTTTGCGAATTATCTGGAAGAAAATATAAACATTATATATATATGTTTTTTTCGTTTACTAAAATACTCTAAGGTTAAATCTAACCGGAATTTTAAAAACTAGTCGAATAATTAGATCATTTTAAATGTTTTTCATGAATTTATTCCGTAGATTAGAATAATTCAAGTGTAGTGATACTTTTTATTTGTCTACACATTCATAATCCGATAAGCTAATTTTAAATATAATTTTTTAGAAAACTCTGAGAAATTCTAATATATATTTTTCTCCAAATAAAATTATCTTACATATATGTATTAATATTAAATATTATTTTTACAGTGGGACTTAGCAAATTCGCTCGCCTTGCCCGTTCTGTTACACGAAGTCGTTCTGTCTTAGTTCAGCAATTCTCTTCTCATTTACCTGCCATTAAAGCGGATCCCACTAAACAGTCCCAGATTGCTCATGTAGGTGTATGTGTATTAATTTATAATATTTTAAAGTGATATAGGGCAGAGGTCGGCAGCCTTGAAGCTGTAGTGTGCCAAACCAATCTGTCGATATGATTCAGAATGCCACACAGTAGGAAATATTTGAAACAGTTCAATTCCTTCGGCAATACATTCCGATTTAAGGAATACGGGTTAATAATACAGATTTATAGTTTTATTATATATTAATTATATGCAGTGTTTAAAGATATTTATTAACATCGGAATATATGTCCTTTATGTATTCGCCATAAAAAAAGCATTTGCAAAAGCAGCTACACAATGAGCAATTATGAAACTACTTTCGTCCATTAGATTTGGTTCTATTTATTTGACAAAAAAGGTATTTCTTATATCCTATAACAAAAAAGGTATTTCTTATATCCAGTAACAGCTCTTTTTATAACCATATTTCTTATCAGCATTCTTAAATGTGGGTTGATTTTCAGTTTGAAAATGTCTTTCTACGCTTGAAGCGTGACATAACACACATACAACACAAACTTTTTGTTGTATGAATCCATATTCATTCAACTAAAAGTCTGAAACCCGTGAACTTCAAGCTTCCTTTTTAAGAGGCCATTTAAATGAAATGTGTAGGCATGAATATCGTCACAATAATTAAACAAATAAAATGAAAGTTTCCCCATTAAAACTAAGAACATGTCGTAAAATCAAAAGTAGCTTATAGCGCACTATGTCCCTAAAATAAAACTCGACTTTCGGTTGAAATCATACAAGATATTTGTATATCGACGCAATGAATCAAAAGAGAGCGGAGAAGAAGCTTGAGGGGCAAAACGAACAAACAAGGTGATTTTACTTTATGTGATAACTTTACTGAGTGGTGTAGAGTGCTACTAAGAATTGTACCACTTGCCACATCTGGCACGCGTGCCATAGGTTGCCGACCCCTGATATAGAGGAATATTATGATATAAATTATTTTTTGTATGTAATTTAATTGTTTTTACTCGAGCATTATACATGGTAGCATTTGAAAACTGAAATCAAAGCAAAAACATTATTAAATATCTTAGAAACTATTCTAATAATTTCTCTTGCATTCATCAATATTTTGTTGAAAACACTACATTTAATTTCAAATGATTTTGCTTTAGCCATAAAATTATTTTCGCAAAAATGTTTTTTTGTGATTTAAATATAATGATGTGTATAATAAGTACAAAAAAAAGGGAGAAAATATAACTATGATTTAGATGTCTCTGTACAGTTAGCTAACATCTTGTAACTTCAAAAACACTTTACGAAGTTAAATTTTTTAAATTTTATAGTGTAGAGTAAAAAATGTTCACGTTACTATTTTCTCAGTTTTCTAACGTTGGAAACCAGCTCCCTTTTGAATACTTCAACTTATCTCTGTTTTGCTAATATTCTCAGAGAATAATATCAGCATCTTAATGCACGTACAGCACATAGTTCAGAATTTTTTACATAACTGTGAACACGAAAAGCATGACAGGATCATTTTTGGAATGCCACAGCTTAGTTCCATCTACATGAATACCATCCTTATTCCAAGCGCTAAAAAGCAAAGGATAATTTATTAGAGGGATTTCATATGAAAAGACATATAGGTGCAAGCAATTAAAAACTTTATATTATCAAAAACATTTGCATAATTTATCAAACATAAACGCAAATTACCTCGATATCCCCCTCCCTCCTTTTTTTAAAAAATAGAAAGAAAAAGTTTTTTAAAGATTTTTTTTATTTTTGTATGATAGTAGATTCTACAAAGTTTTTAAATTCAACCCCTTTTCTACAAAGTAAACAATAAGGAAATAAATTTAAAAATTGGAATTACATCTTCAAGGTAGCCTTTAAAAAAAAACGTTTTACAGACTTCTCAGCTGGTAAATTCATAAGTTTTTTTACGATGCATCTGTGTAATCCCCAGAAGCTACACTATACAGCAAAAGCAATAGGGCACTTAAGAGTTTAATCATTTATTTGAATTTCTCGAGAAATACTCGTTCAAATGTTTTGTAGCAGGTCGAGTAAGGAATATTCTTGAAATCAACCTTTCCTGTCAAGTTTCAGTAACTTGCGTATTTATGGAATCATTAACAAATTGATAAATAAAAAAAAAAAAAAATTTTTTAATCACATTATACTCGTATCATAAGCAACTGAAAATAATTTATCCCTTTCACGAAGTATTTAATTATCTAATTTTAATGTTTATTTGCATTGTAAAAGTAGCTTTTATATTCATTATAATATAAGTACTTTAAAAAATTCAGAACTTTTTAAGATGGCTTTGCTTATATTATCTTGAATTTACATTCAAATTTCACAAAACATCCAGAAACATTGACAAGAGGCAAGAAAAATAATACATTGAAATTTAAAATGGAAACATTGAATTTTCAATGAGATAAAAGACAATATTTTTTTAGTGCCCATCCGCAAAAGAAATGGGTTTTTCCAACTCACAAAATTCTAATTAATTAACCCTCTAAGCGGTCTGCACTTAAAGTCTTGCCATTCTGGAGATGCTTCAAAAATGCACTGCACATATTTTTTTGCTTTCAGGTGGGGTTCTGAAAGGCGGTTGAGCCGTATTTTTAAGAATGCGGCTCGGCCGCTTTTGGGAATCTTGCTTGAAGGCAGAAAAAGCATCTCTGGAATGGCGGAATTTTACATGCAGACCGCTTGGAGGGTTAATACCGGTTGATTCAAAATTAGTGTTACCAACTTTAAAAGCATATAACTATTTATGATTAATTTATATCGTTTTACTACTGGCTTTATTTGAAAAATGAAACATTTAAATTACTAATTTAACCATTTTTATTAGTGGGAGTAAATTACAGAACTGAAATTAGATCCCCAAACCTGGAACAAAATTTTACAGCTTTTGAAGGATGGTTGTTCAAATTCTGTAAATAATAAAGCATTTAAAAATAAAAAAGACATTTTTCTATTGTATTACTATCTAAACTTCAAAAAGAAATAAAATTTGGCTTGCAATCAAAAGCTCCAGGGTAAAAATGTGAACAAAAGGAAGTCCTTAATGAAAAAGAAAAAAAGAAGTTCAAAAGAATTATCGCTGTAGATAATCCTTTGCCTCAGAAACCTATGGGAAAGAAACTATAGATATAGCAATCGACAATTTATCGTCAGATAAAGAAAATTGGTTATAAAAAAGTGAGTTTTCCAGTCTGTCATCAAATCTCTGTTAAGAGCGTAGAAAAACGAAGAAAACGTTCTTGGCCTCTGTATTTAATGTTACGCAAAGGTAGATACAAAGCATAGATAGCTTCTGATGAAGCACTATTTCATCTGTCATTCACAACTGGCCAAACGGACATTCAATATATTTCAAGCAAAAAACGTCACAAAGACGCAGCTGTTTTGAAAAATTCAAGTTGGCCTTCAGGTGTTATGGTATGGACGGAAATGTCCTCTCAAGGCTTGACAAAACTATTTTTTGTAGAACCAAACTTTAAAATTTATACTAAATACTATCAGAATAAAGTTTTGAATCACTTGATCAAAAGAATTAAACGTCTTTATCCTCAAGGAAACTTTGTGTTTCGCCAAGATTCTGCACTAAGTCATACTGCAAAACCAACTATAAAATGACTGAAAGATTAAAAAATAAATGTTCTGTCTCCAGATAAATGACTATCACTATCCCCTCTCTGTATTCCATGCAATTATTTTTTATGGGGATACTTAAAAAAACAATTAAATAGACGCAAAATAGGAGCATTTCCAGTGCTTCAAAAAGCAATTTAAGAGGGGAAAATATCCCAAAAATGATCGAAAAAACTCTTTTAGCTTAGCCGAAACGCTTATGAAAAGTGTACTGTGCTAGAGGAAACCACATTGAAAATTCCATGTAAATAACTTTATTCAGTAAAAGTTTATGATCCTCTGAAATTGGTCACACTATTTATGAATCAACCGGTATAGAGCAACTTATATTGAAATTTTATCTCTATATAGCGAAAATTTAGAAAATTATCAACCACATATTGAGAAGTCTTTTCCATTACTCTTTGAAAGTTGCTGGTTGATAAGGAGATTTCCAAAAAATGACAATTTTAATCAATAATCAAAAGATGGGGGTTAGGTTCAATGACATAAGACTTACTTATGTAATGAATACACATGCATGGTAAAAAACAGGATTTTTATTTTCTTGTAAAACTGGACTTATTTACAAAACAGGTATGCCCGATAAATCAGTAAAATTTTTTGTGGGTAATCCCTTATATTTAACTTAAATTTCCCTATGTTATTAGCAACTGGAAAAAAAATATATTGTTACATTTTGTGCATGTGCGGTAAAAAGCTATTTTTTTAATACTCAGATATCATAGAATATTCAGTGTTTCCGTTCCAAATTGTAGCATAACGTTTCTTTTACATGATACTAATATATCTGTAAATTTGGTAAATTTTTTCCAAATTCTGGATGTTAAGAACAGAATAGTATTAAAAAATTAGCAATTTTTTAATATACACTGCTAACCTGACAAAATGCAGCACCAAGAAGGGCCAGAGATATCACAGCAAAATTTATTTGGGAGATAACATGTACAAAAATCAAAAGATTAAAATTATAGCCCCTTGTGAAGTGTGGATGATGACAAAATCAGTTGTTGGCTATAACCGCTGCCCCACGCCTCGGCATAGAATTAAAAAATCTTTGGATGTGTCCTTGGGGTTCAGCAATACATATGTCTTCCACATATTGCCAAAGCTGATCTGGTGTAGCAGCGGGTGATGTATCCCGGGGCAGTCGTTGTGCAAGCATGGACCACACGTTTTCAATTGGCAATAGATCGGGAGAACAAGCAGACCAAGGAAGCAATTCAATCTGATGGGTAAAGAAGAACTCTTTAACATTGCGGGCCATGTGTGGTCACGCATTATCCAGTTGGAATATTGCTGATGGCAAGCGCTGAATGTATAGGAGGACCGCGGGCTCCAACACCTCAGAGATGTAGCACTGGCTGTTCAGTGTACCGGCAATGTGTACTAGGGGTGGGTGGCAGTGAAATCCAATTCCAACCCCAAACCATTATACTGCGTACAGGACTAGTGTGGTGAAGTATAGCGTAACAGTTCTGGAGTCTCTCACCACGGTGTCCCCAAACTCGAATCCGATCATTGTGATGTTGCAGGCAGTAAAGGGATTTGTTAGTAAACACAATGTCGCTCTATTTCGTTGTCCATGTCCGACGTTCATAGCACCATTGGCGGCGCCTGTGGTTTCGAGTCAAGGGCAAACGAAACAATGGACGCTTTGTGGACATTCCACTCTGCTGCCAACGGCGTCGAATGGTACGAGTGAACATCGAATGATACGTAACAGACTGAATCTGTTGTGCTATGGTTCATGATGGGGCTGCGAGATCAATCACTGCCATGCGAACAATCCGTCTGTCATCACGGGAAGTGGTGCAATGAAGTAGGTGTGGTCGGCCCGTCATTTCCTCCTGCATCCAGGGATGATAGATCCGCTTGACAGTTGCTTGGTTTCTTCCAACAGGTTGACCGATTTCTTTGAAAGATAATCCAAAATCTCTATTGGCTACTGTTCTTCTTCGGTTGAATTCAGAATCTTGGTCAAAAAGCGATCGATACCACGAGGCATAGGTAAACAGCTTACGCAAAAAACGCAATAAAAATATTTGCCGTACTTCAAATTGCCAATCTGTTCTCCTCTTATATAACGCTTTCAAGTGGCGCTACTGTCATTCGTGATGTGCGTCGCGCTATAATGCTAATGATTTGCATATTTCATCACCGCCAACGCATGATGTAAATTTCACATTGTTTGCTTGCTTCCTTCAGGGTGTAGTATTTTGTGTGGCCAGCAGTGTACATCTCCTTGAATGTACATATTACGAAATGAGTATCTTGTAAAATTAACTCACTGTAAAGTGTGAATTCAAATATTTATTTACATGTACCAAGCTATAAAATATTTTGTCGTCAAGTGTTTCTCAAAAATTCAAAGAGATTTTTAAAATCCATGTCTCTCATGTCAGTACCTCCTGTCTTTTTGCTCTGTAGTGTATGTGTAAACTATAAGATACTTAATTTGACAAGTCATCTAGTAAAACTTAATATTTCTTTCTTTTTCCCTTCAATTTTTGTTTCCTCACTGTCTTCAAAAATTCTTTTTTATTCTCCCTACGGTTACTATTAACTTTTTGTTACTATTTTAACTATATTGGAATGATAACTCATACAAAAACATTGCTAAAAAGCAAAGGTGTAGCTAAGAAAATTTTGAAGTAATATTTCAGCTACTGGTTTATTCATAGTATATATACATTAATTAATGCAGCATGACCAAAATTTATGCATGCCTTTCAAAAGAATAAGATGTTTTGCCCAAAGACATTTTGAAAATACAGTTTCTCTAATTCTGCTTAGTTCATCCAATTTCCTAAGCCTTTTTAAGAAGGAAACAAAAGCAATGAAGTTTCCTCTGTAAGAATAAACTGAGGGTAGTTAACACATTCTTGGACAAAGCAGCACATGCCACTCTACTAATGGGACAAAGCGGGATGTCCCATCCAAGTATTAAACAACCTGAAATGCAAAGCACAGTGTACGCCGCTCATTTTGATAGAAATGCTTTTCCAACAGATTAGGTATCCCCGCAAATAACATAAAATATTCTCTCGTAAGCTATATATAATACAGTTGAGTTAAGTGTCTGAGAACATTTTAAAATATATATAGGTGCAACACTGTATACAACATCTGTTTGTGTTTCTGTACTTGATACTTTTATCTGAGTTAATCAGAAATTGCTCAGAGAAACTCTAAATGCAGGATTTATACATTGATTAATTACATGAATAATAGATTTGAATTATAGAGACCAATAAATAATTTATGTCACATTTTGAGTAGAAAAGGTAGTGATAGCAATTTATAGTATAGTTAAAAGAATGTGTAATGCGAAGTATACGTAGGGAAGTTGTTGTTTTTGCAAGAAAAATATTTGTAAGAAAAGGTTTAAAAAATTAATGTTGCAATGTTAGTGGAAAACTTTACGAACCTCTATTGTATTTCCTACATTAATGCTTATTTTGTTTTTTCTAGATTATCGTTATGATAAAGGGTTAATTGTTGTACTGAACAAGACTAGCCTTTCATTCATAATAATATATTTGAATATAAATAATATATTATTAAATATATTTGAAAACGTGTTTGTTTAAATCCTCCTGTTTTTGATAATAGTATAAGTTCTCTAATTCTGAATTGTTTCTTGTGTGTGTGTGATTGTAAGTGTTCTCATTTTCCTATTTGCAATTTCTAAGCCACTTCGTAAATTTCTAGATTTTTACACGACATATTTTTTCTCAATTACCCTTTCATTTTATCAACGATTACAGATGATTTTTTTACATTTTACCTCTTTCATTACGTTAAATTCTAAATCAAAGCACCGGCTTACAAATCAGTCTCTTTGTGTGGCTTATGTATGAGACAGTATGTCACAAAAGGTTTCAGGACTGCTAAATAACGACCAAAATATGTATGAAAAATATTCGAGGTGTACTAAGAAGAGACATGGGAATAGAATATTTTTATAAAACAAAATTAAATCTTTTTACCCATACTACCAGATAGAAAACTGTTTGGGGACATATTCCACAAAAATTCTGCTAATACTTCATTTTAAAAAAAAATTTCACCGGTTTTCAATTTAGAATAAAATACCAAATTACTCACAAGTTGATTAACAAATGTAAGATATGAAATAAATGGCTGAGTAATCATCGTAAGGTTTCGAATATACTTTTTTGAACAAGGATTCAACAACAAATTTGTCTATTCTATGTTATTTCTAATATATTTCATGAATATATTAAATTATGTAACTCCTGTAATTCTGTCGCTTTGAGCCAATTTGCTTCCTTTAAGCTTCAGTGAAAGGGATGATTCGTAAAATAACCAATTACACTACGTGATACTAAAAATGCAACGGCCGTGGGTAGCCTAGTGGTTAGAGCACCGGACTCCGGACCGGAAGGCCTGGGTTCGATGCCCGTACCACCAAATACCCTCCGAGTTTACGCGGAGCACGTGCTCGTTAAATCAGTGAGTCCGAAAGTCTTGTAGGCTGAATCACGAGTGCAGGGAAGTGGAGAAAATTTCCCTCCAATTCAGTTTCATGCCTAAATTGTGGAGGTGAAGATAGGTTGTGTCGCCATCTATCGTTCCTTCGGGAATTTCTCCGAGCTAAATCGTACTGTCACATGTATGGGGTTCAAGGCTAAAAAAGTCAATGATAGGCGTACTTCTAGCCCATTGCCACGATGAATTTCGTGGGCCTCGATCTGACTATGTCAGACAGGTGGCATGAGCAACAAAAATGCAACACCAAAGTGTGGGCAGAAAATTATACAAATTTCAGGACAGGCTTACCTCACCAAGTAATGAAAATGATGTACAGTGTGCAGTTCGTGTGCATACATTAAATAGGATTAAAAAAGGAAGGAATCTTTGCAAAATGGGCAATGTTCGCTTCGTTATTCCTACAAGGGAAACTATTGTAGAATTTTTTTTGTCTTAGCAGAGAGAATGCCATACCACTAACAACTTTAGCATTTCCAGACGATAGACAATTTTATGAAGGGGAAAGAGAGAGAGTAATTGGACTGAGAAATGCAAGTTGATCCCTACATCAAATCCCAACTAACACCCACTGGAAGCATCCACGGGGCAAAAGCTGCAGTAAAAATGGTTGGGACAAAGAAATGTGGCAAGTTTGAGGAATGCCAGTGGGGCCTAAATGATTTTAGCCTGCATGATTCAAAGCATCCCCCAAAAAGCAGAAGCAGTGGAGGCCAACAAGTCACTTTTGTTGACATTTTGCAGCATGTGCAAGACACCCTTAATGGTCCCATATCTACCAGAGCCATGTAAAGGCCGGCATTCTTGGATCGATTAAGAAGCCTGTTTTTGACTCCAAACACAGACGACTCCAAGTATAATGGACTGACATGGCACAATTTCGTGTTGTCAGACGAGTCATTTATCTGTTTGTCCAATAATATCTGTCTGCGTATGAGTGTAGCATCAACTTAATGACAGTCCAATGCTGTCGCATCTATAGAATGATCCAAAGATATGGTGTCATATGATGTGGGTATCATCGTATACGATAGTTGATCACCCCTCGTTCATATTCAAGACACTTTAGGCGGATCATGTAGTTGGTGACTCCTCTTCCTTCAGAAGGGTGTTCAATTACCTTTATCAACAAGACAACATCTGACCGCACATTGCACATTTCAACCAATGAGCTCAGCAAGATGTACAGATGGACAATTCTCCATGTCCATCATTCTCCTCTGACCTTTCACCAATCGAGGAGAACTGGAACGGGATTGGACTGTTCTTGTATGCCCTGCCTTTTCGGTCTTCAAAAAGCGAGTTATGATAAATGGCTGACAGGGAATGGAAAACAATCTTTAAGGACACCATCTCATTCCCTATGTACCTAGACGTGTTGCTTCTTGTACCTTCTTGTGATCCTATAACCTACTGAGCTGATGTTGCTCTTGCACTGTGTTACGAGTATCATTTTAAAATAAGCATTACGTTGTTTGGTACTGTCTGATTTTCTTCACTTTTTAATCACTCCTTCTTAGTGTTGTATTTTCAGTATTTTATAGAGTGTAATTGGCAGATTTATCATCTTCCTGTTCTACAAATAGTGTCATTCTGCCTTCTTCAATATTTAAGGTATCCGACTACGTTCGGAACCATGATTTTGCAAAAGCGTATAAATGGATAATATGTATGATATTTAGTGTCACTTAGATTAGAAAATGTATATAAAATTGTTTTAAGAATAGTATTACAATAAAAAATTATTTAAGTACAACATTTTGACAAAAAATGAACATAGAATGACCCATTTTCAAAATATTCTCCTTTTGGGAAAAATGCTTCTATTATAATAATATTTTGCCTGTATATAGCTCAGACCTCTGTACAGAGCTCAACTAGAATTATTGAAATATATAACTTAGAAGTGGGTTTATCCATGTTTTACGACAACAGAGGGAAGAAATTTTAAGAAAAAAACGCCGATAATTATTTCAATAGGTTGTAACTCTGAAAATAATGTGAAATTTTCAAAAAATATAGTTCAGACTCTCTGAAAAAGTCTTTACTTTATATAAGCAAAATATTATTATTTTAGAAGCATTTTTTATAAAAGGAGAACATTTTGAAAAAAGATTCTTCTAAGTTAATTTTTTGCCAAAATATTGTATTTAAATAAAAAAATTTTTGTCAAAATGTCCTTAAAACAATTTTATACATGTATTCTAATCTAAGTGACACGAAATATCACGAACATTATCCATTAATACGCTTTTTTAAAATCACGGTTCCGAACGTAGTCGGATACCTTAATTAAATCGAGTAAAAAATTTTATTTTTAAAGCATAAAACATTCACTTTAATATTTTAATAAGTGTAATTTTCATTTGAAGATATGAGTTGCTTAGGATTCATTATTAAAGTAGATTGTTCGCAACAGAATATATGAAAACCAATTTATACTTGCTTGTTTTAATGAAAACTCAAAAATTACTTTCAGGTATTCTATATATTATACTTCTGAGGAAAAAAATTTTGAGAATGTTTAAATTTAAAACTAGTACCCCTTAATAATATGAGTCACAAATTTTTAAATGCTCTTTTATAAATGTTAAAATAAGAAAAAAGTTATAAAGGAATTTATTACAACTTTAACATTTTTACATAATTACATAGAATTTTATGGCTTGCAAAATTAAAACTGAATTACGTATATAAAGTTCTTCTCAAGCAAAAACAATGTTTACTATCTTAAGATTTCTAGCTTTCATTTGCACTATTTCAAATGCAGAAAAATTATCATTAAATAAAGTCACATTTTAAATGTAAAACACAGTCTCCTGTGAAAGCCTTTTACGTTATAAAGTACAAGTAGCAACTTGAGAAGAACGTTTTTAAGGTTAGAATAACTTAAATAAATTTGACGAGGGAAAAATATACTATCTTGCCACTCTAGTGATATTTTTCTTTTACTCTTTCCGCCCAGAAGAACAAAATGTCTTTTTTTTTTACATTTGCACATATTACATCGTTCGCAATTCCGCCTAAAAATTCATATCTTATTGCTTAAAGTTACCAGCATTGAGTGATAAACAATAGAACAAAACCAGTCTTGGAAAAACATCGAATATCCCTTAAGGTGAAAAGCATAGCACATCATGTCTTCAAAACAACTACCAAAATTTTTTTTAATATACTTCACTTCAATATCGTGAAATATTAGAAGAAAAAACATTTTTTTACTGTACACATATGCATATATTTTGTGCTAAAGCAAGAAATTCTAAGAGTATCAAAGAAGTACATTAAGTCTCATAGATACAAATAGCTTGTGTTTGTAATGTATATAAATCTATGGTCAATGAATTAAAAAAAAATAATATATAAATATAAAATCATAGTTTCGACGTTTAAAAAAAAAGGGAAACAAGTATAAATCTCTAAAAATCATTTTCAAAGGTTTCTAAGCCAAATTAAACGATTTTTCTGGTACTACTGTAAATACTCGAATTTTAGAACTATCTCTCGTAAACTAATGCTCTCAGATTGAGATAATACATCTATAAAAACTAGTATCTAGGTTTCATATACATTATTAGCTGTCAAATTGCTTATATGAAAATTGATACAAGAAATCTTAAACTACGATTCGGAACAATTTTCTAACTTTTTTTAAACATACATATAGTTAAGACATTTTCTAAGAAAATTCAATAAAGCAATCTTTTCTAAGAAAAAATCAGCGAATCATTTTAAGATATGAACACGCAACTGATTATATTAAGATTACAAAAAAGCGAGAACATTTGTTTGCCAACTTCTGAGTAACATATATATAAGGTTGCATTGCAAATCCCTAAGGCAAGGAACAAGTATTGTCCTCACTCATATATTTAACAAAATATTTAGAAATTCAAAGGAAATAAAAAAAAAAATCTTTGTGATATTATCTTCGCTATAAAGCGCATTTTTTTAATTCTAAATAGATCAATAATATTATACAGTTAATAGAATATTTTTTTAAAAAGTCAAACCATTTATTGCTATTCATTTCTTACTAAAATGTTTGTTTAGTTACACTGGTATTCAAAATTGAGAGAAATTGCATATTTTGTTGAATTTCATAAAAAAAATTGAAACGAAATGTAAAAATACTACTGCAAAACAGATACAAATCTTGTTTGTCAAATACGTAAGCGCGTATACATGTGTGGAGGCGAACTCAGTTGAGGAATACTATTTATCAGCTACCACATTTTGTTCGATAGCATATCTCATCAAATTTATCGGAGGTTTTTTTTTTGCACAACAATTGGTAAAATTAAGTCAAAATGAGGAATAACCCTGAAAGTTTGGACGAGGAAATGAAGCGTCAAATAGTGTGTAGTCTAGAAGCAGGCCAGCCTCAAATAAAGATTCGTAGAGAATTTAATTTAATACTCAGCATCATGTTCAACTTATGGAAACAGTTTCAGGATACCGGATCCATCGACAAAAAGTCTGGACGAAGTCATCCAAGAGCAACTATGGCCAGAGAAGATCACCATTTGTCGATTATAGCAAGGGGTATCAAGGATGCTACAGCTTCTAGACTCTCTCGTGAGTTGAATACGGCCACACACGGGAATTTGAGTTTCACGGGTGATTTTTTCCAGAAGACTTCATGAAAGAGGACTGTTTGTAAGAAGACCTGTTGTTTGCATCCCACTCGGTTGTGCGAACAGAAGAGTCTATTTAAATTGTTGCAGAGATTATAAAGATTGGAGCATGGACCGATGGGCAACCGTTCTCTTCACTGATGAGTCCCGGTTCAGCTTAGTCAGCTATTCTCACCGCACTTTCATATGATGAGAACCAGATACGCCCTACCTGCCTTCCTATATCGGAGAAATAGGCCATTAAGGTAGTAAAGGCTTGATCTGGGCAGGCATTACACTGGATATCCGCACACACCTCCATGTCATTGAAACAGGCACTGTGACAGCTGCGAGGTATGGGGATGAGGTCTTGGAGCCCTATGTTTCCATTTTTAAGGTTGCATTTTAATGGATGACAACGTGAGACTACATAGAGGTCATCTGGTCGACGAATTTCTGAAAAGTGAGGATATTCTCCAGATAGGTTGGCCAGTTAGATCTCCAGATTTTAACTCTATAGAGCATGTCTGGGACTCTCTGGGGAGGACAATTGCAACTCGCAACACCCCCTTTGAGAACCATCCAAGGCTTGAAAACATCATTGCTGATTGAGTGAAGCCTATTGCCACAGGAACTCATAAACTCTCTATTTTCAGTATAAAATCACAGTGTGAGGCGCGTATATCTATGAGAAGGGACCATACCTTCTACTAACCCTTTTTTTTTCGTTCTATTCTTCAACCTCTGTTTCATACCTTCTGACTTCGATGAGTATTACGCACGATCATACGTGTGTGTTATAACTGCTAAAGGGTTTTCTTTTCTTTTGGTATTATATCAACGCTATGTCCAAACCAAATTTCGTGTTTAGTAGTTCTAGAGATAATCAACCAAAAGGAAAAACTCTCTTAATTTTGAACATCAGTATAATTATAATATCTGCTTGCTAAAATTTCAATACAGTGGTCAAAAATTGGGACATCTTTATAATAACTTGCGCAATTATCATCACAGCTGAACGAAATTGATTCCTGTCTTAATGGTTCAGTATTTATTAAATCATGAGACTAATAGGTTAATTAATTAACTTAACTAACATAATTAAATAACTTCTAAATAAGAACTTTTCCATCATGGAATAAAAAATTTTCTCGTTTCTGATTTTTCCTCTTTAAATAAGCCAATTATTTATGATTCAAATTTCGTAAGATTATCATGAAAACTTTTTTTGAATTATAAGGGCTTAAGAAATGGACCTCTAATGTTAGAGGGTCTCAGACTTTTGACAATATAAAATGTTCCATTTAACACCTTTCAAAAGGTTTACATTGATTGATATGTAAATGATTTTAGTCTTCAAAATATAAGAATAGTTGAAAAAAATTAATACCGTTGTAAAAACACAGTTTATTAAATACAGTTATAAAAAATGTATTCAGATATCCCAAAAATTTTACATGCTTAAAATGTACTTGTCCTAAGAACTTAAAATCCAAAATTTAACGTAACTTCTGCAAATAGTCTTAAAGAAATTTTTAAATTTCTGCGTTAAGGAACCATATACAAGCTTACAAACATAAGTTATTATTAAGAAAAGAGAAAATTGTTATCAATCATTTGTTAAATAATAGTCTAGTATATGGCCCCAACAGTTTTCCCGAAATATCATTAGAACTATTTTATAACCAGATTCAAATAAAATTAAGAATGGCATTACATACCTAATTCTGCAATAAAAAAGATCAAGCTCAGTTGTGAAAAATTATGTTTCAGAAATTAATTAACTATGCCATTTAAGCTAGAAAATATTAATTCTTTAATAATTCTTTTTCTTAGGCTTTTCGGGTTGGTTACCCCATTTTTTGGTTAAAAATTTTATGCGACCCCATAAACATTGCACTATATGTGCAAAATAAATAAAATAAATAGTTGTAGAATAATTTAAGTCAAAAAATTCTTCGTAGTATGTATTTTGGTATCTTGATTGCATTTCATGCACAATGCGCTAACTATTTGTTAATGGTGAACAAGTTATTGTTTGCAAAAAAAGATATATGAAAAAATCTTAAAATCTTTGGCCACCCATACTGAAAGTCATCTGACCCCTAGTTTAAGAAACACTGCTTTAATACCATAATTCAGTTTCCTTTGAGCTATTAATAGAGACACAAATTTTATTCAAGTGCGATAAAATTTGAGAACATATTAAAGGTGTTTATTTTTTTTCTTTGACATCGTACCCAATGCTTATCTAATGGTCTCTCAAAATTCTTCCTGTTGAAGAATGGAACTTTTGATTCATAGCATGGGTAACTTTCGAACATCATTCAAGTAATTTATTTTCTTCTTCAGATGATAAGTTTGAATTCCGATATCCTGCCTCAATATCGTCAAGAAGCTCCTAAAACTCCACCTCATATTCTACTACACTATTGCGCCTTTAAAGCCATCTGGGATTGGGTAATCCTCTGCCTCACTTTCTATACAGCCATTATGGTCCCTTATAACGTGGCCTTTAAAAACAAGACCTCGGAGGACGTGTCTCTGCTTGTTCTGGACAGCATCGTCGACGTCATCTTCTTCATTGACATTGTCCTCAACTTCCATACGACTTTCGTGGGGCCCGGAGGGGAAGTGGTTTCGGACCCCAAGATCATTCGCATGAATTATATGCGCAGTTGGTTCATCATCGATCTCCTCTCGTGTTTGCCTTATGACGTGTTCAATGCCTTCGACCACGACGATGACGTAAGTATAAAATAATGCACTTATTGCCTTATATTATTTCATGGTTGTTGTTTTTTTAATGTCACTTGCTTTAATTTTGTAACTAGTTTATGAATTTAACCAAAGATGGGTACAGTAAGACCCCGCTTAACGCTGTTTCGTTTAGAGCTGTTTCGCGCGGTTTAGAGCTATTTTATTTCAACCCGGGTATTCCCCGAAATTGCTCGCAGCGCTACGGGGATTCCCCGAAATTGTAGGTTTCAGAATATATACATAACATATCCGAAACAGTGTAGTTGTGTTTCTTGTTTGGTGCGGTGTTGTACGGACGCATTTTTATCATTTGAAACATTTGTTGACATTATTGTAAGTATAAATTTATATTATACTATAACGATTAATACAGTGACAAATATTATGATCTTTAGTTTTTATCATGGGTGATAATGAAAAACAAGAAAAGAAAGCAACCAGAAAAAGCATTTCATTGGAGACTAAAATGCAAGTGATTAGAAGATTAGATTCTGGTGAACGTCAATCTCAAATTAGTGCTGCATTGAATTTGGCAACTTCAACAAAATGCCTTCTTGACAAAAAGGCAGAAAATTGGAAGCACAGAATAGATTCAATAATATGACTGACTTAGAATTTTATTTGTTTTTATATGTATTTATATTCTTTTATATTATTTTTATTTTTGTAAGAAATAAATTTTTGGTTTTATTTTTATTAAAAAAAACATAATTATTAAATTTAATACCTTACAAATTTTCTATCCATCTTCCCCTAACCCCATTATTTACATGATAAGATAGCCTCGTTTAGCGCTGTTTCGCATTACGCTCTACTTTGATGGAACGTATCCCCCGCGTTAAGCAGGGTCTTACTGTATATTCCCTTTGCAATGTAGTTCTCCATACAGAGTATATTTTCTTCCTCGTTGCAGATAGTATGAGATATCCATGACTTTTTTCGTTAAATATGAAATGAATTAGATGAAATTGTATTGCAGTTAGGCGCTATTCACTTTAATATTTGAATTTATTCTATTTTTTGGAATTCTTGTGCTAGCATTCAATACTAAAAAAAGTCAAGGTTTTATTTTACAGCTAGAAAAAAAAGTAGGTGATATCTCTCTGCAAAAGAAGGACGAGATTCTTGACAAAATTCTGCCAAAATATCTCTTCTGGATTTTGTGAATCTTTCTTAGAATGACCTTAAGTCATTGCTCATTGCCCTTTCTGTACTCTAGCACCACGAATTCTATATATATATCAAACTAACTTCCACTGGTAAGAGAAATTTAGGCTTATGTTGGAAGAATATATAGAAGCATATTAGGAAAAAACTGATTAAACCTTAAACTGTATCATTTAATGGATGATTACTTAAGAACACTGCAATTAATGATGCTAAATATATATTTAAAAAAGAACTATTCATAAGTATGTTGTATATTCCTAATAAAACATTTATGTTAATAATAATTTTAATTGTTTAAGTTAAATATAAACATCAGTTCTTTCAACTTTAGGTAAATTGTAATATGTTATCATATAATGGATATTTTTCTATGTTTAATTTCTAAGCTTTGTGTACATATTTCTAAATTATTTTTAAAAAGTTTTTGTATACATGCGCTAAATATCAGTAATCAACTTCTCAAAAAATTTATATTTGAATTATTATAACTAAAAAAACATTCCTATCTAGCTGATAAATTTGAATTTTTGTATTGTTTTTTAATTAATAATCATAAAACTTCGTGATGTAATTTGTGTGTGTTTAAGACTTTAATTCAGTTGTATATAGTCCGTTAAAATGTTCAAATAAAATATCGATTTTAGCAAAAAATAAGATTTCCGGCTGTTTTTGTACTAAAAATAATGAGCAATGATATACAAATTTAGAATAATAGT
Source organism: Trichonephila inaurata madagascariensis (assembly GCA_019973955.1). Classification (NCBI taxonomy): domain Eukaryota; kingdom Metazoa; phylum Arthropoda; class Arachnida; order Araneae; family Nephilidae; genus Trichonephila; species Trichonephila inaurata. The sequence goes on along the minus strand of BMAV01001294.1, from coordinate 200,970 downwards.
AAAAAAATTGTAATTAAATTCACCATGATCGTAATACCAAGTAGACATTAAAATTAACAATATTTGCTAGTTAGGCTGAAAGACATTACAAATAAATCCAAAAGTCGTACTTAAATGATAATTGAGCAGAGAGATAATTTATTTGTCTCCAATTTTTCCATATTCAAATAGGTATTTCATTTTTTATAAAATAGCACATTAATTAAACAGAGAGTTAGCTGACTTATATTGGAAACAGTATATATCAATTTTTCATTCAAAAATTATAATTATCAAATAATTTCTAATCTTCAAAATAGTTTCTTTGATTTTCATTTTATGAATAAGCAAATACAAAAATTAAATGCTGATGAAAACTGTATTATTACGCAGTTCAATGTCTAGTTTCTTTTAAATTTTAAGTTCTAATTAAGTTCCAACTTGAGGGAAATATATAGAATTATCATTCGATCGTAGATGTTGTTAACCTTATAAAATGTGTTTTCTCTGTGTATCTATGAGCTCAGACATAAAATCTTAAAAAATAGTCCTAAGCTGTTTTTAGTAGTCAAAAGCTAACGCAAAATAAATGCGCCACCTTTATAAAAATTCTTTAAATGAAGCTAGATTATTTATCTTCAAAGTAGTAAGTTAAAATGTTGAACTTTTTTTTTCCTTGTACACTGAAGATTTCAGACTTTTTTAACCGTAGTAAAAATTTTTAGCACGTATTTGCTCCATTAGAGGAGAAAATGAGATATTTCATTTGCTTCAAAAAACATTATTTAAATCCTTCCTTCTTGGTTAACTTCATCGTCGAATTTGAATCGATAGATTGATTCGTTTCTACTTTCATTTATATTCGTGAAATGTTTATTCACTTCAAGTCATTGTTAAGAATTCTGAATAAGCTCTTATGGAATTTATGGAACTGTTGTCTCTTTCCTCAAAAAACTTCTTCATATCTTAATGATGCATTAGTATTGAATCGTTACCTTTAAGATCATTCAGAACACCAAAAAACCTAATTTACAAAAAATATTTTTCATTACAAGAGATACTACATTAGCCTTTAAAAGTTAAAATACCATTCTTTTTTTTTTTTTTTTTTTTGTATCTAATTTGAAAACAAATAAACCTAAAAACATCCAATTTGGAAGAAATATAGAATTTATGAAATATTACTTTTATACAAAAATTCTAACATAATTTTAACTACAAGCATGATTTATACAAATGCAAAAAAAAAATTGCATTTTTCTGCTAAAATTCTAGTTTTAATCCAAAAAATATATCTCAATTTGGCAAATAAAAAAACTAAGGGGATAGGTTTTAGTAATAAATACGTACCTATCCCTGTTTATAATGAATTAGAAGAACAGACTTTCCCTACTGTCAATTAAATATGAAGACAGTTTAATAGAAAACAACACTCACCCCCTTCCCAGGAAGAAATTCATGTTCTAGTTCATTTAACAAAGTCTGAGAAAGACTTAAGGCAACCCTCTGTCTTCTGAGATAGTTCCAATAATTACTTAACGCAATAAGATCCAGACATCGAGCTCTGGTTATTCATTTTCACTCCTAATATTAATTCTCATGATATTCATTAACAAACCTATCTAGCGAAGATCAACCGTTAAAATGAAATCATTGCTAATAGCACCAGTACATATGGAGCAAAGATTCCATCCCAATATTTCACAACAGTTAGTGCTTCGTCATTGAACATATAAATGTGAGCATCACTACACAGAGAGATTTTAGCCGAAAACATAATTTCACCTTCTCTGTGACTGTGTCGTTCAATAATGTTAGATTTATAATATCTAAGGCCTCCATATTCCACCAGATCAGCACATAACCTGAGACACTCTTCAAAGTAAATCGAGGAGAGTCTGCAAAAAGTGCAGATGCTCATTGGCATTTGATCAGAGTAACGCTGTTGCCCAAAGAGTGCACTTCTGTATCGTCTATTAAGAAGAGTACACATGATAAATCATTTTGTATAGAATTCTCGATTGTGAAAACGTCTGAGCACCGCTTGTCCACCTTGTTTTGGCACAGTGCTTTGAAATGAGCTAAAGCGCCATAATGTACTTCTTCCTTTGGACTGAAAGAGTTAGGAAATGTTCTTGTGCGCAGGGTTTATAGTCCATGAATTTCTCAGAACAGGTCCTCTTGATCCTAAATCCTTGAATTAAAATTGATCTCTGCGAGCCTTTGGTTGACACAACAAAACACATTAAGACGTCTAGAAGCATCAACTGTGATAATTTGTATGCCATCAATCCAATTTCCCACAGTCTTAACTAATAGATTAATCGACTTCTCCAAGATATGACCTATATCTTAGTAATAATAATTAAAAATCAATAAACATAAAAAATTCACACAAATCCTATAAGTGGAGCATTCTCAACACCCGCCGATTACTCTAAGCATGTCCATTTAAAAAAAATATTTAGAGATACAAATTGTTTCATAAAATGTTTATTGATGTTATTTACGATTATTCAAATTAACTACATTTTTTTCATTTATTTCCATTCTTTAAATGGTGAATGTCAAAAAAGGGATTATATCTTAACTTGTGCAGAACAGTGTATATAAGGATTATTTGTCATTAACCTAAAAAATTATTCAAATAGAACAAATTTTCAGATATGTCTTTTTAATGTTAAACGACTAGGTATTTTCTAATTCGAATTAGTAATTTTATGCTCCAATTTTACATTCATTTTTTTTTCAAAATAAATTATTTTAGATTTGAAATTGATCCTTGTTATTCAAATTTTGCTTAAAAAATACCAAAGTTTTAAAATTGTATATTCTATTACATAATAAAAAGTCAAACACACACAATTAATTTCTTTCAGAAAAGAATATTATTGCAATTTTTTCCCTTTTCATTTTTAATGACTCAGTTTAAAACTCTATGCATCAAATTTTGAATATTATTGTTAAATAAGAATAAAATATTTTTATGAAAATATTATTTTAAACCTGAAATACAGAAAGCAATTTAAATATATATGAACGAAAAACGGCAAAACTTTTAACATAAAAAGTTACGACTATTTTTCAAAATATCGGTATGATATATATATAAACACATATTTAAAAAAAATTAACTATACTTAATTTCGTAAAGGTATCCAAACAGTTAAAAATTTTAGTATTTTGAATCACGACTTCTCTTTTAAATATGAAATTAAAATGTAATCTTCTCTTTGATACAAACAAAAAACAAATCAAATAAATGATAATTGATTGGTAAGCAATGGGATTTTCAAATCAGAGTTAATGCAATTTCAATACAGTTTTTCATCAAACTGTTAGCGGTTAGAAAAGTAGAGATCAACTGAATACGGGATTTAAGGTATCCGACTTCGTTCGGAACCGTGATTTTGCAAAAGCGTATAAATAGATAATATTTATGATATTTAGTGTCACTTAGATTAAAAAATGTATATAAAATTGTTTTAAGAATATTATTACAATAAAAAATTATTTAAGTACAATATTTTGACAAAAAATAAACATAGAATGACCCATTTTCAAAATATTCTCTTTTTGTGAAAAATGCTTCTATTATAATAATATTTTGCCTGTATATAACTCAGACCTCTGTACAGAGGCTCAACTAGAATTTTGCTCAACTAGACTTAGAAGTGGATTTATCCATATTTTACTACAACAGAGGGAAAAAATTTTAAGAAAAAAACGTCGATAATTATTTCAATTGATAGTAACTCTGAAAATAATGTGAATTTTTCAAAAATCCTAGTTCAGACTCTCTGGAGAAGTCTTTACTTTATATAAGCACAAAATATTATTATTTTAGAGGCATTTTTTATAAAAGGAGAACATTTTGAAATAAGGTTATTCTAAGTTAATTTTGGCCAAAATATTGTATTTAAATAATTTATTTTTGTCAAAATGTCCTTAAAACAATTTTACACATGTATTCTCACATAAGTGACACTAAATATCATGAAAATTATTCATTTATGCGCTTTTTTAAAATCACGTTTCCGAACGTAGTCGGATACCTTAATTTACTTGATCTAAGATCAACGAAATTAAGAATCGTGAAATTTGAAACATTTTTAGTCGTAAAACCTATCAGTTACAATAGTTTTATTAATGTTTTTATAAAGTTGCTACTTCTCAAATCATGCTCTAATAAGATTTTTTTTTCTTTGCAGCAAGGTATAGGTAGTTTATTTAGTGCCCTAAAGGTGGTACGACTTTTACGACTAGGTCGCGTAGTGAGAAAACTGGACAGATATCTAGAATATGGAGCTGCTATGCTAATCCTACTCCTGTGTTTCTACATGCTAGTAGCTCACTGGCTGGCCTGTATATGGTACAGCATAGGCCGGAGTGATGCTGAAAATGGATTTGTGCATAGTTGGCTTTGGAAATTGTCAAACACAACTGGGAAACACTTTTATTTCAAACCCAGCTCAAATTCTGAGTCCAACACTACCCATGAGCTACATAAAGGACCACCACGTGGTACAATGTACGTCACGGCCTTATATTACACCATGACATGCATGACTAGCGTAGGTTTCGGAAATGTTGCAGCCGAAACAGATAACGAAAAAGCCTTTACAATATGCATGATGATCATCGGAGGTAAATAAAAGTTTTAGAATTAAAAATGTTATTTTATTTATTATGTGTTCTGATTTTTATATATTAATTTATAAGTAATTTATGCATTCTTAAAAAATAAATATCTGCTAATCAAGAATTTTGAAGTAAAATGAAAACTGTTTCCACGGTTAAGTATGAGTTATAAGAACGTAAGTGCAAAGGTTAATTTTTTTTTTTAATTCTTGTTAGTTTTCAAAAAGTTAAATAATTTGTTATTTTAATAAAAGCTGCGGCAGGAAACTGCAATTATTTTTCTTTGTGGTTTTATATAAATTAGATTTCCTTCTTGTATTTTGATGCGCTATAAAAATGAATTCTAAAAATATGAAAGTAAAATTTTAAAAATACTTTGTATTATACTGTAATTTGAACAATAATATGTATATAATAATATGTACGAGGGCTAATCACAGAGGAAAAAGGATTTGCCAGTCGAATAAAGAAATATTTTTTAACAATAGACAAAAAATACAAAAGGGAATTAAGAGGCATACGTGCCTATCTCATTTCGACATAATCATCAAGTCTATTTAGGCATTTATCGGAACGCAGAACCAGCTTGCTTATCCCGTCTTGGTAGAAATCAGGTCCCAGTCCATTGAGCCAGGTCTCGGCGGATGATTTCACAACACTGTCTTGGAATATTGCAGCACATCAGAAACGATATGTTGCACTCTACCATATCTCAGTCCCAGCTTATCCGTCGATCATTTTGAATCATTTCTATAATTCGTGCCGTGGTGATTTCTGTCGTTGAAGAACTTGGCTGGCCGCTCCATGTCATATTGCGGCTTTCGACATCCTGTCTGCCTGATTGAAAAGAGTGACACAATTTCACTACGTGTTGTCTGCTCATTGCAGATGCGGACACATTCTTTGCCCATAAAAATAGAGTCACGGCTCACACTTCCAAACGAAACCAATTTCCTAAGAGTCTTGCCATTTCAATCATTCTGAGCTATCTGGGAACTTTCATTACCTACCCGCAAACTAACTATATGACAAGTAGCGCCATTTGTCTCCATCTGGGGAAACAAAATTTCCCCACCATATATAGTTTTCAAATTCTGAGGCTTGTAACCTTTTTTTCTGATCATCCCTCGTATATTTGTGCTATAATTTGAATCATGAATGCAACCTTTTTATCTGTTAAAAGTAGTTGCACGTTTTAAGTACTGACATTCAATAAGTGCTTAATTAAGTTGTATACATTTAAATTATCTCTTTGAATTATCTTTATTTCGGTTTGCAAATAATGTTCTTTAAAGTTCTTAAGATGATAAACTATATATTTATGTATTACGTGTGTATTTCTTATTTTACAGTAAATATAATAAATTTATCAGCTGACAAAATCTTGACATAATTGTATTCTTGTAATATCAGTTTTAACGAAAATTTTGTTAAGAGTAGAAATCTGCTTTATACTCCAAATGTCATTTCTACTGATAATTCACTGACAGACATAGAATACAGAAAAATACAGATATAAAATTGCTACGATATGCTTTCATAATAAAGTGAAAAATATCGTCTTATAAAGTAGCAGAAAAATCAGTAATTCATTGCATTTCTTAATAACTGTACACAGCATTTATTTATATCTATAACTAAAAAAGTACTTAACAAATATTTTTATTAAATGCTTGTGTGTACATAAAATAAATCTCAAAAAATGTCTTAATCTTTTACCTCATCGACACAAAAAAAAAATTGTGTTAAATAAATAATACAGAACTTTTTCTATAATCCAACTTCGTTGCCTTATAATATGAATATCTTATATGATACTTATATGAAAAAATTAGCAGAAAGACCCAGAAAATGATATTAAGAGCTAAAAGTAAAATGAAATAAATAATCAAAAAAGTTATTAGTGATCAAGGATATATTGTTAACGACGAAAATAATGAATATTAAGATGATTTGACTGCAACTCTTCGCTTTCTTATTGATATTCTTCAGATCTCTTTATCGTATTCGTAAAGCTATATTATCATAATTCTCCTGGTTCCAATAATTATCTATGTAAAATAAATAAAATTAAATCTGATGTTTTAAAAATAAATGCTTTGTCTTAAATGCACACACACAGTGATTCTATTACTGATTTATTCAATACACACACAAGTACTTAACTTGCAGTTTGAATCTTTTAAAAGCAAAAAGCGTTGTTTATTCTTCAAACGTATGCCACAAATAAAATCAAGAAAACATGTTTTTGAATTAATCAAATCTTGCATGGAGATCTTGCATTTCTAAAAATAATTTATAATTTAAAGTATGTTGTGTTTGAATGTGAAATAAATTTTCCTAAAAATAATTGCTATAAACAATGAAAAGCACTTATGGACTACATTAAAAATTAAAATAAAAATAAATTTATGTTTTCTTTGAAAACTAATAATCTGAGTATACACATACATAAATAAAAAGAGTCCAATTGAATACATAAAAGTCTGAAAATATTAGTAGGATCTTTTTAACTAATTGATGCGCTTTTTGTTTACATCTAAGTTAATAAAATTGTTGATATAGTTATATTTTAGTAATGCTTTCTATTCAAAAGCATTTTAATCCTGCTATGAAGCTAAATTATTGACAATTTGAAACTGAGTAATTAATTCATACCATTTCGCATTTATTAATAATACGTTATAATAATTTAATAAAATTTCATTAATTTAATAAGAATAATTATTATTAAACTAAATCTTCATAGATGTTTGGATATACAGAGGGGAAAAAAGAGCTTCTTTTGAATTTATAGGTCCTCTTTTTGTAAAAATATTCTCCAATTATATACTTTTCTCAATCGCTTTATATGAATTATAATACTAGGTTTAAATTTTTAAATGTTGGGAAAAAAAGGAGTTCTAGAAATTTTGGAGCATTTTCAAAAATATTATAGTGGTTAAGGTAGAACTTTTTACAAAATCTAAAGGAAATTTATCATAGCAAAACTCAAAAACGTAACAAACAAAACTCAGCATTTCACTTATTCAATATCTAAAAGCGAAACAATGCAACAGAAGCACAATTTTACCCATTATAAACCACTATTACTTGAAACAATTATTTAGTTTTAATCATAAGCAAATAACTTTTAAAGTAATAAAAGTTGAATAAATAATTTTTATTAATTTATTAATAGTTTTATTTCATAATTTTTAATTACAATTTAAAAAAGATCAATAATTTGAAACAAATGATCACATTTTATCGTAGTTAAATCCAATATCCCATCATTCTTCATGACTGATTTCTTGTAAATTGATTTAGAAATTTATTTCTTTTTGGTATTTTTTTTAAATTTTGAAGCAATTTTCATGTTTCATTAAATCTTCAAGGACCCTTTTACGTAAAAAGGGTAAAGTTATTCTCAAGTACACGCCCATTGAATTTGCCTAAATTCTTAATAACCCGTTCAGGACCAGGCGATTTTTCCTGTTAAGCCTAACAGAAAAATAAATTCAAAATTTTAAAATTAAAAATTCATGTAAAATTAATACAGAAAAAAATTTGCTGAAATTTATAGGCTATAATCATTCTAAATTTCATACCATGATCACATATATATGTGATCATGGTTCTAAACGGGTTAATAATATTAGAGGGAATGATTGATGCTTTCGTCTAATGAATGTACTAAACTGTACAAAGAACTTCACTTTAAGATGTTAATAACCAGTAAAATCGGGAAGGTTTTGAAAAATTTTTGATAATTCTTAATTTTGAAACAAATGTATTACCTATAGAAGTTCAAATAGTACACATGAGATTTTACAAGTATATTTTAAAGTTACCAGTGTTATTACAAAAAAACTATTCTTGAATCAAATATAATTCTATTTTATAGTTTTTTGAACATATTCAGTAAGAAAAAGTTGAATTTCCAAGAGCATGCTAATAAGATTGATAAAAACTAATTTCTTTTAAACTGGTAGTGTTTTAGACAACTGTGCTTATAAAAAACTAATTTAAAAGTTAAAGAAAGAACAATTTATGCGATAACAAAAGCAAAATTCAGTGAATTACAAAAAGCTAGCTAACAACCAATTTACGCCAAGTTGGATTAAATGCCAAATCATATTTCTTTCTTTTCAAAACATGAAAGCAGATATAAGACAAGACAAAACTAATGCTTTCACTTGACGCTCTGAAAATGTCAAAACATGCGAAAAGAAACGGTGCATTAATTTAAATTTTAGCTGCATAAAATTTTAATATTCTTAACAGTTCATAAGACTGGATTTCCATTTAATGAAGTTTTTGCATAGAGAGAAAACAGTAAAAGAACTGTGAAAGGAGGAACTTCAGAGAGAAATAATGCTTTTACCATTTTTCTTTTACCTTAGCTTTATTATTATCATTTTGATATTAATGAAATATTTGATAAAAACGTTTTCTGAACCACGTTTTATTCTTCAATATCTGAGTTGATCTTATTGTCTTCCCGTTTCAAAAGGTATACTCTTTTTCTTATTGCAATGCTTAAATATCTTACTTATTATCTTCATCTTCTCTCGTTAGAAATATAAGGATTTTAATTCAGTAAACAGACACACATTATTTCTTATAAAGAAGACTGAAATCCTCAATTCCAGTGAAAATTTCGTTACAGATATCAATAACTGTGCCTCCGTTTTAAATGTGCAGCTTTTTTTTAATTATAAATTTCATTTAAGATATTATCCATGCTTATTGTAAGAAACGCGAAATTGATAACCATATTATAGTATACGCTTTATAATGCTTAATTTTTTACTTAAAATTAACACTAGATTGCCCAAAGAAGTCATTTTGACTGCTTTTTAATTTCAATTAGGAAAACAATTACATATATAATGCACAATTTCTTAGAATATATTTTTTTTCCCAAGTGATGTAAATTTTTTTATTGCTAATATTTACTAATATATAACTTGTTATATGACTGTAAATTATACAAAAAAATATTAAAAGTTAGTTTTAAACAAATTTCTTTACACATTAATTATTCTTTCACAATGCAGTCATTTTGAATGCTTTTGGGCAATATAGGTATATACTAAGTTTCAGTCTTTCTAGTGTTAATCAGTATAAGTCTTCTAATTAATTTTTAATGATAGTTTTTATTTCGGGAATTTAATTAAACTATTACATTTTAGTAAGAAAAATTGTGATGAAAATCATTGCAATAAGTTCCGAACCAATTTATTAGTTCGAGGCTCATTTCTATGAAGCTGCATGTAGAAGATGCATAAAGAGAGTGACAATGCTATACTTAATATTTTGACTTTAATATTATAAGAATAAAAATTGAACATTGGAAAAAATAGAGCCATTGAGCTTTCATTATGGTTGGAATGAATAGATAAAAATGTTACAGATTCTAATTAAAAACTGAAGACGAAATTCTAAAATCATATTGGTAATTACATATATAAAAAGGTTTATCTGATCTCTGAGTTCTAGTGCCTTTAAGCCCTGTCGTGTAAAGAGGATTGATGCATGTCAAATCAAGTCTCAAAGTCTCCGCGTTGGTGTGATATGGAAGTTTGGAGAATGGGATACCAACTCAGATGTCATTCTCGTTACTTGATTGTGATTCAAAGTTACGAAGTCAATTGAACTAGTCCCAGCATATCTCCGAAGGTCGGCGTTAAAAAGCATTTAATAACGTACTCTAATCAAGCATATATTTTTCATAATTATAAACTAATTTATGAATGGATTTTTTCATCAAAAATTTGATATTTCTGGGATAGTACTGCATTATTAGTAAAGAACAGGAATTATTGATGCTCTAAGTACTTGCTAAGATTTTACACCACGATTTCGATCAAAAATTATTCAGATAAAAGTTATATATAGAACAAAAAGAGTTTTTGAATCATGTTTCTTAGTTCTTTAATGCCTTTTTTATTTAAAAAGTTTCATAAAGATAAGCAAAATAATTAGTATATACACTGAGAGTGGCCAAATTATTATGACCACCCCTTCAATACAATATTGGACCACCTTTTGCTCTTTATATTGTATGGATTCTTCTTGGCATTATATATATATAACTCACTGAGTTGTTGGTAGGTGGTATGAGAAATATGAGACTGTTTCAGATGAATTACACTTTTTTTAATGCCTTCAGATTGACTGATACTGAATTCATCTGCCAAATGCCCGATTTGATCTCTTTTCCCACAGATTCTCAACTGTATTAAGATCTGAGGATTGTGCAGGCAAACTAAGCAATGCAAAGTTTCTGTCATGCTCTTCGAATCATCTGGGAATAATGCCAGCTGTATAACAGGGAGAATTGTCCTGATGAAAGTCTCCATCTCTGGCAGGGGACTTTATTAAAATAAAAGGAAGTGCTTGAACTGGCGATAAAACTTAAATGCGCTAGGGCATTCAGACGTTCTCCCACACGAATCAAAGGACTCGTGCAATGCCAAAAAATATCCCCCAAACCATAATATTGCCTCTACCAGCTTGAATGGCTGTGGCAATGCAAATGGAGTGAGTACTTTCTGTTTTCGCCATATTCACACCCTTCCATCTACTTGAGGTAGTTGAAGACACGATTAATCGGACCATACGGCCCGTTTTCAGTTATCTTTAGATCTATCCTTGTGCTCATTTGCGAACTGGAGACGTCTGTTCTTGTGTTCAAGGCCAACAGTAGAGGCTTTCGAATAGGTAGGTAGCTACCATAGCTTATACGGTGTAATGTGCGGCGAACAGTTCGTTCACAGTTGTTTGCAGTTGATCCTAGATTAAGATTCTAGGTTCCCCAGAATTTAAAGTACTTCTCTTCTGTTGGACTGAACGACTTTCGCAATTCTCCTATCAGAGCGTACTTTTAATAGCCACAAGCATGACGTTAAGAACCGATCTTCTGCTTGAAAATCCACTCTTCGTAAACATTAATAACAGATGTACATCATAAGTGCAGTCGTTTTGCTGATACTGGTTCCGATGTGCTTCATGCTCATATAATCATCCCTAGTACAAAGACAGCTTAATCACGTTTTTCCTATTTCTTCATAAGCAACACAGTACAATTTATGCTTCACTATATTCCTGCATTACCTATTAATAGCTATCTGGTTCTCTTGTGGCGTGAAGTTAAAGCTAATCTCCGTTCTAAATGGCAAGTAGTCATTAAAATTATAGTATAATAAATGAAAACTTTTATTCCTCATTTAGAATGACTTTGGATTTTATTTGGCATTGTATTTTGGTCATTTAAATCTTTGCACAATGTTAAATCTTTATTTTTTCTATAGCTCTTTTGTACGCGACAATTTTCGGGCACGTGACAACCATCATTCAACAAATGACATCTGTGACAGCAAGGTACCATGAAATGTTAAATAACGTGCGGGAATTCATGAAACTGCATGAAGTACCAAAAGCCCTCAGTGAAAGAGTCATGGACTACGTAGTATCTACTTGGGCCATGAGCAAAGGAATTGACACAAAAAAGGTAACTGACTATTATCAATAATACAGAATCAAATATGATTTAACCCTTAAAAAAAAACTTGGCCAAAAAACCTTAGGTTAAATGAAACATTTTTTTTTTTCTGATACTGTATTGTTAAACAAAGATATAAGCTAGATGGTTTTCATTTCGTAATCTTGTACTGTTGAATATAAATTTTTATATGTATGAGCTTTTACATACTTAGTAAAAGTTTCTGCATGTTTCTGTACCTTTGCTTAGATTTAAGCCCTTTAAAAATTTGCAACAACAGCTTAATTGGTTTTATCAAATAAATTAAAAGTGTAACCAAATTGTAGTTACTTTACTTATCAGTTAAAATAACATCCATACCAAAACCAAAAACTAAAATATTGAAATAAGTTTTACATTAAAATATAAAATTCTAAAGAGAAAGCAAATATTGTAATTAAATTTCTTAATTTTCCTGATGTATTTGTATACTGTCACTAAAAGTGTACAAATAGTATAACGTAAATATTTTACCTAAAAAGCGTTGATTATTACACTACTGACCATTTAAATTGCAGCACCATAAATACGGGCGATAGAAACATCAAATTCGCATGAAAGTTAGAAGATGCTGGGATATTCAGATAATTAGCGTTTTGAGGGTAACTAAAGTCGCAGCAGAGAGAAATGGAATTCCAAATTCTGTATAAAAAGAAAATTATGCAGTAGATGTCTCATTCAGAAATCACATTTGAATATTGTTTGTTTGTGAGAAGATCGTGTTTGCTTCGTATAAGAAAGAAAAAGGCTACCTGAATTTGTTAACAGCAGGATCGCTACCGTGATGTTGCTACTTACGTTGGGCCGAATCCACTGACTGTCCTGCGAATATAGAATCAATGGGTTCTAAAAGGTCATACTGAACGCCATGCGGGATCTCAATGGCCTCCCTTCACTAATGCTGTGAGGCATCTGCCCTTGGTTGCCCATTTCTACGTTATCTACCCGACCTGTATCTGCACGTTTCAGTCATCTTATTATCTCTTTATTAAGATCTCAACTTAATCAATATATACAATAACATTAATAATCCAATTAAGCGAATCTGGAGTGAGAAGACACAATTCGTATTATTAAATAATCGCGCAAATTGACCAGTATATCTAACCTTACAGATTACTGCTAATCTCTTTAATACACGTAGTTTCCTAATATCTTAATTGAAGACTCTTACCGCTAAATCCTTGGTAACAGCTACTCTCTTGGTCGCACTGACGTGGCTTTAATCCTTGTGGAATGGTATCCACCTTTATCTTGAAGGCACAGGTACGGGTAGGTTAATTCTTGAACTTGTAATTTCCTCTAACTCTCACTTAAGCTTTTCAAATCGTAAACATAGACCTCATATAGAAAGTTCACATAGCCACCGCACGAACGCTTAATTTCTAATATTTATAAGATTCCTAATTTACATTTACACGTTCTTCTTCTGGAGTTAGTTGGTTGGAAAGAATTGATATTCTGGCCCCAAGGAACCCCAAGAGGACATTAATGGAAATCGCGATGAAAGCCCATCACAATGCTTGAGAGGAAAGACATGTTGACAGGTCAGCCTTGCAAAATTTCAAAGCCATATTATGTATTTAGAGTAAGAAATTGAGCTTCTTTGCAGCAGAAATATTCGTACGGACAGTGTGATGACGTCTGAACCAGCTCAGACTTTCTGCACAATGACCATTATTGCATCTTCCCCTATTACTGCCGTATAAAGACGCGAGGTGACAGATAAAACTGTACAGTAGTAGCAACCACGTCTTTTTGGAACAGTCCCGGTCATGCGTGCAGCATCATGACAGACTTATCCGCGTCGTGTCAGAAAGCACCAAGAACACATGTGACCTATTTGCATTCCATATCGCAACACGGGCCTTGCACCTGGTATAATGGCATGAGTTGCCATTGGAAACACAACAAAGGCACCTCTTGTTTGTGTCCTTGGTAATATAAACAGTCAGCGTTACATTTCGCAGATCTTAAGGCCGATGTCTGTATCCTATCTTCAAGACCTCGGAGACATCGTCTTCCAACAATACATTGCAATACCGCATGTTGTCCGTAGTATCCTGACCTACCTCTACATATAGGGTATCCGGCTGTTGCCATGGCAATACGTTCTCCAGATCTCTCACCCATTGTAAACTTCTGGTCATGGGATGCTGAGAGACTGGACCACCACTGTTCTCCAGCCCCTACGATTGATAAAATGGGGCACAGTCTTGAAGCAATATCATCAAATGACTTGCCCGCATCAGTTATCCAAGCCCATTTCGACTCTATTAACCGCACTAGAGCCGTTTCATTATTCAGAGGTGGCTGCGTTCAGTATTAATGTTAGACTATGAACTCCCCTCCAAAATTGGCCAAAATTACCACGTTTTCTTCCTACTGCTATGCTGTATACGAATAATAAATTTTGTGATTTACTTTCTTTCTTGGTGTTGCAATGTTAATAGTAAGTAGTGTAATATAAAAATAAAATACATGCCTCTAAATACCAATTTAATAGGTATTAATAAAAAATATCTTGCCATCGGAGAAGTATGAAAACCGAAAATGAATTGAATATTAAAACACGTTTGGTGTGCCTGAAGTTTTTTCAAAGATCATGAGTTATAAAATAATTTATATATCCTGTTCACAATTTCAAGTAAATGAATTTAGTCCAAAGCAATTGTTACAATTTATATTATTTTGTCGATGCAACTTTTAATGCAGATAATTTATCAACCTTATATGGAACTAATGGAATGCATGATGTTGATTTTTTCTTTATGCATTTAATTTCTTTTTATTATCACACTTTATTAACTTTAATGTGTCTCGTAATCAAAATGCCTTACTCTCAATATAACTAAATTTTTAAGACTGATTAAAAGTAAACTTTTCGCTGACATCTATATAGTTTTCGTCTGATAATATCAGCATCTCTAGCAATGAATTTTTAATTGGCCATCACAGTAGCTAAAACTATAATAAATATGGGAATGAAATGCAGAACAAC
>BMAV01001294.1:140873-170821 GCA_019973955.1 Trichonephila inaurata madagascariensis | reverse complement strand
CTTGTTGTAGATCCTTTTCTCACATAAAGAACAAGGAACTTCACTACTGCGATGCGAATACGCCTTCGCAGTACAGGTCTCTAGGCAAGTCAACCCTTCGTGTGTTTTTCCTGAACCATCGACACAAATGTGCCTATTTTCATAAAGCAAGGGAACAGGCTTCCTGAATGATGCTGCAATGAGTACAGGCGCACACTGAAGAGTGGTTCAGGAAGTATCTTGATCTGAAGAGAACAACGCACCAGGTACAACCAATCCAACATTGTTAAAAGGCACAGTAACGAATGTGGTCGAATCATTGTTTGGGCAGGGATCACTGTTGGTGGTCACACTGATCTGCATGTATTTCATGAAGGAACTTTTACTTGCGTGAAATATTGGAACAAGATCCTTAAGAAAATCGTTCACCCATGTATTGCTACTATTGATAATGAATTCATTCTAAATGTGTGATGGATGATAAGGGTAGACTTCACCAAGCTGGACTCTTTGATGTCTCTCTTGAGGATCGTGGTTTGGAGCAAACATAATGGCCAGCTCAATCTCTAGATACGGAAATAGCATATTCTGGATTACATTAGTAGATATGTTGTTGCTTTGAGTCTTTCATCAAAGCCTTTTCATGAGCTGGAGCAACGGTTACTCCATGTCTAATCTTCGCTTCCTTTTTCGGTGCTCAACAACTTAGTTTGCCACATGGAAAGTCTACGCCATCAAAACATTACAGTTAGGAGTATAAATATTCCCTATCAGAATCCATTTTGGAATGTTTCCATGATATTTTTCCTCATAAAATTGTAACTCCAATAATAGATTTTTTTGCCAAAAGTGTGTCTTTTGTTGCTATGTATGTGTGCTAAACTTATGCATACTAAAGTCGCATTCAACAAAAAACTGTTTAGTGCACATTTACTCCAAATTTCTTGTTTCTATGTTCATTCATTTTTAAATTAGGTATAAAATACACGTTTGACCTTAACTTTTGAAGGTCAGTGTAAAAAGGCACTTCAGGTCATAATTCCCTGTTGTTGACGTGCAGCAATCAGGTTAGTATCTCACTGCTTCTGGGAGTCATCACGCAAGCTTCACTGTTATTAAGGTTCAGTTAAAAAAGATACGCCTCGTGCTTAAAATAATTTACACCATTCAACATCTTAAATTTAAAGAGCCCGACAGCAAATGCGCTCTTCGCTATATGCAAGTAAAGAAAGGTCAGCTCAATCGGCATTGTGATCTCCTCTTATTATATTAATTATGTATCAATGATGCTTTTGGTTAGTAGTATCCCGGTTACAAACTTTTTAAAACTTTTGCTAATAATAAAGCGGCTGTTTTTAGAGTTGTTCTATCCATCCCTCTTACCTTGAGTTTGGTTATCTCGTAAAGTCGACTGTTTTAACATAGTGTTCTGTTGTGCTTCAATCATTTATGCTGACATCTTAGTGAGAATGAAACATTTCGCACGCGACCTAATTACCCAGCAATTCTTCAGTTTGCCCCCTTTGCTTCTTTAGTCCAGCTGCATATTATCTTTCAAGTAATGGTATATACTTAACCCATCCATAAATAAGTTTATGAACTGGTACCGTCAAAGTGAAAAAACAGAAGCAAGTTTTAATGGAATTTTTTACTCTTTATTCCAATGTTTAACTTTGATGTCTTAGAGCTGTAGATATTCATTATTTATTCCGTGTATTACAACCTATAAAAATTAATTGTTTGCATATTAGATTCAAAAGTATTATTTTCATACGGAAATTTAGTTACAATCAGATTACTCCTTCTCTAGATTTGTTGCATTTGTATTCAAGTATACTTTAATGTTTAACACTAGAAAGTCTGGGATTTCGATTACCCTTAAACGCCCATCGATGTAATTTCAACACCACGATATTAAAAATATAAAATAATTGGAAAAACTAAATAATTACAGGACTACTGTTCAGTAGTGTTTAGTTTTAAGACTTTTTAATGTTATTTCAAGTAACTATCATACATTATTCTTCTTTATATCATAAAAAAACTGACGTGGACATTATGTTTCGCGAAGCTTGTTGGACCACTGCTTTATCGTAAGACATTTCGAGTCTCAAATCTGCCAGGAACATAACCATTATGCGGTATCCATTCTGTGCCATCCATAGCGACATATATATCAGGATTTACTGGAATATTATCAATTACATCAGCACTTTTTCAGATTCTTCGCAGTCACTTTCATTCAATCTTATGTCTTCATCGGAATCTGAATTAGAGCCGATTCTCTCATTCTCAGAAAGCTATCGCAACAAATTAGCAATTTCATTAGGGCTTAGACCTTTACTAAAAGCCATCGTTCAAGGTGTCTGCTTTGCACTAAGTTCGAAAATCGAATGAAATTTTTTTATGAGCCGATAAGCAAATACTAGGTAACAAAACACTTAGACACAACGATTTTAGTGTAATTGATTCATTTCTACTGTGAACTCAATAACACTGCATTCAATGTCAAAAAAATTGTGTGATAGGACTTTGGGAAGTTTGTTTTACTGATAGTATATACTTAGTGAACTAAATTTTGTTGAATGACAGCTTTCTATAATGATAAAACGCCTTGGTGTCGAAATGACACCAGTGGACGTTCTAGGTATATTTAGTTGGAAAATCACTCCTAATTAACTTAGAACCACAAAACTTTTCTGTGTAATCACCAAGGAAAATGATTAAAAACCACGAAGAATTTTCAAATTCCCTGCAAAAGTGTGGGAAGGCGAACAAAGTAAAAAGTCTTCAGTATCCAATTGACATCGACGAAGGTTCTAGTGTTAAAGAGGTGTAACATGTATACATTATATATAATGTGATTACCCAATATATAATGCTTAACTTTCTTTTCTCTATATCTCTGTATCTCTCTCTCACACTTCTGTTCTCTTTTTCTCTCTCGCTATGTTCTAACAAAAGGTTTTTGTCGACGCTTGTTTCCGAATAGAACATCTGAAGGAAAACCTATAACTCAAGTACTCAAATATTGTTCCGTTTATCCTTTTAATATATTGGCATCTGTGGCAAAGCAGTCGTTAATTTTATTCCTACTCACTTTCTGTTAAATGCAGTAATACTCTTAAATTTCCACTTTTTTTTAGCATTTGAATAACTTTTTTTCTTATGGACATTACAAAAAAAAATGGTAATAACCTATCAAAAAATTAATTTTACACTTTTTTGAAACTCAATGCAGGAAGTTATCAAAGTTTATACCCATAAACTATTTCTGTTTTATATTTTTTTCGATTGGAACAAAAATAGTTGACAAAAAGAAAGTCTCATAATGTTAATTCAGTTTCATAATATATTTACTAACTTGCAATTGTATGTCTAACTTACTTTCCAGAAGAGGAAAAAATTATTTTGAAAAAAAAAAAACTCTTACAAAATTTTTAGTGTCTGGTACATACCAGAAGCTTAAGAACTGCTGTGGGTAACCTAGTGGTTAGAGCATCGGACTCCAGACCGGAGGGCCTGGGTTCGATGCCCGATGCCACCAAATACTCTCATAGTGTACGCGGAGTACGCGCTCATTAAATCAGTGGGTCTGAAAGTCATATGGGCGATCGCAGCAGAAACCACAGGTGTAGGGAGCAGGAGATTATTTCCATCCCCTCCAGTTCCCTGACTA
Source organism: Trichonephila inaurata madagascariensis (assembly GCA_019973955.1). Taxonomy (NCBI): domain Eukaryota; kingdom Metazoa; phylum Arthropoda; class Arachnida; order Araneae; family Nephilidae; genus Trichonephila; species Trichonephila inaurata. Next base: position 167,163 of record BMAV01001294.1, on the reverse strand, counting down.
AATTGTGGAGATGGAGAAAGGTGGTGTCGCCATCTGTCATGTAGAAGTCCAACCTGTCTCAAGCTCTGGCAACTTTCATTGTTTCCCTTCGGGAACGACACGACAACAAAAACTTACTGGATTTTGAGGAGACTAAAAATTTATTTCCACAAGTATAAGTTATATTGTGCATTGTATTGAGGGCAACACACACATGTCAATCAAAAATATTACAAATTCCAATTATATATATAATTATTTAGACGGGACATAACTTAAAAATGGAACAAGAATAACTTAGATGAAAATGGAACATGTTACCATGCCCATTAGTTGGAAAAATGTTTTTTAATAAATTCTTATAGCTAAAACGTAAAATTCTTTCGAAAAGTTCTGGAATATTTTGGGGGGATTCAATGCAAAATCTTGCAGAAGAGGAACCTGAAACATTAATGAAATCAAAGTTCTGATTCTCAGAGACTGGATCAAATTAATTGAAAAAAGTTATTGTTTTCTTTTTCTTCTTATTGCAGTTGATTTTCCGGAAGGTCTCTGATGTGAAAAGGGAACGCGAGTTGTCCGAAAGGAGAAAAGCGGATCCTATCCCGGATATTTCCCAAGACCATCTTGTACGAAAACTGTTTTCCAAATTCAGGAAAAATGGAGGGGACACGGGGAAGTCTAGTTCATCCAACCAGATTGCTGCTCTACCTGATGTAGAAAGGGGAGAAGCCGAGCCACCTAGCCCCCCTAGAAGAGACGGTAGTAGAACTCCTGTAAGTAGATTTGTTTTTAAGTTTTTATGCACATAATATAAAAGTGGGCTTCTTATAAGATCAAATTTCAGGAAGGGATTTGTGTAATAAACAGTGAAGGAAAACGTTTTTGTGTGTATATTCTACATTCTATCATAAAAGAATTCTCAAATTTAGAGACCAATCAGAGTAAGTAAAGCTTTTCACTAAGAATTATTCCTTTATAATGGCCAAGTATATGACCAAAGTATACCGTAAATAATGGGAGGATACAGGGATCAGAAAATATATCCCCTTCGGATTAAGGACAAGGTAAGTAATATATAGTTTGATTTCATTTTTATGATACTGATAGTATATCTGATAGTATTACCCAATCATTATACATGTATGCATTAAGGAGTCTGGTAAGTTTTAAGAAATAAAATTTAATTCTTTAATATCAATGAGAAATTTAGCTGTTATTTATTCAGTTGTCATGTCTATTTATGCATTGTATTCACCTCATATATAATAGTAGAAGAAAGTATTTGTTTTTGTTCGACATAACGAAAATTGTAAATTTATCTTAGATCCGTTTGGTGCACAGAAATGAATAATTGAAGAATTCAGTGAATGAAGACATGGAGTATTACATCTAGAGCTAATTTAATTAACTTTTAATTTGTGATTTTGAAATGTTTTGAATTTAATAGAGCAAAATATCGCCCTTAAATGTTAAACATTTCTGAAGTTTGTAAGGCATTTATACACTTTTAAAGGATTTATATGTTCACTCTAGATTAGAGGTACTCAACCTTTTTCCCAGCCGGGCCACATATATATGATAGGTATTTTATGCGGGGCGCAACATCAAGATAATGGAGGGAGGAGACTATAAAAATAAAGAACATAGGACGAAACAAAATTAATCAAAATAATAAAACTCATATTTTCTTAACTTTTACTTTAATACTATATCAACCGTCTATCAAACACACAAAAAACACATTTATTTTTATGAATCTTTTAATGGGTTATAGGGTAGTTTCGATTTTCTTTCAACTATGCTCAAACCCCTCTTATTTACATTCTACTATCAAAAAAAGCAAATTGATAGAAATGATTGTTTGATTGATAGAATTTCCCACTAAATTTTCTGTACATTATTCTGAAATAATTGAATTTCTTAATGCAATGGCCCTGACCACTCCACTCGGAAAAGAACGGTGGGCCACAGGTTGAGTATCACTGCTCTAGATCATTTTGTAGTATTTATTAATTTTTCTATCAATTAAAAATACAATTAATCAATGATATATAAAGAAATTTGTCATTCTAAGTAAATCATTAGGGTGAATTCCACTGTATTTCCTTAAAATACTTCCCTAAAATACCTTCCATCTTACAAATTGTGTGTGAAAAAAATATAACTTATACCTCTAGTTCAATTTCAGTAACAGTAACATAAATAATCGATAATGAATTTTTATATAAAGTAACAAACAATATTTAGGATGTAGCATTATAAAAAAAAAGTATTATAAAAGAATTAAATCATATTTATCAAAATATGTAACATTTTGCAAATGGATATTACAAAAAAAGAGCCTAAAATCATCAAAATTGTGAAACTTTCTAAGCCTTGGTGTCTGGTATTATTTCTATATAAATTATTCTTCAAATAAATTACATCTTTTAAATTTGTAATTAAATGCATATACAACTTTTTTAGAATTAGAAATTCTTTATTTCACTCTCTAGTTATTTGTATGTATAATTCACATCTGATACTGATTCCTCCATACATGAAACTTTTCTTTGGTTTTTTTTTTTTTTTCATACTAAATGAAAGTTATTTCTTTGCCAAACATCACTTTATCTTTTTTTAAAATTTATTTATCTATATAGAACTTAAAAGAATCCCGAATAAAATTTTCAACTTAGAATTTTACTTCTTGAGCTACTAAAATTCCTCTGATTCCCTTCCTATTACTAATATTATGTTATTAAGTCATTTATTTGTTTATATAATGTGAGTGCTCTATGAATTTTGTAAATCAACCTGAACAATTATCATGTCAAATAGTTTTTAAGAAATTGAAATTATATTCATCTTTTAACCTAAAATGAAATCATTCAGACTGCTAATGAGATTTAAAAGAAATAAATTTTAAAAACCCCTTTCATAATTAATAATTTTGTAGTATTAGTAAAGAATTACATTTAAAGAAGTAATCTAGTGCAAATGTTTGTTTTGCTATAAAAGGAAGTTAATTCAAAATGGGGGGAAAGAAATAAAACAGTTTTTTTTTTTCTCTTTACATACAAAAAAATTGTATACTCCTCATATATATATGCATACAAAATATATTCTGCAAACACAATTCTCATTGTTTTAATGTAATTACAGATTTTTTTTTTCTCAAAGACATTTTATTTGTTATACTGTGCACATAAGAATACGAAACATGAATTTTTTTATATAAATCCACATTACAATGAATTAAAGACGTTTTGTATAAAAATTCAGTTAAAAAGTGAACATTAACTAAAAGAATAACATTGTAGAACCAATTATTTTCCGTTAATTACTTGATTAATTGATAGATCTTTATGAATCCGATAAAAATGTTGTTGTTCCTTATAAAATAATAAAGCTTAACTCACATATATATCCTTCCTTATTGTTAATAGGTTCCTGATGAAGAAAACAGAGAAAATCAAAATGGTCCCGGTACTTGGAATTACGGTTCATCCCATCTCCGCTCAAATAATATTAATACTAAAAATGAAGTTACCTTCTTCCATAAGTCAGTGGACCTTACCGTTGAAAAACAACCAGACATTTATGGCGAATCAGAAATTCGTCAACGAGGCCCCGAAGCCAAAGGCTCTTCTGCCAGGTGGCCTAAGGTGGCCTCTCAATCAGAATCTATCCCGGAAGGACAAGAAACAACATCAACTCAAGTTAAAGAAGAAAGCAAGGATTCGCGAGCCGAAGTCCAACCAAGAGGTGGGAAGTCGGTTTCAATCGCTGAATTCGAGAAACCTCCATCATCATCAACAGCAGCACCAACAATAACAACAACCACTACTACAACTAAAGAAAAAAAGGAAACGACTGCCGAGGGCACGGTACAGATCCTCACCAGTGGAGTGGTCGGTAACGAGTACCAGCAGATCGTTTCAAGTTTGATGGACATGCGAGTGGACTTAAAACTCGAAATTCAGAGGCTGAATCTCAAAGTTTCTAGGATAGACGAACATCTTGTAGAGCTAGTGAAAAAGATGCCAAGACTGCCTAGTACAGAGGACGCAGATCGGACTGCAGACGGACGGCCCGAAACATACCGCCGAGTAAGTGATCATTCCACCAAACATTCCTCCAAAGGGGGTAAGAGGGACTCACACCACGCTGGCCCTTCCAAAAAGAAGGGCTCTAAATCAAAGAGCTGGGCGTCACCCAAGTCACCAACACCTCCTGCGCCTTTACAAGCATCTCCTAACGACTCGGCTGTCAGGGCTATGCTTGAGAACGAAATTGAAGAGCTCCAACGAGAATCGCTTCCAAACGAAACACAATAACAGCACAATATGATAGACAAGTGGCCTTTCTTGTCTCTCTCTCTCTATATATAAAATGATCATCTGTTTTACTAGTCATTATATACCTTCATTCTAGTTGGTTCGGTTTCAGCCTTGTCTTAGGCTCAGTTAGAGAGGCTGTTTTGCTCAGACGGACATCTTGTTATTCTAAAGAGAAAAAATTTATTCCCTTTTATCACATGTTAAAGCCATTTTATGCAAGATTGATGAAAGCGACTGAAAGAGAAAAATCATGGTCTTCATTTTTTTGGTGCTATGCCACTAATCATAATGTTTGGTAGAAAGTTGTATTTAAATCTTTGTTCGTTCTATCAATATAAGGGCCTATATTCCTGAGGTAAGTTATCTTGTACAGTAAAGATTATTTATATATTGTAAATACGAAATATATTTATAAAAACCAATCGTGTTGTAATTATAAGTTAAACCTTTAATAGTAGTATAACTGTTTTCAGAGTGCACTTAGTTGATAAGATGTTTATTTATGTATTATTGGATCATATTAAGCTCATTGATTTGCTCAACCTATTGGTATCTTATTGCTCTTTTTTTATTTACAAGTAAAAATTATTTTGATATGATCAACGTTTATGAAACGGTGTTTGTGTCTGTGGCTTAGTATTGTTAACATTAAAATAATAATTTTAAGGCATAGCTTTTTCAATTTTAAATTTACCAGATCTTATTAAAGTATTTTAAATAAAAGAAACATTTAACATTCCTCACAATAATTTTTATTTGTAAAAATGAATAAACCCTATTCTACACATACAATAACGTTAAAATACCATTGCTTGATAAAAAAGAAAAAGAAAAGAAAATTATACATAAGCCAAATGCAATTTAGAGTGGGAAAATAGAAATTCTGCTGCATGTATAAACAACATAAAAGATTCTTTAAATTTTATCATCATTGTAAATAGTTCATTCAACATTAATCCTATTCTAATTAATAAATTATATCACTTTTGGATTAAAAAAGATTGAAGCTTTACTCGTATAAAACAAATTGAATGTAAAATTCCTTAAGCATTTTATAGCTGCTTCTTGATTAGTTTAGATAATTCTATGCATCTAAAGAGATTTAAAGTAGTTAAAATTTATCATTGAAATAACGAATATGTGTAAGAAATCATTTCTATTTAAAAATATAAGATAATTGCTGATCATGTTAATTTTACTTTGAAAATATATTAGACAAAAAATATTAGCACAATATTTTACATAATTAATTTAAAATAATGAACTTCATATACTTTGTAATTCTTGCGAATATATACGAGTATTACTGAAAAACAGATAGGTGAGTTTGTTCACATCCAAAAGACTTCAAACTGTAATTCAAAATAAAAAATCTGATTTTGGCAGAGCATTTATAAGTTGTTAAAACTTTCATGTCAACTATTCTTTTTCAAAAATGGATCTAACTTTTTATCCAAAATTTCATTAGTGATTTGCGAGACACTTCTATTATTTAAAACATGTTAGTCTTTTTTTTTCTAAATACAATTTTATATATATATATATATAATCTCTTAAATTCTAATTTTTCTTTTTTTAAATTGAAATATTTTGAAAATCATTTTCGAAATTACAGTCATCACTCATAAGAACATTTTTCTAAAAAAAATGCTTTCTGAAACTAAAAAAGTGTCTTAAGATCACTATCAGTAAACGAATGTAGTAACTTGAATAAGTTTATTGCATATCATCATTTCATTACAAACAGCTTAGCCCTTTTTTGTTAAATATTCAATTTCTATAAAATCATGAATTATTTCTTAAGTCATTCCGTAACTTTAAAAGATTTTCCTACCTCACACACAGCCCAAAGATTAAACTAGCCTTATATTTATCTTATTTACTGTTATGGAGCATTATTAATTACCTTTAAAAACTACTGTGAATTTTAAAAAAATGCCGTTAAATTCAGATTTTTAAAAACTTGAAACTGAAGTCTACAAAAATATTTCTGCTTTAAAAATACATTAGATGCTTAGAGCTTTGTAAATTCAAAAATTTAAGATTATCTCCCTAAAAATATTTATTTTTATCCTTTTAGTGTTAAAAGACATTTTAAAAAATTGCTTATTGCATTCTGCCTGTTTTCCGGTTTCAAAATATATCAGACGACAGTTAGTTACAGTAAAGGATTTGTATGGATTGAAATTAGTTAAAAATAAGAAACATTTTTAAAAAATAAACTGTAATTCTTTGAAAAGAAAATAGAAAATCTCCCATAACCATCAATGTTAATGGTATAGTTTCCATGTTAATATTAGCAAACAATTGTTTCAAACACAGAACGATTCAAAAAAAAATATTATAATTTAAACCATTTATTAAAGATTTTAAAGAGGTAGAGGGGATCAGGTAACTAATAATGTCCTCATAAAATTAACAACTCTCTCTCTCTCTCTCAATTTTCTTATACTCAATATCAAAATTGCACTTCCAAAGAAAACTGTGCTAACAATCAAATAAAATAATAATATCTTAGTATTACTCTTTATTTGACATATTTTTTGACAAAAATCTGCAAGGGAAAATCCTAGTATCATTTTCCTTAAGATTAATTGAAGTTTTACGTTTGTAATAATGTAAAAATATAACAATTATCACATACTATTGTAAAGGGCGAAATCGTATGTGTCTCTGTTACTCTGCCTTATTTAAATCCTTTCCAAATGTATGGCAGATTTTGAAAGAACAGACACATAACTATTTTTACTTAGACATCGATTAAATAAAATAATAAACCCATGCGGAAAATTAATTTCTAATAACATAAAAATTCAATATTTTCTTACACATAATTTCTTCGTATTTCGTTTAATCCTTTCATGAAAAAAAATTTATTTGCTGAAAATGATAAACATTATTCTTGATATGTGAAGGAATAACTTCTCTAGGCATGTTTTTCTCGAGAGTGAACTGGAATGACGCGTTTTAAAAAGTCAAGCATTGTTACGCTCGGGTTTGTAACGCTCGTAACAATGGTGACAATACTACTGAATCATTTGGGTTTAATGAGTCATGTATCGGAGAAATTTGTGAAGCAAAATGTAGAGCAGAAATGGACAAATAATTCTTATGGTTATTATTTATATTTCACCAAATCAAAGTGTAGAGAAAATTATCGAATTCATTCACAAAAATTTAGTTGCCTACACTGAAGCCGGATCAACAATTCTGAACAAATTGCCTATTATTTTAAGTGGGGATTTTAATGTAGATTTTTCAAAAGACAAATTAAAGCCTTTAGTAGATTTTTTAAAATAAAAATTCAATTTAACTATGTCCAATGATCCAAATGAAAGCAAGGCAAAGTACGGAACAACGCTTGACGGAGTCTTTTTTAGATATTTAAATAATTTTGAATCCAAAATATTTATAGCCTGTCTCAGCTACCATAAACCTAATGTTTCCTTCTTAGAATACAATTAATTCACAAATAGGATTGTATATTTCGCAAAAAAATATTACTTTATGAGTACAGACATCTGAATAAATAATTTTCTATAACAATACTAATGTCCCCTTGCTTTTAACCACCTAACTAATCCCTGAAATAACATTGCAAAATTTGAAGTTATCACTTCTATCGTGTGGCCATAAGCACACAGCAGACTCTTTTTTTTAATAATATTACTATACATTCTAGTTTTTAAATATCCTTTACTGTAGTTAACAAGTCTTCTGAAATAAGAAAAGTTTTCTTAAAACTCCATTTCATGCTATATACATGCTTCTCTTAGGAAATTCTTGATTGATTTCCGAATGTTACTAAATTCAAACCACAGCGAAACAGATGAAAGATGATACAGAAATAGACTTATTGAAAGTCCCAGTTATACATTATTCACAAGCAAATACTGTGATAGCTAAAGGTGGGCATTAAGAGCTTGATTAACTTTACATTGATTAAAACAGATCTATCTATGCAAAGAACTGAAACATTAACTAGACCTACAGAGATATTAAATATATCAAAAATATGTAACAAATTTAGTAACAGTATCTGTTTAACTTATATTGTTAAAAACTGTTTAATTCTAATGATTGAACATGACGAATGCTCGAATATTAGTGCCAAGATATTAAAGAAATGTAACATGCATATATATATTTACAAATACATATGTATATATGTGTAAAATATATAAAGGTAGATAGATGTTCTCTGGTAATTTTAAAATCTGTCTGAATCTTAAGAATATAATATAAATTCATAGTAAAAATATCATTAACTAATTTCATTTGATGTGAAATAAATCAAGTTTTGAACAATTGTATCAAAACTTTCCACGACATCTTATTTTCTTATTTTTCTTACTATACAATTTAAACGTCAAGGCACTATTTATTTAAAACTAAGAGATAAGAATATCTTGAAAACGAAATAGATGGTATCCTAGGTATAAGAAATTTACTGTTTAAGGAACTTTGTTATAAAGACTATACCTTAAAAATTAAAATAAAAAAATTTCCATCAGATGTATTAAATTAAGTACTTCATTTCATATAATCAAATTTAATTGTGTCAATATGTATTTGTAAAATAATTACCAATTTGTATTGCTAAAATAAAATGAAGGATTCAACAGTATACACAGTATTTTTTAATAATTATCTCTTTAATTAGATTTTTTTAAAAAATCAATGTATCATTTCAGAAAATTAGCAGAAAAATAATGTTATAAAATTCTCTAGAAATCTATAAAATTTATCTTCAAAGGTTCAGAAAGGAAATTTAGTAATCTGTCTTAAAGTTATATAAATAGATTTCTCATTTGAAAATTTATGTAGTTTACAGCGATATGTTCCTTTTTAATAAGTATAGATCTGTCAAAGAATTTGCATTCAAACACGTAAAGTATTTAAAACTACAATGTTCGGTATAAACTATAACTATAATTTTATATTAGAAGAAACTACTTTGTACTTTTTCTCTCAATTTAAAGAAATCAAGAAATTTTTAATGTTTTACTGTTTCTGATAAAAAAGCTTAAGTAATATTTTAATTCTATGATAATTTCAAATCACAGTAAAAATAAGGAAGGTATAAATTAAAAGCATTTCTTTTCCCGGAAGTAATACTTAATATGAAATCAAGTACTCCAAAATCATTGAACTTGAAAAATATTTTTTGCCATGAATGCAATATGATTTCCCTCTTAGTGAATTTTAAAATTTTTGATGGAAACCAAATGCTTCGTTTTCAAGATATGAAAAAAGAAGTATTTACCTTGTAACAGAAATGATGTTTAGCTTGTTTGTGAATTTTCTTCTCGTAAAAATGTATTCCAAAATTAAAACTTTACAATTGTAATATATAAATTATGAAGGCGAGAGTTCTATGATAACTGAAATTGTGTATAAATGATATGAAATGATGAAATGATAACTGTATTTGTGTATAAAAAAGTGTTTCTTATGGCAACGTTTTAAGTCGAAATCAAGATTCATCTGAAACAACCGAAAAAAATTGTTGTTGTACAACAAAAACATAAGAGAGAGAGTGTATTCTCAAACATATAGTATTTAGAAGGTTTCCTGTTCTGAAGATCATTAGAAGTCTGAAAAAAAAAGAACTTTTTTAAGTTCACTGAATCTTGAAATTGTATTTCATTTCTTTTAAGCAGCATAAAAGATATTCTCAGAGAGTACTTTTAAAAACTAAAGTTTTTTTCTAAAACGAATCACTCTATAATGTCTAAAAGTTCAATGCACAATTTTTGTAAAAAAATATAATTAACTATATTAACTGAAATACCTGTAAGATTTAAAATTTGTTTTCAAGTCGTATGCTACAATTAGCATAAATATAAAAGCTATTATATAATAATACCATATTCTTATTGTAAGAAAATACTGTATAAAAAATCACAAATATTTATATAGTCCCACAGTTGTAATAAAATTAGCCCAATCATGTCATATGAAGGAGAAGTGCCTATCTGTTCCATCAGATATGAGCATAAATTATTATACTGATGCTTTAAAACTATGTAGAGTTATATAAATGTAAGCAATTTTATCTCAGTAACATGAAATATGTTTTGCTGATTGTGTTGTGAATAGAACTTATATATATATAGATCTATAGATCTACAGATCTATATATATAAGAAATTTCCTGATGTTGTTGAAAATATGCATTGAAGCAATCTATGTGTGATTAACAGTCTATGAATGCGTGGAGTGTGTTGAAATATGACATCATATATTACGTATAGCTCATGGATCATTTCATTATATATGAAACACTCTGAGTTTGTATGAATAGGCTGTGATAGTAATGTATACTGTGAATTCTTTATCCCTGAGAAGAATTCAAGTTACTTCAGTCCTAACTTCAAGGTATCAGTCTTTATTATATTTATATATGCGTTTTTGTAACGTATGATTTTCCGTAAATCTCGGAAACATTAATTCCTTGGATGTCAACACCGAAACATTTGCCTTCCCTTTGATTAGCAGAATAAATTAAAAATTAGACACCAGAGTTACTTAAATGGTTAGTTTTATTTGGAATGATTTTATAAAAATGTTATTTTTATAAAAACAAAAAAAATATTGTATGTCGTATATGAATGCTATTATATCATCATTCAAAATATTATAAATAACTAAATGTTATCTTCCACAACTGTTTCATTTTAATTTTGTAATACTTGGTGCGTATATTTACTGAGTAAAATTAAGTGTCTTAATATTTTGAGGCTTTGGACTGAAAAACTTGAAACATTAGTTGTAAGAAAATAATCTTTTGATAACTATTACGCGCTTCCAGGGAAATATGTATTGTATGTTGAATGAATGTGGCCTTCTCTCCCACATGTATTTCATGTACACAAATATGTCTGTATATATTTCTAACATCTGTAAGCGTGATGTCTTTTCTGTACATAGATATTGTCCTTCGCAATCACTGTCAGGCTTCTTTATAGAGCATTTTCACGTCAGTCTAGACAGATGTTGTGTATTTATCTTCCTTATGTATTCATTTGCTGATACTTTGTTGATTTTATCGTTGTTACTACCTTTGATCAGTGTTTAAAAAGAACCCATCTACAGAGGTTTTCGAAACATTGCGCAATAAGATGAATATAAGTGAAAAACCATTTTCAATGTTCATGGATTTCGGAAAGCAATACAAAACACGTTATTCGAATTACTTCTTTTTTTCAAAATTTAATTACTTTTTTTAATGTTTTTTAAATAAATTGAGCTTAAATTTTCCAAAGTTATTTTTTAAGTTAAATTCTGATTTGCCATTTTCTAATGATTAATTCCTAATAAGAATAATTAGCTGTTTTAATTCAGTTGTTATCTTTTTTATTGCGAGATGGCTAAAATATTTTTTAAAAAGACTAATTCAGATATTACTACATTCAGGCTCATACATATGCTTATTAGTATTTGAATTATCTAAAAGTCTATTTTGTTATTCAAGAGAATGTATAAGAAAATGTTTTGAAAACCTCTGTAATAGTTAAAAAACCGTCCATTCTTAACTCCATTATCGACTTTACCCGACAATCTTTGCGTTAGACGCAGGTATAATACAGCCTTACTTCATGTGATTGTTTATTAAAAAGCCTTGTGGATAAGCATATTTTACAAAGGACATTCTGGATCGATAATACCTAAAGAATTGGTTTTGAAATTGAGATTATTGAATTGAAAGATTATTTTACAGCGTTCCATTGCCAGAAATTCATTTTTTTTTTTTTTTTTTTTTTTGTGTGTGTGTGTGTATTTAAATCTACTGACATAAAATTGGATTATTTCCAGACATCATATCTGAATCAAATCAAATCTGGATTTTAAAATTATGACAGTACTTCATATTGTAATTTTTGTTTCTTTACAATTATGTTGAAAGTTATCTCAGATTTTTACGCATTAGTCGTTTCGAATATTTTATGAAAGGTGAATATTGACTTATATTATGAACAGTAATATAAAAATGTGGTTTTCATAGTTATAAGAAATCATGAAATGATTCAAACACAAGGAAGGTGAACTCAATCATAGGATCCGCTATAGTTAATTTCATTTGAAGGAACAATTTTAAATATCCCTTTTATAACGTATTTAATAGTTTCCTTAATGTTGCCGTGTTAGTTTTAAACCATTCTTCCTTCATCCTTAGTTTGAATATTTTTAAGAGTAAGACTAAAAAAGCCTTCTTCTAAAATTTTTGATATTCACTCGATTATTTCTAAGCGATTTGGAAACTTGAAGGGCATTAAAAAGCGTGTCCTTATCAAAGGATCTAATTATGTAATTCTTAGCTGTAGAAATTTTAATAGATATTTTAGTACACTCACTAGAATATTCCATAAATCGCTCATATTCGTTTTCGCATCAATTTATATAGACGTAAAATATTTAATAACTCCTATCTTTAAGAAAGATTTGTAATTAGGAAGAGAGGAATTTTTTCCTAAAACACGTTTGGAGTTTTTTACAAGTATTACAATGTTTTAAATTTAGTGAAATTTATATTCTGGCATAGTAGCATAACTAGAGTTATAAATTCAGTTTTTTTTTTTTTTTTTTTCAAGAACAATGTTCGGTTTGGACTTCTATTCTTTATTTTATTTTTTTTTCCCATTAAATGTCAACATCCGTGACATTTTAAGCAACAAACTACGAAGTATTGAATGGCTGAATTGTGTTCTTTTTTTTTTTTTTTTTTCGCAGATTCATAATTTTCAGCATTTTAAAATTGTATATAACAGAAAAATCTTCTACCCTAATTACTTCTTCGATTTTTTTTAAATTTCAATAGTGCTGTAGGCATTAAAAAATGATATAAACAGGAACATCATGATAAAATATGCAAATATATCCTCAAAAAGCTCTACCTAAATTCTAAGAATTTAAATGTTACCTTTATTATAAGTTTTAAATTATAATTTCAATTTTTTTTAATTTTGTTTTATAAAACACCATATACAGACATTTGTTCAGTATTCATGTGTTCATCACTTTTCAATATGTCGTATTTATCATAAACCTACAAAATAATGCCCTGCATTCTGAATTTGGTTTATAAACGTCTTATCCTTCAGAGTCAACAGGATAAGTAAAATTTTCACTATCTAGAATTATTTTTCTACATTAATAGCCCAATGTATGGATAGCAATAACATATTTAAGCAATAATTAGTACTCGTGTTTCTATCTACCCTTGCTCCAAGCAATAAGAGGTACGAGGGTAGCGTAAAGCATTTAAACCCTTTGTGATGAATTTGAGAATGCTCTGCTTTCTTGTTATGCGCTATATTTTAACAGCTCCTTCTTTCTCGAAAGCGCAGAATGTTATAGAGCGAGTTCAGTTAAGGAGCGTACTTCACAGATCAAAAATATTCTAGGCGAGTTCATCTCGTTTCGGCTTAATATGAAACAAACCTCAAATGCGAGCTCAACTCGTTCTTAACCAACAAATGATTAATGTATAAAGTTTTCTATTTCTGTATAGATTCGTGTTTGAATCTAGCTTAATCAAAACATTTCTATAAGAATGATTTTTTTTATTTTCCGTTATTATATTGATTTATAAGGTATGACTAAGTTTATTGGTTAATAATATGGGAGTAAAAATGTTTTGCATTCTTATGAAAAGTGGTTTATCTCTCAATTAGCGTATGCATGCTCTTCAAAATATTTTATAATTCTATTTTAATATAAGAATTTAGTGCTTTACTTTCTTTATAAATGACTATTTTACTGCAAACTTTTTGTTAAAAGTCTACGAAATGTGCTTAGCCGTTGAGTGACATACAATTGCTTAGCATTTTGATTTTTGAAGCATTTCTAGTAAGTTCATGAGTATAATTGATTTAAAAAGGCTTGAAAGTTTTTATTTTTATTGAATCTAACTTTAATACTCAACTTACAATCGATTTTTAATTTTTTAAGAAATTACTTGATTTATTTAATTTTATTTTCCTCATTTTTTGAACCATTTCACAAACAATGAAAGAAAAATGGATTGAGATTTCTGTTGTTATTATAAGTATTTTCTTGTTAATATATCTTAGTGATTTTATTTAAATCAATTGACAAGGGAATCTTCTTAAAAAAAAATTCCCTAAAAAAATTGTAGAATGGAGATATTTTCTCAGGTATCTTTTCTAGGTACAACAGTATTTTTGATGTTCTATATAAATATTCTACTCCTTATGAAAAATATTTTGCAAGCCAGATATCTTTGACGTTTTTATTTCAGTGTTATTTTTTAAATGTATAAATAATTAATGAGAGCTATATTGTTTATTGACTTACACCTTGAATGTTATTAAATCCCATGAATATAAACTTTGAAGTAATGTAATTCTAAAAATATAATTTTTCATTCTTTTTTCGTTTTTCCCTATATTTGATATTTAAATAATATATTAAACTCACTTCACAGAATTGCCACTCACATACAAACGAAATAAAATAATGATCCTTAATATCTTTGGAAGGAATTTCGATTTATGATATATTATTTCGGAGAGATAGAGTAAGATTTTAAACAATGTCTAACTTAACAAAAAGAAGCAAAATGGGTTGGTTTGTGGTATATGTATAAGTACAATCATCCCGTAGAGATGATATATATATATATATATATTTCAGAATACATTTTAATGATATTTATTAATAGCGAGTAATTACTTTACCACTGATTACTATTATATCTGGATTTTTCCCATTTTTAATCTTGGAAACAACGGAGCAACACTACACAAAGGAGATTTCATTACATAATGGTCTGGAAGTATTTTCGTTGAAATCAAAGTTAGACGTAAGAAGAAATAATTGTTCTAGAGTGATAAAGTGGTTGTATTCGAAATTGGATCTTCGTTATTTGATTAAACAATAATAATAGCTATTAGCTTAACCTTTTCTGTAATCCTTTTTATTACAGCGGATTGTCAAATAAATCCGGGGACGGTAGTGCATTTTTCCTTTTAGGAGATTATGAATGAAAATAATATATATCACCGTGTTAAAGAGATCCAGCTACTTACTGGCTCAAAAATATATTTACTACTGCCTCGTGTGTAAGTAAATGCGCTTAAAATTTTGACTTTCATCATATTTTAATCAAATAAACCAATCACACATAAAAATTAATACCAGTTTTGAAAAAAATGCGTGTTCTATCCCAAAAATGGATTTAAAAGCTTTCATTTTCGTATACGTAAGAAATTTATAGTATTTTATTAAAATATATTAATTCATCAATAAATATTGAGATGTTCACAAAAAATGACAACTTGACAGTTATTAACGGCATACTTTAATATTGAATTAAGATCTCAATTTCATACATAAGTGTGACCCAGAAGAAGATAAATATTTTGCATGTTCCGTAATTCGTAAATTAGAGATTTAACCACATATTTTTTTTATCAAGAAATTTTTCTTTATTTATCAAAGTTTTAATTTGAAATTTTAAGACATAAAATAAATTTTTCTAAATGCTCAAATGCTTTTCAACAAAAATTTCTGTTTTTAATAGTGTTTCATTATTGGCTTAAAGGGGATGAATCTAAATACCAACGCTGGCAGCAGAATTTGTTTTATTAATTATATTGGCATTTTCTAACCATTCATTCGCAATAAATTTTGAGATTTGTATCGAAAGAAATTGCCTACAGAAACAGCTAAAATTATTTCAAACGGCTTTTTTTAAATATTTTTAAAACATGTTTCATTGTGTTTTATTAATATAGGTATCATTTTTAAATGTTTAATTATCTTTGAGTGTTACAAATATTTTCCGAATATTTGTGATTTTCTCATGTAATTTTAATAGTGAATCGTTCTCTTTAAATTACATCTATAATAATATTACAATCAGCATGACAACTTATTTATTATTAAATTATTTAACGCAGCCTAACTTTTGACTATTTTGTTGCTAAAATTAACATTTAAATTAAAATTAAACTATTAGAAAATGACTAAATTTGACAAAAATGTATTAAAAAACAGAGCTGAATCCCTGCTACTAATTATATTTACTTCATATTAATTTTTACATTCTGTAAAAAACCAAAACTCAGGCATACTCATGCGTCAATTTTTTATTAAGTAAAATTGTCTGATCTGGATTAAAACAAGGAAACAGGTAGTGAGTGCTGCCGTACAATTACCATTTTAAAATCAGAAAATAATTTCTCCTCATGTAATAAATGGTTAAGAATGTTGTAATGTAACAAAACCATCTATAGATATTATTGTCAAATACAAAATCTAAGACCTAAATTTTTCCATTAGCTTCCTGAAAATATCAAATAAAATGGTATTGAAGCTTTTAGTATTGACTTAATATAATTTCAGTTTCTAAAGGTCTCGGTGGATTTCAATATTGTTTGAAATCATAAATTTTTATATTATTTCCCTAAGTACAAGCTTAAAGGTATTTGGGGGTATTATATACGTAGAGAGATTTTTTTTAACTCGGATAAAACAAAAGTTATTGATTGGTATATTTTGCAAATCGTTAGTTTAACTAGATAATTGAGTTTTAATTTTTAAATCAATGATGAAGCACTATTCTATTACTTCACAAGCAATGATGAAGCAATAAAATAATATGTTTCAATTTTTCATCCAGCCCAATTTAAAAAGCCTTTTAATCCTAGTCTATTAAGTACACTCAAAACAGATGAAAGAAATGTATGATATTCTAATGTTATTCTTTTTTCCATTATGGATCTTGTAACTTAAATCCGCGTCTGAAAAAATACGTCCTCTGCAATAGAATATTTGTCGATGAGAAATGCTGTTTCAAACTGAAAGGTATAAATTCATTTAAATAAAATATAAATTTTCCTAATCCTAAATATCTCCTTGAGGGCATTGTTTTGTGGGACAACGGTTTGTATCAAAACTTACATATCACAATTTGATTTTCTGAATATTTATAGGGATTTTAAAGATTATTTTCAATTAATTCCAAATTTAAATGCAATGAAATTAGAAAAGTGCTGTGTTATTTAAAACTACTTTCAAGACAAACAGAAACTACTTAAAATTCAGCAATGGCTATCAATTTGAACGACCGTTATGAATCTAAATAGGAAATTAAATTTAGGCAATTTCGACGTATAATTATTAAAATACGTTTACATATCAAGAAATATATAATTTCTTTGGATTTGGGAATTTGAATGCTTAGCACATTTTTATAAAACATTTTAAAATCGAACTAAAAATATCTAACTGTGAAAAATATCCGATTTATTTAAATCAATAATAAGGATTAATTATAAATCACTGAGAAAAGAAGCAATTGATTGGAAGTGCTTCTTATATCGTATTGGGAGATCATTTGCATTGATGGAGCTCAGTCATAATGTCATTTTAAGAACAGAAGCAAAATATATCAATTTAGAAGAAGATGTTTTTGAGGCTGTCTTCGGCAAATGTACAAGAGACCGAATCAAACATGTAACACATTTTTGGACAGAAAAAAAGTCTCGATTTTCAAGAAAACTTCAACTGTTTAACTCATACATGTTTATAATATTGTTTTTTTACAACTCGAACATTCCTTAAGTGAGTTCTTTTTCATTCAGCTAAGGAATGACTCATTTAGCATTATGGTGTAAGAGAAAAAAGGCGAAAATCACATTAAAATGTGATTCGCGTTTTCATACCAGAGAAATGGATTAACTCAGACAAAAAGGTGAAGCATCATAAAATACTCTGCTCTTTATAGGATAACGGAGCAAAAATATAATGCGAATGTTGAAGCACTTTTATATCTGAAATAACAATCCAGAAGTTGGGTCCTACTCTTTAACATTAAACGAAGGCAGCCTTAAGTATTACGTGTTACATTATGATTTTTATGCATTAGAAATTTTAAGAGTAGGCGCTTAGGCCATCCTATAAACTCTCGTAATATTTTTTTTAAACTTTTCCTGCTTAGTTCCTTTTAAACGAAAAAAAATCTTAAATTTTCTTAAATAGCTTTAATTGAGAATTGTGTGTTTACTTAGTACGGCAATTTTCATTTGCATCGTCACGCAGCTTAGAATTCATTGATTTCTATCGAGGTCTGTTTTTAATTAGTTAATTTTAATCATTCTGATTACGTAATTAGAATTTACTACATTCGAGCCGTCTGTGCAATCAGCTCTCCCCAAACATAGAAGCCTTTTTTTTATTAACTTTTTATTTTAGATATTAACTTTAATTTTATATATTTATAACTTGATGAAGTAATCTAGACATATAATATAAAATGTACAATGTGCGAGACGTATTATAATAGATTCATTGCACATGCGATTTACATTTGAGCACTTTTCAATAGAGGTATTCATAACCTAAAGGTTATTGACCATGAAGGAATTTTTTCTAATTGTAATTTGCATATTTTAAACTTAGAGTAAGTATAGGGTATAGCTTGTTTCAGTTTGCTATTTTTGTACCAGACTACTTCACATTATATGTATGGAATGGTAAGCGATACTTGCAAAATGGTTGAAACGAATTATGGATCAGAAGCCGATTTTTAAACAAGTACAAATATTGCAAAACCAAAACTATTTTCCGCGTAATTTTTAACTCTAGGACACTTAAAAGATACGTTTAGGTGATGTGTCGCACTAATCAGATGAGCAATTTCGTAATTCACTTATATTATGTAGCAGGATCGTTGTTAGCTTTATTTGATTACGTCAGAGTTTTTAGCGCTGTGACAATTCTTCGTATTACCTTGATTGAAGGTTTTTGGAATCTTGTATTACTTTGAAAAAATTGTCTTCTCACGACTTCTGTACAACCGTTCATGCGAGAATTCTAATATTTCCTTTAAAATAAGCGTTATTTGTAAATGTTCATTAAATTATTTCTTTGCGCATCTACTCGAACCTACTTATTTATGTATTTGAAAAGAACAATTTTTTTAATTACAAAAGCAAATATAATCATATCATGCTTGATAAAAATGACAGATTTGTTATACATAAATGTTAAAGTAACATTTTTACGTTTGCAACATAACTGATATATAATACCATTTGTACCTTTTTTTGTCTTACTCTGATCGTAACAATGAGGAAAGATTGACTAACGCGTATTATATTTATAGAGAATATTATTATTTCTTAGCAAAAACATATTCAATTTTAATACTTCTAAAGAGAGCTAAAATCCATTTTCTATAAAAAAAAATTAATAATATGGGAATCTTACGAACGAAAAAATCCTGATTAAAGAAAGCTAAATTTTAAGAATTTTTAATAAAGAAAAGTATTTAATAGCTAAAGCACTATTCAAAAGTAAAAATAGTCTTTCCTCATTAACTATTCAAGCGAAATTAAAGGAATAATCTTACTATAGAATTGTATTGATAGTATTTAAACTATGTAGTAAATTAATATAATTCCAATGTATGAGCTTGATATAATACGACATTCATTTATGGAGTATAATTTAGATATGATAATTAACATAAATATATACTTGACGTAGACTTTACCATTTTCATTATAGAATTTACTAATTTCTTTCTCTTTTATGGTTGGGCTATAAGTAGTGTCTTTTTCCACGATGTATATCAGTTTTTTTAAATCCAACATTATTTTCAAATGTTGAATAGAAGTTGCTCATGCCTAGTTGAGATGTCAGTAACGTAGAGAGGATATTTAATTGTTACTAACAGCTTGCTCAAAACAAATTTACGACAAAAATAAAATAAGTATTTCTAACAATTCAAGAAAAGTTTAAATATCTAGCTGTGAAAATGTTTCACGTTTAGAGAGTATGAAATGAAAGTTTGAGAAACAAGTCGACTTTTCTTCTAAGCTTTTTTCTCTGATGTACAAAAAAGTCCCTTTTGCCTTTAAAATATTATGAAGCAATTAGTTTACTATTTCTTGTTTAAAATCCTGTACATTTTAGATGATTTTACTGTAATATCACAAAACTATATATATGACATTATTTCTCAACGAATTTATGATATCGAGTTTTGCAGGTAATACGAATAGTTATTATTAAATTTACAGATGCTAGTTTTCTGAAGTATGTTTTGAAGTTTATAGTGCATCATGTTTAAAGACAATGATTGTGTTACATTGGATAAAGACTTCTTCGATAAACCAAGCAAAAAAATTTCAAATTATTTTCATACTTATCAAATACTTCTCGTTTGATATTAAGTCATTTGATTTAATAATTTTAAGTTTGCTATTTGTGTATGAACTAACTATAAATGAGAGCTTGATTCTAATTGCAATATAGGTACGGGGAGTAAGGAGCAGTGCCAAAAATGTGCAATATTTTGTTAACTGTAGTTCATTTAAAGTCTAAAATATCTCTGCATGACTATCTTCTACCATTCTTCCTAGTTGTTTGGTATTTCCTGTTTAGACTATGTGAATATATCAAATTCTTCTTTAGATCTTACAATTTCATAGCTTATTATTTAAACAGATTCACATTAGATTCATTGAACCATAAAAAAAATTGACCCTTTGGTTGAAATTGAAAAAAATTAACAAAAATTATTGGATGATTTGATGCTATTGATATGTAGCTTTGTTTCAAAACATAAAATCAAGAAAAATCTAATTTATAAAGTAGAATAAGACTAGTGATGTAGTTTTTACTTATGTGTATTCCTAATCTATCTTCTAGTAGTTAAAAATTTAAATTTGAGTAAATGTATTCGCATTATCTGCATTATTCTTATCACAATTCAATGAAATCTTGTAGCAAAAAACTGTACAAATATCCATTGCACCATATAGGATATTTTAAGTAGTAACCCAATGTTTTTTTTTTCTTATATGTATTTATTTATTTTCAAATAATGAATGCAATCCCCGATTTTATTAAGTAAAATTAATTTATTTTGTTAGCAATCGCTATTTATCGATTGTTCGAGTCGTATACGGTATTCATAAAGATGTGATTTATAGTGCGGTAACAATCATACATAGTTGAAGAGAATTCTGAGATCATACCATATATATACATGAGGATTGCCTTATTTGGTACATGTATGATATTCATGCTATGTTAAAATATTGTTATGTGATATTGTTTGTTGTGAATTGTCAACTGTTAATAATTAGGATCTCAGTAGGAGAACTATGCATGTAACTTATATCAACTCCATTAGACACTATTAATTTATTTAATATACATTGATAAGTTTGAACAAACAACCTTTCATAAAACTTCAACAGTAGAATCAAAATTTACTACTTCGAAGATGGTTGGAATGTTTGTTTTTTCAAATGCATGTCATTTTGTACAATTAAGTTTTTAGCTTAAAAGCGTACTATTTTATTTTTTAAAGGATACTTGTTTTAAACAAAACTGAAACTCCTTTTTAATTTACTAAAATTATCTAGTTAACACTTAAAAGGAAGTATTTATTAATTCTGAATAAATATCTGTTTTAAAAAAACATTTGGTCAAGCAATCATGTTAAAAGTTATTTTATATATAACAAGCTTTCTTTCTTATCATTCTGAAAATATTTCTTATGGTTTCTGATATTAACTGATGATCTTCTGTATTCGTTCTTAATATCAAAATCACAGCGTCGATTAATAACTGTTCTCCATACAAATATCTAAGGATTTATTTTACAACAATCAATCTCTATAGCGTGGATTCTTTTAAATAGTTCCGAATGAAGTTTCCATTCATGAATTTTATCATACTAGATTAGCTTTATTTTTAATATATATTTACATTAAATGATATAATTTATTAGTATAATTTAAATGGACTTCAGAAATAGAGCAATATCAATCGATTAATGAGTTTATTACTGCAATAAGTAGTTTAAAAAACGTTCAGTGTTTTTCTAATGTTCAAATGTAGCACAGTCGTTCATGGAAAAGCTATGCACATTGCTATTTTCCAGAATGAACATACCGAGTGTTTACGAAAATATACATAGAAGCTTTAACTTAATGATTGAATTATATTCCTAATTAATTTAAGCGTTTCACGTATTATTTGTTAGTTTTTTACAGTTTCTGAATTTAATTTTTCGGTTTTGAGAACTGTGATAATGAGGACTGTTTACTCAATATTCTTCAATATGCTTGCCACATGGATCGAATACATATCAAAGTTTCTCGAAATAAGTTTCACTTTGTCTGGTATTATTTCTCTTGTACATAAGGACATTAGTTCTTCATTATTTAAGTGAAACTCTCTTTCGAACTTCTTTTTTTAGAACTACATCTTGCGATTCTACTTTGATAATGTAGACTGTGCTACTGAAAACAATGCTTCTTATTTGTAACTAGCTCAGATTAATTTTATGCATAGTTATCAGAATTATATTATTTTGATTTAAAAACTACAACAATCTATGTATAATTTATTTCACTAAAACTTTTAAGGTCCATTTCACTAAAATTTATCCCACTTTTTTTCCTTCTAAAAAAAGACTTCATATAAAACTATATAAGGTTGAAAATAAAACTCATTTCCTGATTCCCAATAAATATATGTTCTACACAAAAACTCAAAAACAGTGTTTAAGATTTAATATCAGTTTACCTTAAAATACATCAAGTATAAAATTTTACGTTACTCAACAAATTTTGTCTTATTACTTGTAACATTTTTTTCTCTTGAATATATTATTTTTCAACAGATTGCCTTAATTTACAATAACTAAAAATAATCTAACAGCTCTGAGCAATCATTAATTTTAAGGTTTTTAAGTAAATTTTTCAATCAAAATATGTACTATGGACTAGTCTGAAATAGCAATAAATAGCATTTTATTCATGTATCTATTCTTATTTCGGTGCCAGTTTTTTTTTTATTATTATTATTCATGCCACCTTAGACATTCGATTGAACGTGATACAGTTGTTTATTGCATGAGTTGGTAATAAATGAATAATACTTCGGTGGCTTTTTTATTCTTTAACACTTAATTATAATATATTTCTAATAAATATATGTAAGAAAATTGTCAAAAATGCATATGTCATTTACTACTATTTTAGTTGTATATAATCTGTACAATATTAAATTCGACGTATTTTTAAATCTTTATAAGCTATTACTTGTTTAATTCTAACTACAACTTACGCTGGATAGAGTAGTTGCGCTATTACTTGTTTATAAAACTGGAAATTTTTGTTGAATAGAAAATTCTTCGTACTAAAGAGTTTAAAATAACATTTTTGTAATGAGATAACCTCAAAGTTTTCAAGTAAAATATAAGCAATCAAAATTTCAAAAGATTTGAATATGTTTTTGAACTATTCAGACATCTATTCAACATTAATTTCAATAATCATAAAAATTTCGCTTCACTTTGTTTTGAAATTGTTTATCCTTATGACTTAAATATATAAATGCAGAACTAATACAACTAACAGTTATTGCTTAGAATGTATTTGTATATGTAAAAAATCATTTTTCTATTGTTTATCACTAATTTTTCAAACATTTCTGAAAATGCCTTTGAATGAAATGGCATTCCATTGTACAGAAGCGAGTTTTGAAACTCGCGATTAAATAAATTTCATGTAAATAAAAATTTTCTCTTTGAGATCTTTTACTAAAAATGTACAATAAAAATAATTTCCGACACTTTGATTCATGCGTATTATTTGTGTTGTTTTATAATCCATTGTATTACAAATTTTACTTCATAGAAACTATCATACCAACACATTACAAAAAAGAAATCATTCAAATTCATTTGTATAAAAGAAAGAACATTAATAAACACACATGAGAACAAAAAACATTCATCTTCTTTTATAATACTTATTGGTTTAGATTAAACATGAAGGATATAATAGGGTAAAATCCTAGGAGAGCCCACACCCTTGGCGACAATACAAAAAAAGTGCCAAGCCAGAACGAGATGGCGCCAAGCGAAACCGACAATGGCGGCAAGTTAATATAGCCGGATAAGGGGGATGCGTAATGAAAATATATGTAAACAATACAGAAATTAAACATTTAAGATAAAAAAATATATAAAAACTGCACTTACTTTCTTACTGCTGATCTTTTCCGAGTGGAGTGTACAGCATAACAATAGATTTTAAAAAAGTCTTGAAGGTCTCATCGCTAAGTGAATGATCGTGTGAGCGCCGCCATTTTTATTTTGCGAGGTAATGGTCGAACATACCTTCGGCGAGGCTGGTGCAATTTCGTTTTACTGTCGATCATGTTACATCATGCCGATCGTTACATTTAGGATATTCATAACTCTAAGCAATCAATTCTTCCTTCATACACTATTCAATCAATTCTTTCTAACCTTTCGCATTCAACAAAGTAAAAAATTCTAAGATATATTCCTTCACACTTGCAACCATTCCAACCCGGTTCCCCCAAACAAAATGAAATTCGAAATGCCCGCCGACAAAATATGAAATTTCCAGAAATAGTTAGGTTTACCATATCTAGTGTATCAAAGTAGCGTTACCAAGATGGCACAATTATCGCCAACCGCAAATAATTTACACCAAGGGTGTGGGCTCTCCTAGGACTGAACCGGATAATAGTTATATACCAGGGGTGATTAACCTTTTTAGGAAGAGTGCCTCTTTCAGATAAAGAATAATTAGATGCGCCACTTCCAACTTCTCGAACAAATGAAAAGATAAGAAAGTATTACCTATAGGCTTATAATGTAACTTTCACGCAAAGAGCACAGTTTCAATGAAAGTCTCTCTAAGTAATGGAAATTTAAAAACAATATCATAAATGATACCAAAGCACAAACTTAAATTTTGTTAATCAGTTCAGTTAATTTTGAACGATATTTTGATTTTGTGTTATGTTCATAACAGAATAATCACAAATGTTTCTGACAGCCTAATCGTGTAAATTTGAAAAATTGCTTGTTGGTACAAATTTCCAAAATTCAATAGAATTCCTTATACTTGCTTTTCAGTGTAGTATGGTGTTGTTTTCAATAATTTCTATTTGTATTTCAGGTAGGTAACAGTTAACATTTTGCAGAGAAATTGAAAAAGGATTTGTGAAAGAATCTGCATTATTTTATTATCTTGAAAATCATCAAACTTAGTGTTGAAAGAATCCTTCAAAAATGGATATTAAGTTTTTAAATTTATCTCAGCTGGGAGCACTGTTAACTTTGGTAGATAATGCCTGTATTAATGTGAAGTATGTTTATTTTTTCCCGCTAAAATCAAAACAAAAAAAAGTAAAAATTTGTCCATAAAAGAAGCTATTTGAGCAAGCAGGGGAGAAAAAATACAATCTCTGTAATTTTAAATTTAAATTACTTTATTGTGTCCCATAATATTGGTTAGAAAAGCTAAATCACAAGCCTGTCTTCATTCTAGAATAGCAAGTACTCACTGGGAAGTTCATTGTTTTCTTCCAGATATTTTAAAATACGCTCCCTCAAATTCCAAAACCTCACGAGTACCAAAACACTTTGGAAAATCAACTATCACAACAATGCAAGTACTTTCTCTACACGATTAATTTCCTCTGTGAAATCACTTAAGTTTATTTAAAACAAATTTTGAGGGGGGCTTTAAATAAAGGGGGGAGGGAGCATTTAAATAAAATTGTAACAAAAAATATTATTTTTTTCAAATATTTTATTCAGTCCTCACATACCGCGGGATGGCCACCCCTGAGTTACACGGATGCATTTTGACAACATAACACTTAAATGTAATAATTCCTGTTTTCACTACAATCAGGTAATCGTGCCATGTTTTTAAGCATTTATGGCAATACAATTTAACACGTAATGGTACGAGGCGTGTTAAAGTCCTAAGGTCTCTACAAATTTTTTCTGACAAAATACTTAACCCAGAAAGCTGTAGCTACTGTTAATTCTCGATGTAATCACTGTGAAGCGAGACACATTTTTCCCAATGACGGTACCATGATTCCATGACTGCTGAAAATTTTACTTTAGGGGTATGTTTTGCCCAATGTAAAATCGTTGAAGC
>BMAV01001294.1:127173-137349 GCA_019973955.1 Trichonephila inaurata madagascariensis | reverse complement strand
CGATGCCTCTAGGCATGGATAAGTCCATTATGATGCTGCACGCTGAACCGGACACGTCTAAAGAGGCGAATCGGTGCCATTCCTGTATCCAATTTTGTCGTTAGGTATCCCAATAGCCACGTATCTCTATGTTACAGCGCCAAAGGAAACCACAATATTACAATAATAGTCTCTCGACAGACAGTCCGTGCTGCTACAGAGTTCGTCGAACTGTCCGTGTGAATCAAGGGTGTAGCTACCGCCGTATCAATGATATGGGGCCCCAAGTTACAGGGCCCTAAAATGTGTAATATTCTGACATTTTGAAGTAAGAGTCTTTTATTTCTTTTCCAAAGAAGGGCCCCCAAGGGATTTTGATACAGGGCCCACACTCGGGATTAGCTACGCCAGTGGTGTGAATACTAGTTCGTGCTGCAAATAAACCCACTTCTTAACTCAAAGTCTATTGTGTGGCTGTATTCTAGTATCATTTCATGCGAATTTATCGTTTGTATAATTCTTCATTTCCGCTTTTGTAATTTTAATGGTCAGCAGAATATGACCATTGCATTTTTCCTCTCCAAGTATAACTAGGGCATATTTTTATCTTTCTTAAAGTGTTATAAATGCGACAGATATCTCGTGATACACACATTCTCAATGCTTAGTTTCTTTTTCCATTGTTTCTAAGTGATGTAGGAATATATTTCTTTGTATTATACAGTATTATTTCTGAATAATTTAAGTCTCTCTGAAATTGCTCTGACTTTTCGTAATGTTATATGATAGTTTCCTTGCCTTATGTTTAAGTTAAAGAAATGGAGGACCAAATATATAATGAGCTACACAACTATATATTGGTAAGAGACTATTATAGTTATGGAATCTATGGTTATTCATCATTACGAAGAATTAAAAACACAGTGATGAATTATTCATAAAAGTTACTCTCCTTATGAAACAAAGTCAAATAATTAAAAGGACATCTAGGCTGATAACTCATTCTTCTGCCTTCCCATATACATTGAAAGAAGACATTGATGCCTCTTTGTATTTACATATCATCTCATATTCTTCAAAATAGTTTTCAGTTTTTAGCTCTATCGTTTTTTGTGGCACTACATACTTAACTTTTAAAAAGAATACTAACTGAATTCATGAACACAGTGTTGAGATTTTAGCCTCCTAAAGGTTATAATTTTAATTTTATATTTTGTTGTACTACCCTTCCAAATTATTTTCCTACATAATTGCTATATTCGTATTTAAAAACAGTGTAACTAAACTATGTTTGCAAAAATCAATATTTATATTTCCTTGAATGAAAATAGTAACTTAAAATAAATTTCCAGTCAATGTAACAACTTCACTTATTTTTTTTTTTTTTTTTTTTTTTTTTTTGAAAAAAACGGTCACATAAACATAATTTTAAAGTGGGTGACTTAAACATCACATTAAGATTGCTCTTCCAATTCAGGACTGATGAAACAGGTATCTGGATTAATTAACTTCTTCCCAATTTTCAAACCAGTATAGGAAGTTTAAAACATTATCTTCAACCAAAAAAAGTTATTACTGAATCTTCATTCTAAAATAACAATCAAGAACATTAATTTTCAGATTATTGATCTTTTCTTGTTAATGTTCATTATTCATGCTATCAAAATGCCATGATTAATTTTTTCCGATGTTTCATATAAAAAGAGACTCTTCAAATTCTCGTACATAAGCTTGATGATCATTTGCATTTAATGATTATTAATCTGTGTTGTTGTTGTTTCTCATCCCCGAGATCAGCAGAGTTAGAACCCTGAGAAGTCCAAAACCAAAAGGGGATCTTGAACCAAATCCTGCCTGGTAAGCCGCAAACAAGATAAAATGTGGCCAGGGGAGGCCTGAGCAGAAGAACACTTAGTGCAATTTTCGAAATGTTTAATGCCATCGACAAAAGTCAATGACATCAGATGACCACTCAGGAAACGAGTAGGCGCAGTTTGATCTCGTCTACTGCTGCCCCGAACCAAGGAGCCGCCAGGGCTCCTTAATCTGTTTGTTACCTTACTATACAAAAGTTACGAAAATATAGAAAGTTTAAAAATGGAATAGACTTGTTGAACAAAAGAAAAATAGAAACACTCAAACTTTTTGAACTTTATAAAAGATCATAAATTACTTCAGTTCTAAAAACTTTGTTATATAATGATATGTATAGCTGGTATACAGAAGAGATATTACAGCCATACGTTAAATATTATTTTCACTTTTAAATTTTAAAACGATTGCACGAGTAGTCTTTTACGAATTCACATATATTGAAGTATTAGAGGAATGATTTGGAATGTTCTCTTATTATAAAAAATAAACTGTTTTCCCCAATTATTTAACTAAAAAATAATACGCAGAAAGACATACACACACATACATAATGCCACATAAAAATTAGAATCCAAATGATAAATATGTAAAATTTTTCATTTATTCAAATCCTGCCTTAATGATATCCCTTACTAAATTACTTATTGATAAAATTTTTTGACAATTACCAGGAAAAATCCATGCATATTTTTTTATAACTTTATAAGCAAATAATACATTTTTAAGACTCTAGTAGCTGTTTCACAAAAATTCTTATTAAGGCGCAGAGTTAATAACTTATTAAAGTATTCGACTACGTTCGGAACCGTGATTTTGCAAGAGCGTATAAATGGATAATATTTATGATATTGAGCGTCACTTAGATTAGAAAATATATATGTAATTGTTTTAAGAATAGTATTACAATAAAAAGTATTTAAGTACAATATTTTGACAAAAAATGAAAAATAGAATTACCCATTTTCAAAATATTCTCCTGTTGTGAAAAATGCTTCTATTATCCTTTTTTCAAAATGTTCTCCTTTTGTGAAAAATGCTTCTATTATAATAATTTGCTTGTATATAGCTCAGACCTCTGTACAGAGGCTCAACTAGAATTGTTAAAATATATAACTTAGAAGTGAGTTTATCCATGTTTTACGACACACAACAGAGGGGAGAAATTTTAAGAAAAAAACGCCGATAATTATTTCAATGGGTTGTAACTCTGAAAATAATGTGAATTTTTAAAAAATCATAGTTGAGTCTCTGTACAGGGGTCTGAGCTATATACAGGCAAATTATTATTATAATAGAAGCATTTTTCACAAAAGGAGAACATTTTGAAAAAAGGTTGTTCTAAGTTAATTTTTTGCCAAAATATTGTATTTAAATAATTTTTTTTGTCAAAATGTCCTTAAAACAATTTTATACATGTATTCTAATCTAAGTGACACTAAATATCATGAAAATTATACACATGTGCTTTTTTAAAATCACGGTTCCGAACTTAGTCGGATACCCTAAATGTAATCTCATAATTGCATTCTGGAGAGTAACAACACTATCCTACGAGGTTATACATTGGAAAAGTATTTGAATAAATGAAATATGAAGGTTCGACGCACTTAAATAAATCAGAAAATTGATAAGTGGATGGTACCTGCAGGGTGATTGGCTATCAGACCGACAAACGTACAGGATGTGTAGGGGGTACACAGACGATTCGGAGTCACGTAGGAATACAGATTCGCAAATGCCGTCGTTGCAAGCTATGGGGTCAAGGAAGCAGAAAAAAAGAACAGAAACAGCAATACGTTAATCAGCATAACTTGTGGGCTTAGGAGAACCTTCATTGTACGCAATCACATGCAGCTCAACAACGTTTCTCGGTGAATGTTTGGGTGAGCATTCTTGGAAGCTATTTCATTGTTTTAAGAATAATATACCTTCTGTCTAGTCCTTTGGGTGGTAGGGTACATCTGATCTTCTTGCAGCAAGTACTGTCTGAACTTCCTGACGCAGTACATGTTCCTCATTCGTTACGCCGCTCCGTGTAATACCAGCACGACGGAGCTCCTCCACATTACGAAATTCACGTCCACGAAAAACACTTCAACATATCCTTTGGACAGTGGTGGCCCGGTTCATTGATCTGTCAGATCACCGGACCTATCATGCATGGACTTCTTCTTCTGGGGTCACATGAAGAGTTTGGTGCACGAGATGCCTTTTCCTTCAGTTGAAGACCTCATCACTCAAATATCTGTAGCTGCTGGGAGTATACGTGACATACCAAGAATCTTCCAGAATGTAAGGAGTTCAATGCAGCGTCTTTATCATTAATCAATAAAATGTTTTCCGTCCCATTGATGTATTGCTCTTTCTGCTCTTTTCTTTACACCATAACTCGTAACTACGGCATTGGCAACCCTTCTCTCTTATGGGATTCCAAATCGTCTGTACTCCCTACATACCCTGCAAGTTTTTCGGTCTGCTATCGAATGAAGGCTGAGACAGGTAGAGAGGGATATAAAATGCAGACGATACCGATACATTTGGAAAGGATAATTTTTACCGAAATTTATTAGTGCTTGCGGTGGATTAAACTAATTCACTTAATTACAATAAGTGTTACTAAAAAAGGTTTTGAAATCTCTCATCCCTACTCATTTTTAAATACTTATACTATTGGTAAGTCGAATTAACACCATATCTAAACAGGTGATGTGCAAATTTGTATGCAGAGGCTCTAAGCTTGGAAAATCTAACTAATTTCATCTATATTTCCATATACTTCCAAAAACAGTTCTGTACATTTTAATAAAAAATCGAGTATTTCTCGATATATTTGATTCAATAAAAAATTTCGTTCTTCTGAATAATTTATGCAATAAAACCGTACTCTGTATGCCTTTCTTAAATTATACAAATGTTGAAGACCTAAGATAGCAAAACTCAAATCCCTTCTTTATTTGTATTAGTATCGAAAATAAAATGCCTGTCAAGCTGAGGATAAGACAAAATCAGAGCCGAGGTTACAACGTATTATAAATAATTGATTGCAACTTCACATACATTAGTCAAAATAAATTTCTTTTTTATAGTTAATCTGTGTAAGAGTACCATAAAGTCTTTGTTGAAACGTCTGTTATAAATTCACAGTCCAAGGAAACTTCGAAGATCATGAACGTTTACTAGTCTATGCTATTCCTTTACAATGTTGGTTTATTCAAGATTGGTTCTAACACTTTCCTCCTGTATAGTGTGCCCGTTATCAGACGTCCCAATAGAAGAATTGTTATTTCTTAGGACCTAATTTCGAATTTGCGCTCTTTAGTCTATGAAACCCTTGTCGGATGTTATTTAGCTATTCTTCAAATCTCTGCGTCCAACGATGATTATGCTATATATGTATACCAAGCATGCTTCGATTGACAGTCCTTGAAGAACAGTTTCCATTAATCTTTTTAAAGATGAAGGAGAACTACATAACTTTAAATGGCTAGTCCCTGTTCGAAGGAGAAGACCGTATTTTCTCTGACCCCTCCGGCTGAATTTCCAATAACCACTCTTCACAAATCTAAGGTTAGAAAGCTACATATTTCCATTAATAATAACAGCGCTCTTAGAGATACAGCTATGATAATCAGTCATTGCTTATCTATAGGTAACTGGAGATTCAAGAAGTCCTCGAACTAAATATTATGAATTGGCTGAAATGAGGGCAGTTTCAGTCGATAATAAAGAGCAGGCTTGAGTCGTCACACTACCTTCCAAAGAGAGAGGAATTTCTTCTCCACTGAAACGAAGTTTATTTTTTGCAAGTCAAGTGTGAATCTATCATACGAGTATTTCAGGAGAAAAGCATCTTGGCCAAGACTCAAATTGCATGGGTCAGTGATGTCTGTGACATATGCCCGATACTTGAAGACCGTGGACCACATTTGAAAACTGTGACTACTTTTCACTGTATTTTTGTTTGGTCTCCAATCACAGTATTTAACTCAATTCTAGGAGTAGTCAGCAACTCTTTCAATTGTTTAACAATGTCAGTGTTTTTATCAGGATCACATTGGCTCCTATATCGAGGAGCACTGAACACGGAATATCACTGACGGATCCTTCAATATATAATCCGTTAGAACTTTCACATAACGTCAATATTCGCAATGTCTCTTTAAGAGCTTTTACATGAAAAGATGGTCTTCGACAGCGTGAACTTCATTTTCCTAATTTATGGTAGGATTTGGCTGTCTCGGCAACTGTACAGTCTCTCTGAATATTCCCTTTTTTATTGCACTTCTAATACCCCGGTGGCGTAACGGAGAACATTTGGGGCCCCCTGCAAAGTCAAGTTTTGGGCCCCCAAGTTCGATTTTACAAAGGGTAGTTACTTGGGGACAGTCAGGCTTTGGGCCCCCTAGAGCCCTAGGCTCCCCGCGATGCGGGGTTGTGGGGGTGTACGTTACGCTACTGTCCAACACCGTAGTTTCGACTAACAAGAAAGGGAATTCATTTTCTTAACTGCCCTTTAATTTTTTTATTTTTTAATTTCTCTTTCACATTTTTAAAAACATGTGTGTGAAATGTTTTACAGTTTCTTTTAAAGTGTCATCTTCAAATGTAACTTTTTAAATACCCTCAGTAATCTTCGAGACGGTTCCAGAAACCTGAAACTTGGTGGCATGTAAATGAGCAGCTTTCAAATCTTTAATTTCAATAAGTCTGATAGCCTGCTGCGTCTCGTCATTCTTAATGGTATTAATAAAATAGTCGGTGGCTTAAATATCCCTAACTCTTAAGCAGGACACGTAAGAAAAACAGTTTGCAACGGTCTCTCTATTTCTGTAGTTAATCCGTGTAAGCTTTCTCTGGAATTTCGCCTTCTCTCCTGTAGAAATCAGCTTGAGTGAGTGAATGAATATTGACGTCGAATTATTCAGGTACACGAGGCTTTAGAAATCCTGAATTCAGCCCAGTAGAAATCAGCCAAATGTCGATTACACAGCATTAGAAAGCCTTCAAGATAGTCTACAACTTACCATGCTCGAGGGCGAAATTAATAAGTTTACAATGATCTGTGGGTTACATCAATTAATTCACAGTGATCCGGTTGCACACAACTGTCAACGAAATATTGTAGTCAGGAAAAGAAATTTATGTAAAAAAGGGAGAAATTTATGTTACAAGACTGGTGTTTACAGATTTGTATGTATATATATATACACTCTATAACAAAACAAAAAAAAACGACGCACCAAGAACAAGCTGTCCGATAGAGATAAAAATTGGTGGATAGAAACATTATGTATAGAGTAAAGAATAATTAAAATTTCAGAAAAAGTGAATGATTTATTTCTGAGTTACACATTGTTACGAAGTAGCGAGCTTAATAAGGTATTGACTCACCTTCATCCTGGATTCAAACTACCAGACGATGTGACATAGAATGATAAAGCACCCTGATGGTCTCCTGCGGTATTTTTTGCCAAATTTGCTACAATTGTCGGGCCAGGTCATCAACATTCCCTGGTAGAAGCAGTCGCCTTCCCATAATATCCCATACATGCTAGACTGGAGAGGGATCTGGCTATCTGGCTGGCCAAGGAAGTGTTTTATAAGCTGTAAGACAGTTCATAGCAACACGTGTGGTATGTAGTTTGGCATTATTTTGCTGAAAAATAAGGCCAGGGTACTGCAAAAGGAACGGTAGCAAAACAGTTCTCAGAATGTCGTCGACGTACCGCTGTGCTGTAAGTGTGCCTCTAATGACGACCAAAGGGGTCCGGCTGTTAAAAGAAATGGCACCCCAGACCATAGCTTCTGGTTGAGACCCTGTGTGGCGCGCAATAGGGAAAGAAGGATCGGCACGCTGCTTGGCCGTCTCCAGACACGTCTTCGATGATCTTCAGGAAACATTTGGAAGCTAGATTCGTTGCTAAATACTATGCATCCCCAGTCAGCATGATTCCAACCTAATCGACCCAAGCACCACTGTAATCTGGCTCGACAGTGTGCAGACGTGAGTGGCAGGTGGCGTAGCGGTTGGTACGAGCGTAAATTTCGCGCTATCAGCCGTCTGTGAAGGATCATGGTGGACACTCGTGTGCGGGTCGCGAGTGAGTGAGTGATTGTGGTGTTTTTTGGCACAAGAGCCGATTTCGGCTATACTGCGCCAAACATTTGTTTTAAACGACATAAAAATTTTTTTAAAAAAAATCAGTTAAAATTTTAAAATGACATGCACAAGGTATATCTAAAAGCAAATGGTCATGAAGATTAGTTTAAAATTAGTTTAAAATTTTTATATTATAAAAAAGCTTGAAAGTTAATTTACAAAAAGTTTTGTAAAAGTTAAAGTTAATAAATTTTGGTGAGGATTTCCTCACCAATTCAGATAAGTGTATAGTCCCTAACAAAGTACTTTAAAAAGAAAACTATTACTTCTTGCCGTTTCTAACACGGCTTGGAGTTAACGTGTGTGAATACTCTTCACGTTTCCAAGCCTCATCTTTCCAATACTCTTCGGACAAGTAGTATCGATCCTTTTTCGAAGTACTGCCATTCTTCGGGGATTCTATTTCTTCTCCCATGTCGTATACGATCATGTCTTCCTCATCCGTTAAATATTCCACATGCGACGATTTTTTAGGTCTATGTGGAGCCATCTTAATTTCTATTTTTTCCTCATTCATTTTTTTTAGTAATTCTTTCTTTCTTTTCCTTGCACGAGCTTTAGTATTTTTTTTTAAATCAGGTATTGTAGAAGATTCAGAGGGGGGTTGAATACCGGAACCGGATGAGGAAGTGGACATAGTTGATGAGGCTTTAATAGGGGTAAACATATTATTTGTGGTGGAAAGTGCGTCACCAGATACAGGAATAGGTGGTTGAGGTTTAGAGACATTACATTCTGTTGAAGAGGTGGATGGCAAAAGTTCTGCTTGGGTAGAAGATGATGTGGATATAACAGGAGTGGTTATTGATATATTTGTTTTGGGGATTGGTTTTAGTGGTTGAAGTAACTTCAAAGGTGTACATTTTACTTTGGTTATATCTTCATCTGTTTGAGTGAAATTGTTTCTAACAGAGGATTTGGCAGCTTGAGCGTAAGTTTGAGAAGGTTGAGGGGCTATTAATTTTCGGGCTTCTGCATATGAAATATTTCTATTTGTTTTAATTGCTTGGATTTCTTTTTCTGTTTTCCATTTTGAGCATAATTTTGAGTCTGATGAATGGGACTGGGAGCAATTAACGCATTTTGGTTTCAGAGTACAATCCGTGGAGGAATGTCCAACGGATGCACATCTGGAACACGTTAATTGACCGCGGCAGGAAGTTTGAGAGTGTCCGAACCTCTGGCACTTAAAACAGCGCAGAGGGTTCGGTATGTAGGGACGAATCTTACAGTTTAAGTAACCTGCTTTTATTGTAGACGGAAGTTTAGGGCTATTAAATGTTAGTATTAAATGTTTTGTAGGAATTATTGTATTATCTTTTTTTATAGTAATTCTTCTGACCTGAATCACACCCTGATCAGAGAACCCATCAAGGATTTCCGTTTCAGGAGTGCTCAACAAGTCAGGTTCAGAAATGACACCTCGGGAAGTATTAAGTGACTTGTGAGGACTTATTGTTACAGGAGAATCAAGAAAAGATTTGGCTAGTAAAAAAGACTTCGTTTGGAGAGCAGAGCTTGTTTCAATTAATAAATCACCGGATCTTAAACGTTTTACTGACTTAGGTTCGCCACCTATTCCAATTAGTGCTTTATGAATAGCAAATGGCGATTTTGTACACATATCATTGTTTGGTAATGATAAAATTAAAAATCGTGAATTTTTAGCAGTTTCATCGACGTTAGGTTTGTTGGGTAATACAAGGCCTTTACCCGGGCACAGCAGTATTGGATCCATAACAACGCGTATACCACTTCATCCTGGCGTGCCTCCACCCACCACGGAGTCCAACAAGGGAGGCAGTGTGCCGGTCAACTGGCCAAAAACCAGGCACGGCGCTTACCTGGAGTACACCCAGAATATAGTGATACAGTCCAGGGTAAGGATCCAACGGGTAAACCCGACACCCCTTATCTGCAGCACTAACCCTACAGCAGTGTCTCTTCGGGGACACCGAAGAGAGGTACTACCAGCCGATTGACAGGAGCGGGCTCACTCCTGCCACCCGTCTACAGTGAAGCGTGGGCCAAAGGGAACGCAGAGGTATCCCTAGGCCACTAACCTCCTCCATACTGGAGAAGCGTGGGCAAAGGGAACGCAAAGGATCCCCAGAACACCATTTTCCCCCTTACGGGACGCCGCACACGGCAAACATGCGGGT
>BMAV01001294.1:62834-103939 GCA_019973955.1 Trichonephila inaurata madagascariensis | reverse complement strand
TGAAAGTGTTCGTTAACCGATCACCCACTGTAATTAGTCTTTTTCAGGAATAAGAGCTTTTTAATTCATCGGATGATCAATTAATACTCCATAATCGTTTGTTATGTTGGGCTTTACAATTTAAAAATTATGAATAGAAATTTAGTTTTATGTGTATAATGTCAAAGAATCAATGAGTAATTCTTTATTCAGTTCACTTTCATAGCCTATTATAAATGTGCCATACTTCATTGAGTATGCTTTAATAGTCTTAGTACATGATTCAATTAAATATGTTACAATTTCAAAAGAGGAGTAAATTTGAAAAATCTAAGCAAAGTAGAATATCATATTGATAATTCTGTTTATAATATTCTCTTAAACGTGATTATTTTGTTCTTAACTTACAAATCTTTGTTACTCATATTGAAACTGTTTTCCAGTATGCCTGTTATACTTTTCTTTTTTCTTTATACAAAACTAATTGATTAAGACTTAGTTTTAAAAAAAATTGTATTTGTTTTACTATTAGCTTACTTATAAATTAAAACCCTTAAAATGGCTCACTCTGCATGTCATGAAAAAGAAGTACCCTCTACTAATATGACAGTGGTGGATAGACTACCTTCAAGTCCTACAAGTACTTATATTAGTGGATTACATTTTGATTTGAAACCTTCATTAGACAGGTAAATTTATTTTTCTAACATATTTTTTGTTACTTTTGCTAATTTGCTGAATGTTTATTTATTTATTTTGCCCCCTTTTTGAATGTATTCCCATTTTAAAAATCTTTTTTAATATTTAAAATTAAATATCTTTGTATTGATCTCAAATTACCTTGTTTTCTAAATAAATGTTATTTTTTTATGAATAAAAGAAAATGTGGTGTTTGAACTTGAACTAGTTACATTTTATTATGTTAAATTATTTAAATATAAATTGATGGATTAAATTTATCATTAAACAATTTATACTGGTTTACATTAAATCATTGCCTGTGACTCAGAACAGCTAGTTCAGATGTAATTGAAGTAAATAATTTTAACTAGTATGTCAGCTCTACAGATTTAAAAATGGTATGTTTATCAAATGAATACACATTGGTATTTAAAAAAATTGCTCCTTCCTTTTATTTTTCTCCCCTTATTACCTATCTACTTTAGGTCATTGTGGAAAACATGCTATGTTTTTCGAGAAGGAAGAAAAGGTGTAAAAATGACCTTTCAAGGAAAAGTGTACAATTTTTTAGAACGACCTACTGGATGGAAATGCTTTGTATATCATTTCACTGTGTAAGTTTTCTGTTTCTTAAATACAGTTTTTATCAAAGGAACATCCTTTTTTTAAATGTTTTATTGTAAAAATTTTGTTACTGTATAAAATTATATTTGTATTTTTTTTTCTTTCTTATTGACATTCGTTATTCTGACATTTTTTTTAGTACCTACTATAGTTTAATTTATATTTTTGTGATTTATATTGTAAGAAATATTTAAAGAAAAACATAATCAGTGTCAGTAAAATAATGTTACAGTTCTTTTGAAATTCAAAATTTTAAATATCTTGATTAAAAACTTATGTTCAATGAATTTCTAAAAAAAACATTTCTTTTAGTTTTCATTTATCCCTGAAGAAGTAAAATCTGAGAAATATTATATTTTAAAAGTTTAGTATAATTTTTAAGAACTGATTGAATGATCTGTGAATAATCAGAATCTTATCCCTCAAAAACAAATTTTCACTGAAAGATTTAATTCTTAAAGAGATTTTGATGTCTACAAAAGAAATTGCATAATTAGTTGCCTTTTAATCATGTTTTCAATTTATGTGTAACACATTTTAATATTAAATAAAACAAATTGAACAGATTATTTGAGGTTTAAAAATATGGAATATAAAAATTGAGGAGATCCCATGTTATATACTAATTTTATCCAGGATAGAATGTGAAACTATGACCATTTTCAATTTTAAAAAATTAAAAACTGTTCAGAAGTTTTATCACGTTTTTGTGATTAATATATGTTGTAGGGAAATGGCGAAATTAGGAATCTCATCAAATCCCTAAGGGAGATGATCACTTGAAGGAGATGTTAAAATAATATCTCTTCAAAGTCATTTCCCTAATGAAAATAAGAGATTTTATAAAATCCCTGAACTGTTTCAGTGAAATGATTAAATGAACTAGTTAGGATTTGCATTGGCAAAATGCTGTACAATGGGGGAGACACCTGGGGGGGGGGTCAAGTCCTTGTACTTCCTAACCATACAGGTAGCACTATCGATCCCCTAAATATCAACCCCATATATTTAAAAAAATGATACCATAGGATTAACATAGGGATTGATTATACCAGCCTAATTTTCTAATTATTTGCTAATTAGTTTTGAATAAATAATTTGTATTTCATTGACTATTGTTGTATTATTTACTTCTATGTTTAATAATGCACCATATTTGTTAAATAAACACTTTTAAACTCTTGACAATATTATTTCATCATTTCACTGAAACAGCTCAAGGATTCATTCAAATCCCTTTCCTTTATCAGGGAAGTTACTTTGAAGAAATGTTATTTTAACATCTACTGTCAAGTGATCATCCCCCTTAGGTGATGAGATTCCTAATTTCATCTTTTTCCTGCAACATATATAAATTAAATTAGGGCTTTATGAATTGATTTACTGAACAAACTGATTGCTCTGTCTCAGAAACCATCCTAGAATTATGTTGTATATATTTTTCCGAATTTCAAAACCTACTTATGCAGGAACGATGTTCTCTGGTACATAGATTAAAGGAAAAATAAGGTTAAAAAAAGCTTTATTTGTTAAGTACCACCACACACAAGTAGAATGAAGTTTAGGTATTTGAGCTTTTTTATGGTAAAAAGTCGAAAGTAATTTTTATTAATGAAAAACTTAAGTATTTTTAATACCTTTAAACATTCATTACATTGATAGAACACCTAATAATTAGTTACAAGGGGAAAACATCATGTACGTTTAACATCTTCTTTCATATTACATTTTTAAAAAAGTCGTCATTTTTGGTTATTTATGTTGTAGAAAAGTAATTTTATTTTGAATCTAAAACCATCTTATCAAAATTATGTCTTTCCATTTTTTCGAAAATTCAATTCGCTTATGGCAATGTTAAATTTTGAAGTTATATATTTTTTTAACATTTTTCTCCTAATCTCCATACTATAAAACATCTTTAGATAATATTTTTTTTTCTCTGTGTGACATATATACATAATTGGTCTGCAAGTAGAAATGGTCACAAAGTTGTGTGTGTGAATTAAATGCATTAAAAAACATACGGTAATGCATTCAATTTGCTCACCATTTTAAAAATATGTACTGTAGTCATTGCTGCTTTTTGAATTAAAGTTTAAGTCATTTACTAGCTGTATTTCCATGTGTGTAAATTTTATTAGAGATGAATGTTGATAAGCAACATTTGCACCATTGTATTTTATTCCTTTTTTAAATGAAAAAAATGCAGTTTAAAATGTAGATATGATAAACTCGACTTTGGGTGAAGATTCTGTAAAAAAAATAGTTTGCAAGATTTCATAATGTAAGTTTTATTTTTGAGGAGGATCCATGTCGAGGTGCAGTAAAAAAAATTGATGATGAAGAACCACATGTTTTACTGGATAAAAGTCAATGTCAAACTCAAGAAGAGTTTTCAGAACTGTTAGGAGTTACTGACTAAACAATATCACTTCCATTGCATGCAATGGGAATGATACAGAACAAAGGAAAATGGGTTCCTCATTAACTGATGAAAGAACACAAAATCCAAACAGAAAATGTCTGCATTAATTTGCCTTATTGGTAAAAAGATTTTTTTACAAAATCATAATGGGTGCTGATAAGTGGATTTTGTATAATATTTCTATATGCAGAAATACATAGGTTGTTCCGGGCCAGCCATCAACACCAGTTTCAAAAATGTATAATCATACCAAGAAAATGTTGCTATATGTTTGATTAGATTGGAAAAGAATCATTTACTTCAAGCTTTTGAAACCAGGTCAGACAGTTACAGCTGAATGTTATCAGGCCCAGTTTATCAAATTAAGGATGTTCCAGAAAGAAAAGATCTTATTCGGCCAAGGAAGGCTGAAAGTGATATTGTTACATGACAAAAATCGTCTACATATTGCAAAACAAACCCAGAAACTTTTCTCCTAAGTTTGGGAAGTTCTATAGCATGCTGCATATT
This sequence comes from Trichonephila inaurata madagascariensis, assembly GCA_019973955.1. Lineage (NCBI taxonomy): Eukaryota > Metazoa > Arthropoda > Arachnida > Araneae > Nephilidae > Trichonephila > Trichonephila inaurata. The sequence continues at coordinate 99,720 of BMAV01001294.1, read as the reverse complement.
CTCCAGCCTTGACTCCTGATTGCTACATATTCAGATCGATGTCATATTTGAAGGACCAACAGTTATGGAAGTTGAAAGATGTACAAAAATGGCTCAACTATTTTGTTTAAAAATCATCAAGTTTCTATCTTAAAGGCATTTGTCATCTACCCTATAAATGGCAGAAAATCATTGATAGAAATGGTAGATATTTTGATTATTAATCTTTGTAACAAGTAAGCAAATATCCTCCTCTGCTTCTTCAAAATTTCCAGCCCTGATAACATATATGAAGGGAGACAAATATTCACTTTTTATAGCCAGAAAATATGGATCATGTTACCAGATGCGTCCTGCTAATTGAATCATTTGCATATGATTTTCATCTCTACCCTTCTCACAATTTGCATTTAATTTCTTATGTTTCTTCATGCTTCTGTAATTTCACTTTTCAAGAATATGTTTATATATTGACTTATTCAATTTTCTTTTTATTTAGGTTTTTAGTTGTTCTTATATGTTTGATATTCAGTGTTTTATCAACAATTGATCAATATACAGATTTTGCAATTGAAACTTTGTTTTGGATGGTAAGTTGAATGTTTTGTTATTATTTCTTCATATAAAAATGCTCTTAAAGTAGCATTCAGCAATTAAAATATTATAAGCATTTTTTATACTTATTTGTAAATATAATTCTTGAATATATTCATACTTTCAGTGAAAAATTGTCCTTTTCATATCATCCTCAATTTATTTTACTTGAAAAATTTTGCATGAAAGTTAATAAGTTGTAAACTGCTTTTATTTTCTGTTTTTCTATGAACTATTATGTTTCTTGAGTATAATTGTCTTGAAATACATTTGTTTCATAAAATATATGTATTCAGGGTGAGTTCTACCCATAATACAAAGTGTACTTGCACAAAAGCGGTTGAACATATAGAGTGACCACAGCTGGCTTTATCCAAATCCTGTCTTGGTGCTGAACTCATCTTGACGAATGTAACTATCTTAAAAGGGAGTAGATCACAATACATAAACTGGCTGCTCAAGTGCATAACTTATCAATCTAAAAAATTTTGTAGTGTCCCATTTTTCGTTTATGTTATCTTTGTTATTGCTAGTTAAGAGCTCAAGTTTAAATATTGTTTGGGAAGTCATTTTACCTGTGCATTAGGAAACAAAATATTTTAAAGTCATGGCAGTTATAAGTAAACAAGTTTTTCCAACTTTGTTAAGGAAAGTCAGCGCACATTTAAGGCTAATGGAATATGGATCCATTTGTGTTCCATATTAAAGTTTTGTTTATTTGAGTCAAAATAACTCAAAGTTGTGGTTTTTGTTCAATGTTGGCTTTAAAGTCGCATGAAAAATCCCTCCAGAATAATTCCTCTTTTTAAAAACTCACGAACTGTGTCTGATCTGGCAATTCCTCTTTATCTAAGGAAAACTGAAAGTAGAAATTGCAAACACATCTTCCACCATATTGACAAGAGTTGACCCAGACAACTTCTTTACTTAGGGGGATAAAATTAAAAATCATTTATTGGAAATCCTGAATAAAAAGGGACCTGCATTATTTCAAGGTTACATAAGATTTTATACAGACAATAATAAGAGATTGTTTTCAGCTCTTCAGTAATTCAGAATTCTCCAAATTGTGAAAAGAAAATGGTTGGTATTTCTGTTCAAAACAAACAGTACATTGATTGGTGATATTTAGCTACTCAATTATCCTGTCATGAAACATGCATTGAATATTATTAAATTATAAAAAAAGAGAGTAAATTTTGTGTGAAAAGTGACATAATTAAAACTTAATTGCCAATTTTAAGCAGCAATGATATTTGGTTCTGAGAAAAAATATTGTCATAAAATTATTAAAATTATTGTAACTGTTCAGCAGAGAGCTATGTTAAGCTTTAAGGGCAATACTTATTTAAAATTACATTAATAAATTAAAGAATTTAAAAAAACAATCGCATTACTTATTACTTGGACTTCTAAATTTTCGTCCAAAACGAAATTAAATAGCTAACTCAGTAAAATAAAAAATTCAAGACTTGTAAAAAAGTAAAATATTGTTCATTTATTTTAAACTGCATATTAGGTTAACGCACACAAACTTTATTTTGCACAAATTTATTTTGTCTGAATACGTTCCCTATTGAAATTCAAAATTTCTTATGGTTTTATCTTGTTCTGAATGCAGCTTGGGAAGTGTTGTATTACTACTATTTTAATTACGAATTTTTAGTTTAGATTTAAATATACAAAACATACATGGACAGGGAATGGTAATGGTTCCAGTATGAAGGAAATGGATCTACAAAGTAGGCTGAAGAATGTTAATCCATGACCATGTGTATGCATCTCATTCATACCATTCATTGTCCAAGAATTAAGGCTAAATGGGGGAGTAATTTCTAAAATTGCTATTAAAAGAGGTAAAAAAAAATTTAAATATGCTAATAAAAGATGACTTTGAAGGTATAAAACTAAAGCTGCAGGAAATTCTTTACTGAGCAACTTGTCTGCTTTTAAATTGATTTGCTCAAATTTGATGTGGGATGATCATCCTTGCAAATATTAATGCCACTAGTAAACTACTCCAATCTCCAAAGTCAAGCTTTTGTAGCATAAGCTGGGTATCTTACCCAAGTTCTGAAAGAGTTAATTTATTGAAACTGGTTTGTCAACTGTAGTTTCAGAACTATTGTTCTTACATTTTATATATTGTTTATGATAATATGCAAAATATATTTTTATATATTTTTGATAGTCTGAGTTCAAAATTCACTTCCAAATCTGTTTATCAAACTTTTCTCTGAAGTTTTATAATAGAGAATCATGGCAATGCTCACATGTCACATCCTATGAAAATTTACTTTGTATATTGATGGTTCTGTTAGGCTTTGTCTGAGTAAAATGATTTTCATAGTAAAGTTCTTGTTCTAAAGGTTTTAACTGCAATGAAGAATTTTCAACCTATTTAGCAGTTAATCTACAGTAGAATCTGTAACAAAAAATAGTATTATAATATTTGTAAAATCAATATTATTTCTGCAACTCTTACGCTTAGAAAAACATGTTTGCCATTCTCTGCTCTTTTATTTAATTCCTCATATACTATAAATGAATTAGTTATTTTAATAAGAAGCATTATATACTGTACATATGTTTGTCTGTATATATCTAGGTAGTTTTTTTAATTTATTTTATGGTGAAATTTTATATGTGGACTGAGAGAGAGACTTTTTTTTTTCCTTCCTGTTATGTCAAATTTTGTCTGTGGGGGGATTTTATTTTTGTAAAATCTGATAAATACCCTTGTATTCAAATGTTTTAATACTTATAGGCTTAAGTGAAATGTTTTCTAAAATTTATATTTTATTTTCAAATAGTTTTTGTGTTAATGTTTTTTTATTCTAGGAAACTGTGCTTGTTGTATTTTTTGGAGTAGAGTATTTAATACGTTTATGGGCAGCTGGTTGTCGAAGTAAATATATGGGAATTTGGGGACGATTGAGATTTGCCCGGAAGCCTATATCTATTATTGGTATGTTATTTAAAGGTGTTTTTTCAGTTAAAAAATGTTAAAACATGATTGGACAACATGGAACTGATTCATACTTATACATTTCAGATCTCATTGTAGTCATTGCATCTATTTTAGTACTTGCTGTTGGATCAAATGGTCAAGTTTTTGCAACCTCAGCAATAAGGTTAGAAGTAACACCAATATTCATAAATTAATTCTAAAAATTTGTTTTAATTGCATACCTAAAAATAAAATATTCAGTAAGATAGCATAAATATTATACTAAGTGTCCGACTACGTTCGGAGACCTTTTTCTTAAGTTTTCTAAAAATCCCTAATATTTTTACATTTTTAGTTTCACTTTTACACACAATAATAAAAAATACAGTTAAAAATAATATATGTATATAAAAATTTGCAAAAATTAAAATTTTTAAAGAAATTTTAATCAAATTTTGGAATTTTTTTCAAACACTCTATTTTTTAACCCTCTAAGCGGTCTGCAGGTAAGTCTTGCCATTCTGGAGATGCTTCAAAAATGCACCGCACGTATTTTTTTGCCGTCAGGTGGTGTTCTCAAAAGCGATTGAGCCGTATCTTTAAGAATGCGGCTCGGCCGCTTTTGTGAATCTTGCTTGAAGGCAGAAAAAGCATCTCTGGAATGACGGGATTTTGCGTGCAGACCGCTTGGAGGGTTAAAATATTTTATATTTTCCATAACATATTGCTGCAACACATTTTTTAAACACATTTCTAGAGAATGACCTACAAGTGTTAAATTATTTCTTTTGAATCAAAAGTTATAGCCAGTCGAACTTGCGAACTAGGAAATTCAGTCAAATTATTGAAACTTCCAGAAAAAAATACAACTATAAAATAACTAAAAATTGTTCAACTTCTTAGCTTGTAGGTCATTCTCTAGATAATTCCATTAATATCATTTGTGTAAAATTTCGTACAAATATATCTAATAGTTTTTTTTAGATATGTTTGAAATATCATGAAATTTACAAAAAAATAGTTTTGAGAAAAATGCATTTAAACTTTATAAAAGCAATTTCAAAACAAAATATGACAAGTATATTACTAAAACTCTCCTGATTTATGTTTAACACTTCCACTCTTTGGTATTTTGTTAAATTTTTTCTTTCTTTGGGCCCCCCTTTTTTTTCCGGTTGATTTTAAAAGGCAAAGAATGTTGTTTCGAGTCACCGACTCGAAACATGTCAACAAATCTCTCATCACACAGTCTATAATTCCCTGCATTTATGCCAAATGCTTTCAAAATACCTAACATATCAGTAAAAGCTTTTTTAAAAATAATGACAGCAATATGGGTACCCAAAGAAAATGTTTTTAGCTCGATAAAAGTTTCTTTCAAAACGATTTGTCACAAACAGGCATTAAATGATACATTTGTATCTGTGTCTTACAGTGGAGGCAATTTTATAATAAATGCTTATCACACTGCTTCGTGTACACATATTTAACAATATTTGAAAGTTTCACAAAGAGACCTACACTTTTTTCTGTTTATTGTTTTCCGGTGTGATTTGCTCGCTGATAGTCACACCAGTTCTCAGCTCCAATCGGGCACGGTCCATATATGGGTTTCTCCCTGCTGGAACAACAGTGAAAAAATGCCACTATTGTAGCACTCAGCATAGCTCTGACGTAATTGGTGTTACTGCTATAACAGCTTAGAATTTTATTAAACATAACATTGATAAGTTTTCCCTTCTCACCGAGGTTTCTCTTGCCTTTTTTTAAAATTTTCTTTGTGCCGACTACTCAATCTTTCTTAGAAATATCTTATGCACTCATATTTGATGACATTGTTGACACCATACACATCTAACAGAAAGGTATCCTTGGAATCACCATCACAATAGAAATACATATTTTTAAGATTTTGTAGTGCAAAAACATACAAAGATTTTGTACGCACCAACAGATTCCATGTTTGAAGTAAATCCCAGATAACTGCAGGAACACGCATGTATGAATGGACTTACAGAATTCTAAAAAACTTTGATAACATTTCCATATCTAGAATTTCCCAGTGTCAATGTATAAAGTTTTTATAGAAACCACATTTAGCGATGAATGTCCATGTGTCTCTGCCGTCAACGGATATTCCACATTCTTCAACTGACATTTTGGAACATTTTGTTATGCTTTTCGCTTCCAAAGCAGTGTCATTCATGGCATCTTTAGCCATTGGTGTAGCAGCAGCCAAGACTTTCTTCCACAAAGTCTAAATGTTCCTTTTGTCATACAAGGCCAGTTCAGCATAGCACATAGCTTTTTCACTGATGAATGTCATCTTTCAATAACTCACCTTCCACAAATAAGTTGCAAATTAATAACACTTTGCTTTTTTTAGCTTTCAGTAACTAAAAAAAGGACAATAAAAGTACACTTGGAGCATTTTGAAGTCACATTAGAAATCAGTCCAAACATATAATCTTCATGCAGGCACGAATTGTTCTCAAAACAATTGGAGAAACACAAACTTGGAAACACACTTCCCAATTTAAATAAAATATTCTATTACCTCTTAATGTTCCACTAAAACATTCTTTGTTCTGTGAAAATGCCTTTACTTATTCCAGTTTTTGTTCATTACAAGTTTGAGCACTTTCAAGTCAACATTTCCACTGTTTTTGGGAATCAGTCACCAGCATAGTTGCGTTTTCAAGAGGTTAATTTAATTCATTTGTTAACCGTTAAAAGTAGATAACATCAAAAGCAGAATGTTCAGAAAAAATTAAAAACTGTACAATTAAAACGAAAAAGTTCAGTTTTTTGAAGAAATTTGGGAGCAACATTCGTAAAATTCAAATCAAAACAAAAACATGTGAGGTCAGAAGAAACAGATGTTGCCAATTGCAAAAGTCCAATTAAAAGATTGAAATTGTTGCCTATCAATAAAATAATTTTAAAAAATTATCAGAAATTGTTTTTAAAATTATAATGGGTTGAAACTGCAAAAATTATGGGTAAAAAGCATGTTAAGCAGCCGACTTCCGGTTTCGATTTCACCTCTGTAATAATATTTTAAACACCTGTAACTTTTTTTCTAATTATCGCACAGGCAAAACAAAGGCAGATTTAGAAAGATAATTATTTGAATTTTAAAAATATCAAATAAAAAGAAAAGGTGATTTTTGACCGAAAATAACGTTTTCAACGTAGTCGGATATGAGGCATTTAATTCGATTTTTATAAAGCTTACTTAAAGTAATTAATCAAATCATTAAACACAATTTTTTAAAAGACTCAAATCCTTGTGTAATTATTTTTTATAAGAATAATCCTCCTAATTGTATTTTTTAACTGACATTGCTTCTATTATGTGTGCTGAAAGAATTTGAATCTTGTCCATCAAATGCAATATTAAACATTTATTTCATATTTTAATGAATTATTTGTACACTAAATGCAAAAAATAACTCAAGCTCAAAAACTTTTCAATTTTTCTCTGTATTTTTAGTAAAAAGCAACTATCACTATAAAAGTATAGTTAATATAAAGTATAGTATAAAAATATATGTTCGTTCATATTTTCAAATTTTTTTTTTTCCGATTTAAAATAAAATTTTAATCAGTTTGCTCAAAAGTCTTAGAATTCTTTTCAGGATCAAAATTGTATTTTGTACTGCAAAAAAAAGCTAGTTTACAGTCAAGCAGTGGTCTTTAAACTGTGTTCCACGGAACCCTGGGATTCCAGAAGGCACACTCAGGGGTTCCACTAGTCACAATAAAAATATCGAAAAGAAACATAAATATGTATGCAAACCTATTATATCTATGAAGTTTGTATAATTACAAGTATCTAAAACTCATCCTATTTCATTGAAAGTGAAAATTTTATTTATATATAATAAAATTTATTTTTCAACACTTTTTTTTAAACTTTTGTTTTAATATAATACAAGAATATTAAAATGTGTTTTATATATATATATATATATACTTGTTACTAGATTGTGAATATTCTATGGTTTTATTATCTTGGGTTCCACAAGATAATTTTATACTCATTAATTAACACAGTATCTTAAATAACTAAATAATTTTCTAATGGAAAATCCACCATTTTGCAAATGTGGAAAAAACACCTACAATGAAGGAAAAGGAACAACTTATCAGCAGATTCGATGTTAAAATCTAAATTTTAGCAAGAACAGCTCCTAAATTTTATGTTGCACATTCATGAAATATACACAGTATTTCTCACACAGCTATAAACATTTTAATGCCATTCAGAACAATGTGTTTAAGTGAAATATATTTCTCAATGTGAGTGGCTACAAAAGTATAAAAACGAATCAAACACAGAATATGAAATGCGACTGCAGATAATTTCAATAGACATAGACTTCGACAATTTGTGTAGAAAAAAAGCACGCTCACATCCCAGTTATTAAATATAATGCACAGGTTGGTGACACTTGGATCACAAATTAATATAATTAATGAGTAAATTATATTAAAAAATTGGATAAGAATTTTTGAATAATAAATGCAATACTTTATTTAATAGCTATGACAAAAAGTACCTATAACATGTTGATCTACTAAAAATATTTTGAGATATAGTCTAAGTATGTGTGTGGAATAAGGTTCCATGAAAACACTTTCTAGTTCCAGGGGTTCCATGAACACGTCTTCAAGTTCTAGGGGTTCTGCAAGCTGAAAAAGTTTGAAGACCACTGGTATAGAGTGTTATATAAAATTTTAAATATGGTAATACAGGAAAAACTCCAACAATTTTTTTTTTTTTTTGTGATTGGAAGATGCAGAAACTTTTCTACAATACGGGGAATTTTTCTTGCCATTGTTGAATTCTCTAATGCACATATTACATAATTACAAATGCTTATTTGTAGTTTTGTACATATACTATGTCATTGTTATGTCAAATAAGTTTTTCTTGTGAGTAGTGTTAGCATGTACTTATGTTTTAGGAAATATTATATTCAGAATACAAAGAAAAACTTTTCTCATTTCTCCAGTCAAACTTTTGCTTTTTCTTATGGGTTTCACCGTTTCAATGCATAAAAGCATAAGAAAACTTTTTTCTTAATTTTACTTACTTCATTTGAAGTACAGTTATGAACTAATGCTTTATATTTTTTAACAACATTGTGAAAGTTAGATATTTTCTGTGATTATATCGAATAATGTAACTCAAACTGATTAAAAACATTTCAGCCATAACTATTCCGAATGAAAAGACTTGTTAAAACCGGAAATTTATATTCCATCAATTATTATTGACCAACTCTAATAAGTGATCATGAAAAATAAATTTGTTAGCATAACTCTTTCGATTTTTAATTATAATTATTAAATTTAAAATCACAAGAGATATTTTTGGTTACCATATAATGAGTTTTATTTATGAAATAATTTTATGTACATGTAGTTATATTTTTAAAAAATGATCAAAATGTTACCCCATGAAAAGGAATTTTTTTAGAATTGAAATCTCAGATTTTGCAGGAAATTAGTGTTTCTTGTAAAGTGATTATTTCAGAGTACATGTACCACATCGTTGGAGCTTTACTTGTACTTTCATTTATAAATGTACCTTGGATATTTCTTTTAAAAATCTGATACATATTTATATCTATAATAGTAAAAGTATATTGAATGCCTGTCTTTCCTCAGACTATCCATTGAATCATTTTGATGGTCGGATAATTTTTTACTTTTTGTATTTATGTTAAATATAATTCCTTTTCTCCTTTAAAGAGGCATTCGGTTTCTTCAAATCTTGCGAATGTTGCATGTAGATCGACAAGGAGGAACATGGCGTCTTCTGGGATCGGTTGTCTTTGTTCACCGTCAGGTAATTATTTCAACGTTAAGAGGCTATGTAATGTTTAACATTTGGCTGATGTAATAAATTGTGTTGTTCAAGACAAGAAACCATTATATCCACTTATTTTGTTACATGTTGCAACCAAATTGCAATAATTCTTATTACACTATTGGCCATTAAAAATGGTACACCAAGAAGGCAACATGCTATAGACGTGAAATTTAAATAACAGGAAGAAGGTGCTGTGATATGCCAATGATTAGCTTTTCAGCACATTCAGACAAAGCAGGTGCTGGTAGCGACACCTACAATGTGTTTAAATAAGGAAATTGTTCAGCCGGTTTCTCATACACAAATTGCATTTCCACATTGTTGCCTGTTGAAAAGTTTTTGTGATGTATCATGTAAGAAGCAGGAATGTGTACCAGCACGTTTCTGACTTTGATAAAAGTCGAATTGTAGCGTACCGAGATTGTGTGTGGTTTATCGCATCACAGTATTGCTGCTCGCGTCGGTCGAGTTCCAATGACTTTTAACAGAATATGGAATTGATGGGTTCAGGACGGTAATGCGGAACGCCGTGCTGGATCTTAACGGCCCCTATCACTAGCAACAGAGAAGACAGGCATGTTACCCGCATGGCCTTAATGGATCGTGTAGCCACGTCGTGAGCCTTGAGTCAAGGATTGGGGTCGTTTGCAAGACAACAAGTGTCTGCACGAACAGTTCGACAACGTTTGCAGCAACATGGACTCTCAATTCAGAGACCATATCTGCAGCTACTTTTGACGCTGCATCACAGACAGGAGCATCTTCAATGGTGTGGTCAATGACGAACCAGGGCGCACAAATAACGAGACGTTCTTTTTTCAGATGAATCCAGGTTCTGTTTACAGCATCAAGAAGGTCGCATCCGTGTATGGCAGCATTGTAATGAAAGCACATTGCAGCGTGCATTCGTCATCGTCATACTGGCCCATCCCCTGGCGTGATGGTATGGGGTGATATTGGATACACATCTCGGTCACCTGTTGTTCGGATTGACGGCACTTTGAATAGTTAACATTACATTGCTTGTGTGTTGTGTCCCGTGTCTAAATCCGTTATTCGAGCCCTGTGAAATCCTACGTTTCAACAGAATAATGCACGACCGCATGTTGCCAGTATTGCACGGACCTTCCTTGATACGGAAAATGTTCGGCTGTTGCCCTGGCCTACATGTTCATCAGATCTCTTACCAATAGAAAACGTCTGGTCCATGGTTGCCGAGCGACTGGCTCGTCACCATGCGTCAGTCACAACGGTTGATGATTTGTGGCATCATGGTTGAAGCTGCATGGGCATCTGTGTCTGTACATTCCATCCAATCTCTAATTGACTCAATACCCAGGCGTATAAGTGCTGTTATTACTGCCAGTGGTAGTTGTTCTGGGTACTGATTTCTCAGGATTTTTGCACCCAAATTTCTTAAAAATTTTATCTCTTGTTAACTCCAGTATAATATATTTGTCCAATAAATATCATTTTGCTATCTGCATTTCTTCCTGGTGTAGCAATTTTAATGACCAGCAGTGTATATTCATTTAACTGCTTACTATGTCTTACCTGTTATAGATATTTGTTCAAATATGTGTATTACTTATTTTGATATTGTATACCACTGTATAATATATTTTATTAATGAAAAAGAATACTTTTTTGTACATAGAATAGTAGTAAGACTTTTTGCTATCTATTTATTTTCAGGAGCTTATCACAACCCTCTATATTGGATTCTTAGGTCTCATTTTCTCATCATACTTTATGTATTTGGCTGAAAAAGAAGATGTCGGCATTGTTGGAAAGTCAGATTTTACTAGTTATGCTGATGCCTTATGGTGGGGAGTGGTAAGATGTGCTTCTGAATTGTAATATATGTATACATTAATATTTTTGAAACACTTTCCTGCTAGTTTCATGATTTGTTATTTGCTTATTAGCATTTTATTTTATTTTCACCTTTTTTTATTTGAGTTGCACTATTAAAAGAAATGCCAACTGTTATAAAACATCTTTTATTCCTATTCCGAAAATATTTTGGTTTGTTCTTCACAAAAAACTGTCTTAAACTCGTATTTTCAGAGATCATTTCCAAAATTTTATCTCTCAAATTAAAATCTCACTAATAAATTGTCTGTAAGTCATTGCTATCATTCATGAATAACAATACCGGTAGCATACTTCTAAAACTAAAGTAATATTTATTTTTAGCTGGCATTTCTTTTATTATTTATATTTTGCTACTTCCACAAAACAAGCACATCTTAATCTTTCAGGCTGTGGTGCAGTGAACTGTTTTGGCAGCCATTGTTGCTCCTTATGATTAAATAACCTCTTGGCAGCTGATTGTGTGCTTTCACCTCCTCACTCTATGTGTAAGTGAATGTATACATAAATATTAAATTTCAGTTAACCTGAATGTTTTGATTAATTGCACTTTTTTACTATATTTTTTCACATTACGTTAAGTGAGTTGTATCATTTGGCCAAAATTCTATTAATATTAGTATTTTGCATGTCGTTTTGCTTTGCTGAATGCCTGTTTGTAAAATTTACTTAAATGCATGTTTCTATGTAAATTTTATATCATCTTTTGGCAGTTAGTTTTATGTAACTAATATTTTAAAGTACTTTTAATTCTTCTGTAACTAACGTACATGACAATAATAAAATTCATGCTTTGGGTAGCTTATCATTTGATATTTAAATATGTTTCTCTTTTACCTGTTACTTACCTGTTGGCCCATTTGTATTTCACAATTTGCAAGATGGTAGTTTTAACATAGTTATTTTTTAATTGAAAGATTCTAATAATAGTAGTGTTTTACTTAGTCATTTTGTATACTTCAGTGTAAATTTTTATTTCATGCCTATTTAAAAATTTTAATTATGGCAATTTTTCTACTTTAAGGAACGTTCTTAAATTTCCTTCCAGTTCAAATCTGCACATACTAAAATGATTATTTCAGGTTTTTATGATTTCTTTATCCCCCTAATAATTTGGTGCATTATAGATGAATTCAAAAAATTTTTTCCTGCAATCCCTGAAAAAAAGCATGGGAAAAAGACAGATCGCATCAGCAAACGAAATGAGAACGAATTAAATTTTTATCCATGCTAAGCAATTACAAATTGTTGCAAATATAAGTGAAGTGCAAACCTTTTTTTTTTTACTTCAACATATCTTCAAGCTTTTTCTATCAACAAATTATATATCTGTAGCACCTTGATTAGTACTGAGAATCATACAATGTTTTTTCTATAAAGTTGAAATACAGGAAAAGATAGATATAAAAGTATCAAATCTTATAATAAGTAGTTTTGTAGATTCCAAATTTTTCCTTGATTTTGTTTTTTCTGGATACTTTTTAAAAATTGAATGCCACTAAACTTATTTAATGCTTAGTTCTACCTTTGATTTTTAAAAAAACATGTGATTACACATGTTTTAAATAACAAATCTGTGTTTTAACCTATGGGTAGTGAGTTCTGCCCCTTCCTTACCAAAGACTATTGCATACTGGGTCTATAATCTGCTTTAAATATATTGAGATTCTAAAATTTTTGCATTGGTGTTTTGCATAAGTTAAATGAGCTGTGTAATGAACCAATGTAATTGTACCATGATTCAAAATTATGAGGTATGTTACAATATCTCTTTTGCTGTTAATGACCAGGTTAATGATCAGTCAATTGAAGAGAAAGGAGTACTAAAATTTCTCTGTGTTATTCCTTTGAAGTAATGATGATATTATTCTTTTTGAAGTAGTAATGATATTGTACTCATATTCATTCATTTTTGCATTTAGTTTTACTGATATTATTGGTGATATGTTTGTATTTATAATTCTAGTAAGATGCTAATTCAAGTTTTATGAAATTTTAGCTTGCATGTTGCCAAATTTTTGTTTCAAAGCTAAACATGCTTTTATACATGTGTTGTCACTTAAATATGTTTAAAAAAAATTATTCAGTCATGGTCCATTTCAAAAAATAACCTCCCATCTAAATAAACTGCGTTATCAGTTATGTAATTAGCATTGTTAGAAAAAATAAGGTAATTAAAATAAAATTTTTAATAAATAGGGTTTATTTTTATTTTTAAAATAGCTTTGTGCATATTTTATTAGTAAAATAGATAATAATTCATCAAAAAAATTAAGTCTAAAGCAAGTAACTACTGTGCTAAAGTACTTTTCGATTTATAAATCTTCTGAGTTTGTAGTGGCCGCGGTAGCCGAGTGGTATGGGTATCGGATCGTGGCTTGCCTTGTCACGAGTTCGAGCCCAGTACCACTAAAAACCCGCTGTATAGGGCAGCGATGCACGTTAAATCTGTCGAGAGCTGAAATGTCCTCCCATTGGTGTGGTGTACTAGTTAAGAGAGGGGGGTGCAGCTCAGGTGTCGTCCACGTCACTTGACCATGGTTCAAAATTATGTGGTCCGTCGCCAAAAGCCCTCGTGTAGCTGAACAGTGCGACGTTAATATTTAGTCAATCTGAGTTTGTCAATTTACTTGAAAATTAACATTTACTACACATATTACTACAGTTGAATCCCATTAATGCATGGTTCAGAAAAATCTGCTTTTGTGCAGTTTTACTGTGGTTACCTTAACAAACAGATGCTTGTGATATCACTCTAGTAGACTTTATTTTATTGAATTCATATAAATGGTGTCATAAATTTTCTTTTGAGGTTGGATATTTATACTTTTTTTGTGTATTAATGTTTTGTTTGTAAGAAGTTATTTTCAAGAGAGCTCGCAATCAGTGAAATCAACTGTATATTAGACTATATTTTATATTGATCGAATTTCAGAACTATAAAAATTTCTCCTTTTATAAATCACAGATGAAGAGAGAGATTTCAGATGAGAAGAGGAAAATGTACCAAAACATTACTCCAATCATTCATTTTAAGATCCTCCTAGTTACAGGCTTATTTCAAAGTTATTTTGAGTAACAGGGATCCTGAGTTGCAGAGCATGACAAATATCTGCAATGTAAAAGATTAACAAGAAATAAAATGCCAGTTAAAAACAATTGTCTACAGAGAAATGACTAATAAAACAATTTTATTTATTTTTATTTTTTTAATATTTCAAATATTAAAGGGATAATTTTATGTCAGACTGAAATCATGCAGGAAACTCGTGTCATAGGTCGAACATATAATATTGCTCAATCTATATTAATACTGTAGCTAGTGGTTCATTTAACCCACTGTTTAGTAACCATGGACTTTTGACTATTGCATGTTAACAAGGCTAGACTGTAATACTTTGAAAAAAAATATAGCAGAAATTTAATGCTTGTTTCTTTTGCCTTTACTATAAAGCATTAGTATGATTTTTTTTAAATAAAATATGCAGTCATAGTGAGACATAGCCATCCTGCGATAGCCATGTCTTACGTGATCCGCGTAAGCTAGAGGTGTGGGATTATCTAAAAGATGAGACATTTTGGATTCTTAACACAACTTTTATTAAGAATAACTTAAATTACTTAATTCTAAATAACAACTTTCTTAAAGTGAGAATAAGCCACCAATTAAACTTTATATTCAAGTCAGATCGCACAACTAGATCACTTATCTTAATTATATTTATTTAACTGTCTAATCTAACTTTCTATACAAAATATTACCTTTTATAGAGTCACCTTCCTTCCTAGGTTGAAGATATTCCTATTATGTTCTTTGTAAGAGAGAATACTCAGGCTTTCTTAATCCTTCTTATTATTAATCTTATTAATGAAGATGAGCGTATCTTTCTTCCAGAGCTGTAGGACGTCTAACATTTATTCCGAACAATTCCACACTAAGTTATCTCTAGGCTTGCCGTCCTATCTCACCAAACCTTCTATCCTTTTAAAGTATATCTCATTTGCATATTCGTTCCGTTTCTCTTCTTGGTATTGGGTTGGAAAAGTTTTGCCATTAATCGTGGCCGTCAAAGAACTTAGGAGTTATGTTAGAAGAAGAACGCGAGAGATGTCACAATAGTAGCCAAATGATTATGAGCACAAGTTAATCATCAGGTCGAGGTACGATGGTTTCGAGAGTGAAGCACTACTTTAGATGCCTTCATGGTTACTTGACCATTGTTCCAAATTGTCAATAAACTTGTTGCTTTCCAGTGGAGCATTGATAAACAAACTCAAAAAAATATTTAATCTTTTTTTTTATCTTGAAATTATTTATAGTTAATTAAAATTTTACTCTTGTAGTTTTAGATTTGGGCAGTAAATTTAAGATTTCTTATCTATACACAGGATTTATTTAGTAAATATAAGTATTTGGATTGATTTTTCCCAACAATGAGTAGAAGTGGAGGGCGATTTTAATTGATGCAAGAATGATGTAAATTAGCAAAAACAGAGCTGTTGATGTACATATCTCAAAAGTGGGTTTAATATTTGTAATGAGAGAGTGATCCATTGAACAGCATTTAGCCATTAAACTTTGTGTTAAGCTAGACAGAAGTAGTACAGAAAATTTTGATATGATCCATGAGTGTTATTAGAGCAAAACCATGTCCAGAATGCATGTTTTAGAGCAGGAGTGGCCAACCTGTGGCATACATGCCTCAGGTTGGCATGGGAATTAGCTTTTCTTATTGCTATGGGACCTCTGAATAATTTAAATTTAAGGTTACTGGGAAACAATTCTATTTTTTCTATACTAAATGGTCATATATGCTCTTTCATGAGTAAACGTTTGCTTTTTTTTTCTGTTGATCTTGGAGAAAAAAGTTAGTTCCTGCAACAATGTAAAATGTACTATCTACTAAGTTAATAATGCTTGTTGAATGCTATCAACTGAAGTTCTGCAAATTATGCTAGATGTTGGTAAAAAGAATATTCCATACGAATGCTTAACTAACATACATTTATTTCTTTAATTGGACAGCACAGCACAACCAAAAGACGACACATTAAAAAACAGACATAAAGAAGAGCACAAGTTCATTCGATCTCGAATTTTAAATCTTTCTAACTCAATACATGTGGATCATACATCTACACACACGTGAATTTTACAGTGATCGAAGAGACGGCCAATCCGCAATCACGCGCATGACATCACTGCAATGCATCACGGGAATGCCACGCGCGCTCTTACGGATTGCCACATCTTACACCATGGAGTTGCAACAATGCTCTGAGCTATGATAATTTTAAAAATTAACTATCCATTTTGCAGGATTGATTCAGTGCTGACTTTCAAATAATTATTTAGAATTAAATGCTTCAAGTTACTCATATTTATTTTATACCTAACCTAAATTATGGTAATCTGTAAAAAGTTTACTAACAACAAAATCTAAATTTGTAATTTTGTCTTATTTATTATATTATTTTTTTATTTTCCTCTTGTTAGACTTGCTAAAAAATGCTCTTTTTGTGTAAAAACCCATAAGTCTGTAAGTAACATTTTTTACACTTTTTCATATTTTTTTCTTGGAAAAATTGTTGGTGGCACACGTAATTTCTTTTGATCAGATAGTGGCACTCTTCCCCAAAAGGTTGACCACCCTTGTTTTAGAATGACACAAAAAAATTCATAGATGTCAGAGGAAACATCAAAAATAAAGCTTTTCAATCACCATGTAGTCCATGTCTTGCTTCCAGCTCTCTTCCCTCCTCACACATAAGTTACGTATTTGTTCCTTCTGACCATAAAAGTTCTACAGGACATATTTTTGGGACAATTGGTGAAATTCAGATTGCTTTGACATGGTACTTAAGCGGCTTCATGGTTGCTGACTTCTAGAAAGACAGTAGGGCAAGTGAATTTTTAAAGAAGAATAAAGGGATTTTTTTTTATTGTTCTTACTCACAAATTCTTTTATGAGTGTATTATTTTGATTAAATGAAAAGAATAGAACTCAGAATTTTTGTAATATTTAACAATTTTTTTTCAGCTTATTTTTACTTTTTGTACTGAAAGTTTGTGAAAAAAAAAAGTAAAAAGATACTGTAGTTCTTACTGAAAAAAAAACAATTTCATTACAAATTTTCTTTCCATTTGCTATGATCAGATCAGAAACTCTGTTTGGCATCTAATCACACAGTGGTTGGATTTCGGTTTGACTGAAATTGTACCAAACGTAATCTAATGCATTTTCCACTTCAAAGATGGATTAATTCTTCCCTCTGCCATATATCCGTCGAACGAGTATTACCTAGATATTATCTACAAGATTGATATCGGCTGGCCATGGTAAAACTTGATTATTTTTCAAATAGAACCAGTTTTTCACAGCATTTACTGCATGAAGAGATGCACTGTCTTGTTGATATATCTAATCTTCTCCATGTAATTGTGATGCATAAGGAAAAAACTCAGGTTTCAACACTTGTATGTTATTTTGATGGTTTTACCTACCATTTAAGAACATTAGGTTAGTTCTTCCT
Organism: Trichonephila inaurata madagascariensis; assembly: GCA_019973955.1. Taxonomy (NCBI): domain Eukaryota; kingdom Metazoa; phylum Arthropoda; class Arachnida; order Araneae; family Nephilidae; genus Trichonephila; species Trichonephila inaurata. The sequence continues at coordinate 81,904 of BMAV01001294.1, read as the reverse complement.
CCTCTCATTTGACTAATTGGGCAAAATCATACTATGCCAATGGTATTGATAGCCATCAGGACCCACCTAAATAAACTTTCTTCTCATCTAAGAACATGACAGTAGTTGGGCATCCATTGGGCGCTTGGGGCGGGCGCCCAAGGGCCCTGATAAGCTGGACTTAACCAGATTTTCTGGTAATAAGTTTTGATCCTCTAGTGCCGAGGGGGCTGTAGATCTTCTGGACTCAGGGCCCAAAATGAGCTTAAATCGGCACTGCATGACAGAATTCTATTAAGTGGTCCTTGACATGTGATCTTTGATCAATCCAATCACCTGGCTGTATGTGTTTTTGACCTCATCGGATGATGTTTTATTTCTTTAAACTGGAAAGTTTTGGACCTTTTTATGCTGTTGTACGTAGTTTACCTGGAGACATGTTAGTACTGCTGGTATTTTGACCTTTAAAATGGCTGCACCTTTTTTTTCCCTAAGTTCCAGGATTTATCACGAAGATTCAATTATTTTGGTTGTTCCATCTTTTTTGGATCCAAGACTGTCTGAGTATTGTAAAATGCAACCAACTTCTTGCAGATGGGCAATCATACGTATACCTCAAATTTCCTTTTTTTGGCTAAAGGTTGCCTTTTTTTAAAGTCGTTCAAAAGTATTTTTGACATTCTACATTAAAAAAAGTTACAATGCCAAAAAAGATGATTTCTAAATATATTACAAAGAAAAATAATAAAATTACCCAATCTTATATTGTGTGGGTTGTGGATGAACACTACACCATATTTTCACAAGTGTCCTACATTTTTTACAACTTAGAAATGAATATGTTCCTTTTTCTTGAAAATGAAAGTTATACTTATTTTTTATATTTATCATGGGAAACTACTATTAGAAGTGCTAGTAATATTAATCTAATAGAATGAAATTTATCTATAAATTTAAGCAAAATTTCATTGTCCTACTTTCTTATGCAGGAAGGCTGAAAAAAGTACTTACAGAGCAGTGTATTAATGCAGAAGGATCACATAATTTAAAATTAGTGACTCACAAAACGTATATTCAATAAACTTCTTTTTATTACTTTAGTCTTGATACTTACTGGATTAGTTTTGGAGGTATATGCATTTGAAAAGGCAAATAAAATATATAATTTTCTTTGTGTAAAAAATAATTCTTTTTTATATTTATATTATATAAAATCATTTGTTGTTGTTTTTTTTGTCCTAATCTTTATATTCTTAATTTTTCAGATAAAATTAATGTTACTTGATTTAAAGGATTGGGCTGAAAGAAAATCTCCAATCATTGTTCTCTATTTTACATTTAATAACTTTTTAGTACAGGTTTGGAGTAACATGCTAGTCAGTCTTATATCCTTCTATTACTTATACTTATCTCAACTGTAGTTTAGAGTTATTTTAAGCATTATAACATCCAGTCTCCTATAGTGCATATAACAAGTGTATTTGCTTCACAATGGAAATTACTTAAAAGATACTTTTAGCTACACATTGATTTGTTACATTCTCAGAACAACTATATATTCTGTTTCACCCTAAAAAGGCTCAACGTTTTGCATTGAATCCAATGTATTTTGTTCGCTATTTTTGGAATTCTCTTGAATCATCATCCTGCAGAATTCCTGCCTGTTAGCATGGCATGGTAGTTTGGAGAGGGGTCCTAGCTCAGGTGTCGTCCTCGTCTTCTATCAAGATTCAAAATCACGATTCCTGTGACCAGTAGCGCTTGTGTTGCTCTATAGAGCAAAGGCCGTAGTATCCTAGTAGTCAAGGTAATGGACTGGTGGCTGGCGTGTCATGAGTTCGAGCCCGGTACCACTGAAGACCCACCATGTAGGGAAGCAATGCACATTAAATCTGTCAAGAGCTCAAATGTTCTCCCATTGGTGCAATAGTTAGGAGAGGAGGTGCCAGCTCAGGTATCGTCCTCGTCACTTGGCCATAGTTCAAAATTATGAGGTCTGTTTCCAAAAGCTCTTGTGTGGCTGAACAGTGCAACATTAATATTCTCTCACTCACTGCTCTATAGTGCAACATTAATAAACACTCATCCTTTAGAATTTTTTTTAATGGTCATGCATGATGTATGTGTTCATTCATGGACTTTGAAATTGGTATGCACTGGAAACCCTGCAAATATTATCTTGCATCAAGTTCAGTATCTGAAGTTTTTCATTGATTCAATGCTAATCATATCAACAAATTTATCATTTAACATGATTACATCTATTTCATGTAGAATTCCCTAATTCAAAAATTAGTTAGAATTTCAGTTCATTTTTACAGCCTTTTTAGCAGCATTGTATTGCCTAATTGATGTTAGAAAATTCTGTAAGCAGTACATCTGTATTTCTGGAAGATCTGCTTCCCATGGAAATAGTTTCTAAAATCAAAGAGTAATTTGGAATTGCTTATATATATACTCTTTGGGGATATAGACCTTTTGATTAATATGTACTGGCAGTTCTTTTCTGGCGATCTCTCTCCTCAAATTAAATTAAAATAGTATATGATATTCATTGTATTACTTTGAGTAAGACTTGTGTAAAACATTTCTCTTTTTATTTATCTGTGTCAAATCAGCCTTAATACCGAAATTGCTCTTAAGTTTAATGAAGTATTTTACCCATTCACTTAGAAAATCTATACAGCTATTACAATCTGAATAGCAAAATTTTTGTGACATTTATTTTCTTTTTGAAGAAAATTATCATACATTTTTTGAAGTAAATTGGGAGAATTAAATGTTTAACTGATTTCCTGCTTTGAAAATATATCTTTTCTGTTATAAAAATACATATTTAATATTAACAAAATTCATTTTCTATCCTTAAAGTTTTGAAGAAATTATTTATTGTGTAGCACAAGGGTGAGTAACCTTGTGAGTTGGAAGAGCCAAAAATTACAATTTACAAAATTTCAAAGTTTTTAAAGAGCCACAGAATTTTTTCTTGCCAGCAATAACTAGTACTTGCATAAATAAAGTTTTTTGATAAAAAAAAATCTAATCATTTTATTCATATATAAGTAGTGTTTTTCACAACAAATTAGATAATATATATATGGTATTATTAGATAATTACTTATTATTTAAGTAAAAAATTTTAAAACAATTAAACATTTACTTACAACATTAACTTGTACTTCAATAGCAAACAATTGAGCAAACAAATTCAATGGAAGCAATGGCTTTGCATGGTTTTAGAAAGTTTGGATAAATTTGGCTCATAACTTGTTTTTTTTCAAGTTTCAAACAGGACTCTAAATTTTCGTTTCTTAGTTGGCTTCTTACTTTACTTTTAATTATATTCACGCAAGAGAATGCTTGATCGCACAAATATGTCGATCCGAAGATAGTCAGCACTCCAGATATCAACTTCATCTCACTGTAGCAATCTGGAAGACTATCCCATTCGTCGAATATAAGTGCCTCATCTCGCAGCATTTCTTTTAAAGATGTCAACTTTTGTTGCGTGACGTACATACATTTCTTGGCCTCCAACTCTTCTAACTTGCTTTTCAACTCTGTAAATTTTCCGCTCCACAAAGCTATACTTTTTAAATTGATATATTGCATTTCTAGAGGTCTAGTATCGATTCCAAATAGCTCAATGGGGATTTCGCTACTATTTGTGTTGAGAGGATTTATTATGTATGCTAGAGTGGTTTCGTTGGTTTTGAATTGCTCAAATCTGTCAGTAAATTCATCTTTAATTTTTTTTTATAACTGTGCTGAAGTAATTCATATCAGCAGTTGCACTGGTTTTATCATACTGCTTTAGAAATTGAAAATGAAGTGATTTACCACTTTAAATATCTTCTGCAAAAAGAATTAATTTTTCTTCAAAACAAACCAATTCTTGTACCAAAACATAGCCTTGCGGTTTTAGATTCAGCTCATTTAATTTCGCTGTGATACCCACCATAAAGTAAAATTTTTATAACCATTTGTCGTTCTCTAATTCAGGGTGACTAATGCCTTTTTCATTGAGGGATGTATTTATTTCACATTCAAACACAAAGCAAAGCGTTTCAACACCTTACCTTTGAAAAGCCATCGAACTTTATTGTGAAGAAGGAGATCAGAATACTGAGCCTCCATTTCGTTTAAAAATTCATTACACTGACGATGGTAGAGTGCTTTTGACAAGATGCTGTTAACAATCTTGTGTGATTACCAAATTCATGACCTCAACTATTTCGGCCGGAAATGTTAGGGCATAAAGCGGTTCTTCATGTACTATGCACAATGAAACATAAGAATTTTGTGGTTTTTATTTTGCTCTGAAGAATCGTTGTAGCCCCTTTTTTTTCATGTCATACTTCTGGCTCATTCAGTTGCTGTCTTCAAGGCATTTTTACACGGCATTCGCTATATCTTCCCCTCTAGTTTGTCCCCAGAGCAGTAGCAATCCTAGAAATTCTTCTTTTGGACCTTGGGAAGACATATACCTGACAAAAAGGGTAACATATGCTGTGTCTTTTATGTCACAAGACTCATCTATAGCAAGTGATAAGGCAGAAGAAATTTGAATATCTTCCACCTGCAAATTTGTTACATTTGAAGACATTTTAGCTATTCTATCTTGTACTGTTTTAGTGGATAATGGCAAATCTTTGATTTTTTTTTTTTCAAGATTTCTGGTTTGTTTTTGAAAACACGAAACAGTTCTTCAGCAATCTTTAACATACTCACAATATGTCAATGGTTTGCCTTTTTTGAAAATTTCTAGTGATACCGCGAAACTTGCCAGATTAACATTACTTGTAGATTGAGTCCAGTTACTTAACATGGAACTTGATTGCTGTTTTTGGAGCTCGTCGACAGTTTTTTTTTTTTTTTTTTTTTGTGGTTTTTCCGGGGGTGGTTATTTATAAGCAAAATGAGTATGTTTTGTAGTGAAATGTCTCTCTAAATTTGATTTCTTATTGTGTGCGAGTTTTTCGCGGCAAATGAGAAGTCGGAAGGCCATTTGAGTTGCAAATGAAAGCGAACGACTTCATCTAATCCCGATTGAATTCTCAATGCTCTTCAGTTTTTTTTTAAATGCCATGCTTGCGGTGAAGCAGTAATAAAGAATTTTCAAAATTATTCTTTAGGTATCCAGAACAGCAGATGGCAAGTTTTGCAGTTATGTACTATGTTAACGTGTACCTACGTAAATACATACGAGAAGCTGGGCATAATGAAATGTAATTTATCAAAAAACATTTTACAACGATATTTTCCAATTAAAAATACTTACCTAAAAAAATAATAATAATAATTCTCTAATAATTTATTTATTAAAATAAATAAATAAATTAGACGCGAAATACTGTTTGTCTCACTCTCTCACGTACTGATTGACTATAAGTGCTTAGTTTCGTCGCACCTGTGGTCGACTCCCGTGTGCGGTGATCGCCGACTGGCGTGAGTGAGTGAGTGAATATTAACGTCGCGCTGTTCAGCTACACTAGGGCTTTTGGCGACGGACCACGTAATTTTGAACCATGATCAAGTGGCGTAGACGACACCTGAGCTGGCACCCACTCATGACATGGCTGCCATGATCCGATACCTTAACCACTGGGCTACCGCAGCCCTCGATCGCCGACTGCCACGAACGGACTTATCAGAACGTGTTTATCACGGCGCAGTCTGCATATTTTAGTTTTTTTTGTTTTTGTTTTAATTTTGCAAATATTAGATACTTAGTTTACGAGTAAAGGTGTTATGCCCAGCTATGCCGAAATCAATGAAAATTGCCAAACATATGAACAATCTAAAACTGCAAATACCTACCTACTTTGATCCTCAGAGTTCGAAAATAGTTTATTAAATAACAATTTATAGGTACTTACACTTATAATTATTATTTTAACACTAATTTTTTAATGGCAAAAGCTATAAAATAGATAATAAAATGGGTAATTTATTAAATATATATTTAATAAAAACTCTTTTGCGGTAATATCCAACAGTAATACTTTGTTTCTTTTTGACAATTCTTATTTGACTTTAAAAAGATAGTTAGGTATCTTATTTGGAAAAAAATATGTAAACATTGTATTTTAAAAATATAATATTTATTATATTACCTACCTTTACTTCGGTTTTTTTATTATTATTATTATATATGTACATACATACCTTTGAGAAGATAATTTGCTTCTAACTCTTCTACTTGAAACAACAAACTATACATCACAGCCAAAGCACTGGTGAAGACGCCAAATTGTCTTGCATCAAAAGCGAATTAAAACGTACATAGAAACATCCGACGACGACGTCATTCGACAGCTTCCTACGGACTGACTACAGTGACGACGCGTGTTACGGGGAGGGGTGTGGTGAAAAGCGAGTACAAGTGTATAGAGATAGAAACGGTGCCTAATCCTCGCATTAATCGTTTCAGAACGATTTTTAAATGGTTTTCTTGATAAAATAAATAATATTTGCGTATTGAACTAAAAAGCCGCATGTGGCTCGCGAGCCGCAGGTTGCCGACCCCTGGTGTAGCATATGTAACAGGTACATTGACAATAAAAGATACTTAATGGAATTTGTATTAAATTTAAAAATTCTGTTTATATCTTTTGTGTTGGAAATTAACATGAAAAAATAATCTGAATAATATTTAATTGAAATAACAACAAAAGTTTAAAATTTATGTATAAAAAATATATAGTAAAACTATTGTGCATGAACAGAATCATTTTTTTTACGTGTTTGTAAAATTGGAACGTTCTTGTTAGTGGAAATAAAAATTCTATAGTCTCACTTATAGTCTATGTCAGTAGTCTTCAAACTGGGTGCCACAGAACCCTGGGACTCCACGAATTACAAAAAAAGAAAAAAATTGAAAGGAAACTTAAAAATATGTATGCAAAATCGATTCATGTTCTTTTTGAAGTTTGTATTTCCTCAAGAATTTAAAGGGTCATCCCTGTTATTAAGAAATTGAAAATTTTATTTATACATAAAACTTATTTTGCAATACTTTTTACTTTTATTATAATATAATAAAAGAATATTAAAACGGTTTTATTTTTTATATATATTAAGGTGACCAATCATCCTCCTTTAGGGAGGACAGTCCTTTTATAGGTTGTGTCCTACTTGTTCTCCTTTTCAATGTTTTAAAACTAATTTGTTAATCTCTGTATTCAGAGGTGCCAGGCCGAACTGTTACACGTCATGTGCCGGTACAGTATGAATTATCTAAGATATTTATACATTTTGTACATAATCAGGCATCTATTTTCCACAAAACGATTCAAAAGATTGATGGTGAACATATTTCAACTACAGAAACTAACTTATTTTGAACGATTTTGTCCTTCAACAAAAATCACGATTTGAAGACAAATTTATTCCTTTAATAATAAAAAGAAAATTGTCAAACTTAGAAGAATTAAATCCAGGCATAATAGAAAAGAGTACTAAAAAAGTGCAGAATTTTTACCAAACATGTTTCCAATATGTCAAGGAATGGTCTGAAGCAAATCACTGGAAATAAGTTTTTAATAGTGTTGAGTTTTTACTGAAAGAAGCGCCTGATATTAAATTCAATGATAATTGTCTGTTTGAAGAAATTTGAAGACTGAATGTATATTTAAATTCTGAGATAAATTAGAACAATGGGAAGAAAATTAGCATGTTAAAATTGATAAAAGATGGGTGGAAACATTTTTAACTATTTTAAAAATTAACACATTCCATATGAAAATTTAGTTATTTTTGAATTTACGTTGTGCTGCCCTGGAACTAATGCAGCAGTTGAAAGGATTTTTTTTGGAAATGATTTTTGGACAAGTGAGAAATAAGGATTGAATGCTGATACTTTAGCTGTAGCACTTACCTTTAAGTTCCACATCAAGCATATTTCTTGCTCCAAAATTTTCAATATATTAGAAAATGATAATTTGGCAAAAAAAAAAATTAATTCAATTTAAAAATACTCATTTAAGTGGATAATTAAAAGGGACATAAGTGTAATTAGTGTATTTTTGTTCAAATTAATAAACATTTCACATATTTACATTGCAATTTTTCATCCTCCTTTTCATTGTAAAAAAGTTGGTCACCTTATATTTATATTACCTACTAGATTGTGAATATCTCATGATTTACTACCTTGGATTCAATAAGATAACTTTATACTCGTTAGTACAATGTCTTACAAAACTAAATAGTTTTCTAATGAACAATGCACCTCTTTGTATTTGTGGAAATAACACCTACAACAAAAGAGAGGGAACACCTTATCATCATATCTGCAGATTTGATGTTAAAAATCTAAATTTAAGCAAGAACTGCTCCTAAATTTTATGTTGCAAAATACACAGGATTTCTCACTCAGCTATAAACATTTTAATTGCCATTCAGAACTTTGTGTGTAAGTGAAAAATATTTCTCAATGTGAGTGGCTACAAAAACAAATGAAACTCAAAATATGCAATGTGATTGCAGTTAATCTCAATAAACCTACCCTTCGACAGTTTGTGTGAAAAAATTCAAGCACATATCCCAATTACTAAACATAATGCATGGGACACTTGGATCTCAGATTAATATTATTAATGAGTTAATTATATTAAAAGTAGATTAAAACTTTTTAATAATAAATGCAATACTTTTAATTGCCTTTACTTAAAGTACCTATAGCACATGTTGATCTATTTCAAATATTTTAAGATGTATTCTTCTAAGTGTGTGTGCGGAATAGGGTTCTACGAAAAAACTTTCCAGTTCTAGGGGTTCCACAAAAACACCTTGGGGTTCCGTGAGTTGAAAAAGTTTGAAGACCACTGGTCTATTTTATTTAAAATTCTATAATCTCATCTGTTAATTAATCCATAGTTTGAAAAGGGTTTTTCTGCTTATGTTGTTTTGTATTTCATTTATAACTTTCAGTGTGAATATAAATTTTGCATTTGTATACGTAGGCTTAAAATCTGCCTTTGTAGTATGCTCTACACTACTTTTCTTAAATGAAATTGTTCTTCAAAAGTAAATAAAACTCCGATTCTGCATCTCAATACTTTGTTTCAATAAAATAATTTATTGCTGGAATGAAAAAAATCACCATGTGTAATCTTCCATGAACTGTATGTAAATTTGCTGAAGTAGAAATGATATTCTGCTTTTTTCTCTCTCATTACAAGAATCAAATTAATCTAAGGAATTTCATAATATTGATGACAATGCTGATGAAATATATTTTAAGTTATTTGTTTTACATTTTATATTAGTGCTATTTTATTCATCTTTCATTTATATTTTTTGAAAGAATAGCTGTTTATGAAAATAATTATCATTCTTGAATTTGCATTAGTTAACGGTTTTCTTATATTTTTACAACTATGCTGATTTGTATAAAATGTTTAAATATTTAAAGTTTCTTAACTATCAATAAATATGTTCAGATTATACAACTAATTCGATGTTCTGTAGAACCTCTGTAATCCTCTGGAAGGAGAACAAGTAATTAACATATGAAATTGAACTTGTTGCATTATTCTTGATTGTCCTTTACTCTACATTATGAAGCTTAAAACAGTTTTTTAAATTAATGCTTACCATTTTCAAAAGGATTGACTTTTCAGAAAGAATGAATAAACCAATCTTTGTGTGTGTGTTATTTTTTACAAAAGCTAGTAGAAAAAGCACTCTCAACTCTGTCATTCAATATGCAAAACTTATTTTTGCACAGCAAGTAATGCAAGTTTTATAACCAAATAGCTGATATTGTGTTACTCGAATTTTCTACATAAACACGAATTATCTAATAATGTGTTTGTATTATTTAAGTTTATACCCTCCACCCTTTGGTATATAGTGGACAGTTTCAGTCGGACAAAAATAATGCTGAATTATTGTGTGCCACAGAGTATATTTCATGAATAAATCTGTCTTGTCTTACATTAAGTATAATTTAATGCATTGGGGGGGGGGACTATTTGAAAAAATAAACCTTTTGGGTAATTGACTTTTGATGTTCGATTACACTCATGTCCATAAATTAAAGATAATACCAGCTCTGTCAAATAAAGGTTAAGAAACAAAACAAATTTGACTTATTCATAAAGTTTGCTCATTAAACAAAAGATAAAGCACAAAAAAAGTTGGTGTATGTATGATAGCATTCACAAAAAAAACTACGTTTTTTTCTACTTGTAGCAATTATAAAAAATGCCCCCCCCCCCTTACAAAAGCTTAATATTACATGTTTAGTATGATAGTTAACACATTGTATGTCTCCCATGTGATGAAATACAGCCCGTACAATGCCTAAAAATGTTGACTATCAAATTATTGAGCTAATGTTGGGGAAAATTACTCCCTTTATCAGGCAAGGCTTTCAGAAGTTCGGGAACACATGTAGGAGGTGGTTAAATGTTGCAATTTGTCTGCCATGCCTGTCCCACACATGTTCTTTCGAATTCAAGTCAGGTGAGAATGCTGTGGCCGCGGTAGCCAAGTGGTATAGGTATCGGATCATAGCATGCCTTGTCACGAGTTCGAGCCCAGTACCACTAAAGACCCGCCGTGTAGGGCAGCGATGCACGTTAAATCTGTCGAGAGCTGAAACGTCCTCCCGTTGGTGTGGTGTGGTAGTTAGGAGAGGGGGTGCCAGCTCAGGTGTCGTCCACGTCACTTGACCATGGTTCAAAATTACGTGGTCCGTCGCCAAAAGCCCTCGTGTAGCTGAACAGTGCGACGTTAATATTCAATCAATCAGGTGAAAATGCTAGCCATTTTATACGGGTGATATCCTAGCTTACGATGTTTGCTCAGTGAGGATAGGCGTTGTCAACCACAAATTCTGTGCTCATGGCACTCCTAAACAAATGTACATGTTGTTTCAAAAGATTTGAACTATCATGGTTCCGGTTTGAACGTACAGATCTGTTCTGGAACTTAGTATACTTCCCCTCAAACGAGAAATCCTTCACCACTGTAACGGTGTCGTTTAGTAACGATGGTTTAGTGTAACGGGTACCTGTGTGTGTGGAGTTCTCCATAGGAAATTCCGAGAAGAATCAGACTGCAACCTTAACCGGAAACATCACACAAGCTCACTGTGACAATGTCCATATACAGTAGAACGACGTTTATCCGAACGTTTATTATACAAAGCGTCAGATATCCGGACCAGTTTTTTTTTTTTTTTTTTTTGTCAATGACATGTACTGTATATGAATACGTTTTCGAACAGTGTGGGTCTCGCTCAAAAGACAGAAACTGAAAAATGCATGGAATAAGCTGTGGCCAGATTTAGGAGGTGAAAAAGACTTCAATGACGACCACAGAGAGGAGATTACCAACTTTGTCCAATCGATCCCAGGATTTCAAGAATGCGATGAAGAAGTTATAGAAACCTGGATGGCATGCGATGCAGAAGACTGTGGATTTCAAATGCTAAATGATGACGAGATTGTGACTTCCGTGCAAGAAGAATCCAACACTGTCGACGATGAAACGGATGAAGACGGACAACAACGAAAATAGCAAGGGTCCATCAAATGCTGACGCGTTTTCTGCGTTAGAGAGAGCTATGGAATGGTACGAACAACGGTCAGAGTGTTATCCTACTCAACTGCTGCTGCTCAAGAGGAGTAGAGACCTTGCAGTGAAAAAACGAAGGTGTACAATGTTACAGCGAAAAATAATTATTTTCCACAATAAAGGTAAAATTGAGACATTTTGCACCTATTTTGCTTTTTCTTCAAGCACGTTTTCCGCATGTGATGATTTTTCAATATTCGAATAGTGTCCGGTTTCATATACTGTATGGATCGCATTCGGTTATCCGAACGGTGTCCAGTCCCAATTGATTCGGATAAACGACGTTCTACTGTATTGCATGTTCTCTACTCCAGGCTCATCGCTGGCGACGTTGAGCTTCCGTGAGTGGAATACATCCAACAGGGCTTGCTAACATATATACCAATATGTCCTGTACAGGATTTGCCTTGAAACTGGCTACAGATTACATGCTGTACTCCGTTTGCTTCTTTTTGCTGTTACTCTTAAATACAAATCTTCATTTGGCTTTTTAACTCGGGGTTGACCTGTATTATAACCTCTGATGACATTTCCGTCATCTTAAAATTCGTTGCCAAGGCCTAGAGATGATGCTTTGGGCAATTCCAAGTTTCTCGGATACGATCATCTGAACACGTCCTCACATTCCTGGCTGTCGATGATTCTACCACATAAATAATCATTCTCATGCTTCTTCTGTGTCATAACTATTCGGTTATGGCACTGAGGGACTTGCATAACCGTTGTGAATAAATGTACTTCTTAGCTACCATTCTTTATACACCCCTCTCTTACACTCACGTCATTGTGACGTACCATCGGTGTCATCTGCTGGCTTCCTGTAATTTGCATACTACTCTTGAAGATGTGTGATAATTCTGCAGATGAAATTTCTACTCTTCGTTCCACGTTCCATTTCCACGATTCGTTCCACGATTCCACGTGATTTTGAATTATCCTTATTTTATGGACATGAATGTATTTGCCCACTGAAGTAAATTAGTTATATTATTTGCATAAAATATTTTTTCCATTTATAATTTTGCTTAATTTTTCCAGATAACAGTTACAACAATTGGATACGGTGATACTGTTCCTAAAACTTGGATGGGAAAAATTGTAGCTTCATGCTTCTCTGTTTTTGCAATATCATTCTTTGCATTACCAGCTGTAAGTCGTTTTTCATATTTTTCCGGAATGTAGTTCAATTTAATTTTATACTGTGTAGATAGTGAACTATTCACTGGTGCTTTCTTTGTAAATTTAAAACAAATGTAGTTTTTTTTTACTTATAAGTGTAAAGGAATTATATCACTTTCTGTGTAATGTTATAGTAAACAGTGACTATTGTGTTGCATACACCATGAATGGTTCCATTAAAATGCATGTTGAATTCTACTCAATGCTGGACACATAATTGTTTATGATTTAAAAGACACAATCCCATTAATAAAAAAATGCTGTGTTCAAATTAAATGAGGTATTTTAAATAAAATATTTTCTTCTGTAGCATATTGAATATAGTATTCATAATTAATATTTTACTCAGAATAGTTTTTCTAATAAAGTTCTAATCATTTACTTTAACCCTTTATCTACAGCATTATGATTTACTGCAGTTTTTTTTCATGCAATATTTTTTTTTTGAATCACTATATTGAAAATGAAGGGATATACATAAAAAAAATATTCAACTTTGGGAAATTTTACCTGCTAGAGCTAATTAATTAAAGATAATCAACTGTAAAATTAATTATATACACTGTTCACTTTAAAAAAATAGTCAAATCGTTTTCTAAGGTCTTCATTTGCATACAAAAATGAATAAGACACAGTTTGACATTAACTATTTTTTCGGAACAAATATGACAATCTTCACAATGCGCTGAAAACGCAATTTCTGCTATAGAACTATTCGCCTTCCCTGCTAAAATACTCATCATAGAACCCGTACTGCCATATATCTTGGAAGAGTGGATTTCAAAGAATATTCCTGCTAAGTATCGTCAGAGTATTCGTAAAAATAGTAATTCTATGTAATTTTAAAGTGAGTGGTACGTGTAAGTACCCTCAGTAGATAAAGGGTTAAAATATTTTTATGTAAATTATCTATTTATCTATGTATATATTTAAATGTTCATTCAAAAAGAAATTTTACAAGTTATAAGTTGTGACATTTTTTTACCCATATACTTAATTATAGTGAGGTTACTGTATGGAAAATCTCTCTTCCCCCATGTGTACTCACTTGGATATTAATTATATAATCACATTATAGATGTTCTATCTGAAGCTTATTTGTTATAAACAATCAAGATTCTCAAGTTGTTGCTTAAAAAGAATATTTAGCTTTTTCAAATTTTTGAAATTAATGAGCCAACTGATTGTTCAAACAATGTTGCATTTTGGTCAATGGTCATGATTCCTGCTAAATAAAATTTTAAAAATCTGCAAAATATTTTCCTTGTAATTCTGCATTAACTCTATTACGGTTGTAATTCTTTATTAATATTACAAATTTTTGACTATTTTTAAGTAATCTCATCTATTTTAAAAGTGCATTAAATACTATTATCTGGAAATATGTGGCACATATTTCATATTTGATTATCCCAAACTTTTGCCATCAGGGCATACTTGGCTCTGGATTTGCTCTCAAAGTCCAACAGAAACAGCGTCAAAAACACTTCAACAGACAAATTCCTGCTGCTGCAACATTGATTCAGGTAATGTATTTATTTTATATAATTGTATTTAAATTATTTTTTCAAAGTACACTGATTCTGGTTATTGGAAAAAATATACTACTTTTGCACTTTTTTTCTTAAGTAAATAAAGTGATGAAAACCTAAAAATCATTAATTCACAAATTTTTGTCTTAAATTTTAAGTGTTTATGGAGATGTTATGCAGCTGATAAATCATTTATGTCCACGGCTACTTGGAAAATTCATATCAAGGATTCAGAACTTGGAAATACTTCCAACACTAATACACCATTGAGTAAGGTATGCATAATTCATAAAATCGTTCATTTATATGTTTGTGTTGTCTTTAAAATATTCTATGTCAACTTTAAGTACTTATATTTTCTCAAAGTTGCTGCTTCTCTCACGTGAAACTGGTGATAAAGGTTTGTTCCCTGGAGTTTCTAAAACCTTTCAAGAAACATGGCAGGTATGTAATGGCATATAATCTAAATGTTAATTGTATTAAGGGTATGTTGAAATGAAGTCAACTAGAATTAATGCTTACAACTTTTAATTAACTGAGTTATTTTAAGATACCGTATTTTCCTGTATATAATCCGCAGCGGCGTATTATCCGCTAAGCTTTTTTTTCGAGTAAAAAAAAAAAACATTGTATAATCCGCGACAGTTTTTACGGAGAATAATCCAAAATATAAACTGCCAATAATGAGTGTCACATGAGATAAAAAATACACAATACACTTAAAAATAAAAGTAAGAAATTGTACAGAAAACAAAATTTATTATGAAACGTCTTTTTAAATATGTATAATACTTTTTACGATAATCTAAATAAAACAAAAAAATTCTTTGCTACCGCCATCTATGTTTCGAGTTGTTAAAAAAAAAACATGGCACGCAGAAAAAATCTTTCTTTTTTTAATTTAGAAAGTTAACAGCAAAAAAGTTAAGATCGAGACTGCTTTCCCATTGCCTCTTTCTTTTAAGATCCATTTATTTGTTTCTTCCTCTAATTCTGGCCAGTAAGGTTTTCCATGACGATCGGCTCTTTAACATCGATCACAATTTTCGAAGTTGGTCTTGTTTTTTCTCCACAAACGAATATTCGATTCGTCAACGTTGAAAAATCTTGCAGCTTCCCGATTTAAGACTTTGGTAGCCTTCTATATAGCTTTTAACTTGAAGTTTGCAGTGTAAGTTATACGTTTTCGCTTCAACATGATGAAAACTTTCAAAGGACGTAATAGCTCTAGTCAAGAAAAAATTGGAAATGGCGCCAGCGACTAGTAACTAGATTTTTCCTTCCAAGGAACCGAATTGTTTTTGAATGTAATTGGACAAAAACTAGTTATGGCTGAAATACGTTAACCGAGTCATGAAAGCGCTATCTATTATTTATTTTATAAAACATAAACTGCATTTCTTTCAAAACTTTATTGTTAGCTTTTCTGATGGAGAATGTTTTTTCTCAGATAATCCGCGGCGGCGTATAATACGCACAACGAAATTTGAAACTTTTTTAGCACATAATCCGCCAATTATATACAGGAAAATACGGTATATTAGTTTTCATGTGATTGTTGATTGTATTTAATAATGAACACAACTGTAAGGAGCTTTTGCAATAGTGTTTTTGTTTTAATTTTATATGAAAACTAAGTACACAAAAATTGAGCTTACCAGTCATTTCTGTAGGAGAAAAATTTAAGTAATTACTTGGAGATAAAAGCAACAGATTAATTAAGTAGTGAAGAAAACTTTCAATTTTAAAAAAAATTAATGTAATATTATGAAATGTAATTATTATTTTAGATTTCCAAAAATTTTTGAACTTTTAAATAAAGAATGGAATTTATGATGAATGCAAGCATTTATGTAATTCACAGTAAGTATAGTGTATTATATTTGAAAATAAAAAAAGAATTGCTAGAAAGAATTAAAAGAATTGCTTGTTGTTTGCTGTGAATTCCTTATAAAATCAGAATTTTCTGCCTCATTCGCTTGTCATTTTTTATAACATATATTTGTACTTAAAAATGTAAAAGAAACTGAAAATGATGCTGTAAAGTTAGCCAAAACATTTTAATACTCTGAAACCAGACACAATTTTAAACAAAAGAGACATACTTTTGTTACCATTTAAGTCGTTTAGTCATTATTTAAGTTGTCAGATTTCAAGACTTCTAATAAATTATAAGTTAGGAAATATCTGACTACTTAAATAGTTCTAGACTCTCTAATGATCACATATCATTAAATAATAAATTTGTTTCTGTATTAACAATTGAGCATTACTTATACCCTACCCCCAGCTGCTTACTTTCTTTAGGTTAGTACTGAATTTATCACTCCTGACATACTTCAACTTTCTCTTTTCTACTGGGATGTTTACTATTTTTGGTATACTCAAATGGTGCACCCCAGGATCCCTAATTATCTCATTATTTTTTATTCCCCTTCTCATTAGTAGTGTTTTGCCGAAACCAATACTTAATTCCTCCCTCCCACTCCTTATCTTACACATAGGTTTCTGACATGCATTTTTAACGATTCAATCACACTTGGTTATTGTTAAATTTATGAGTATGAGAGGTCTTGCAGCCTAATGATTATGGTCACGAACTCGTGACCGCCATTGTCGAGTCATGTGTTAGAGTCCTCGTGCTTCTGAAGACCTGCCGTTAAAAGAGGCTGATACTCAATAAATCTGTCTCAAAGTCATCATGTTGGTGTGATGTGGAAGTTTGGAGAATGAGGTGCTAGAGCTCAGATGTTGTCCTTTTCCCTTAACCATTTCTCAAAATTATGTGGTATATTAGCAATAATTTGCATTTCTTTAGAATGTGGCAGTAATGAAAACTTATTCACTTGATCTGTTTGTTGCTGTATCAGATATGACTTTAGCACCAACAAAATAAGCTATTTCTTTCACAGTCTTTGTATAAATTTCTATTATCTCTTAAATCTGTGTAAAATTTTCTTTTCAATATTAGCTTCTATTTTGGAATTTCTTATGAAGTCATTTAATGATTCTCTTTTATACTATTTATCATAGCTTTTTGTGGGGAGGAGGCATTATACATTGAAAAGTATTGCTTGTACTTGTAAAAAGTACTTGTATTCCTGTAGTGTAAAAATAATTAATATAGATTTAATGTTTGAGAACTTAAATTCCAAAGAAATTATTTCTGATGCCCTCACCCTTCTCTCTGTTTGTTGCGTCAGCTTTGTTTTGTGAACTATAACATTTAAAAGTACTTTGTGAAAAATTAAAGGTAATTTTAAATTGGTTTAAAATGCTTTGTTAAATGGGGGGCTCAATGTTTTCAAAAGTTATTAGAAATATCTTTTTTGAATTGTCTTTCTTTTATATTCAGGTTGCTAAAAAAGCTAGTGTTCTAAAAAGGAGAAAATCTAAATCTAAAATTGAAGTTCCTCTAAGTAGCAGTAACAATGAATTATCTATTCAGCAAAGGGAGAATGATAGTGAAAACAATGGAGAAGAGAATAAACCCGGTTTTGTATAATTTTTTAACTCTTTAAACTTGTTTCATTTTTTTATTATTATTATTATTATTTTTGCTGTTGTGTGTGCAGAAGTGTTTTCTTAGATTTGAAAAATTCTGTAATAATTTATTTCAGTTTTTGAAGTATTTTTTACTTTTCTGATAACTTTTTTCATCTTTTAAATCTGAATACAATTAATTCATTTTGCTTGTAAAACGTTATACGTACATTTTTCTGTTTAAACACTTTGTTTTCTTGTTTGCTGCATTTGCATAAGCATAACTTGGCTGATGTGAGAAGGGGGTATATTTGATCTCTGAATAAAGTTTTTAATATCCTCAAATGAAAAATATGGAAAATATATGCATTTATATAAATTCTCAAAGTAAAATTTTTATCCTTTTTAAGAAGTTAATTGCACAAAAGATACTCCGATTTTAAACATATAACAGCTATGGACATTAAATTATACTTTATCTTCATAAATGAAATTTAAAAAAAACTTCTTTTGAAATTTTTAGAATTTTTTCCTTTTAAATATTGGGCCATTATAATTAAAGTATTTCTGCTCAAATATTGTTTAGGGTAAACTAATGGTTTTAGTAACATCATAAATCATATTAAAACAAATTGGGATAAAGTTTAAAATGAAGTCATTAAAAAAATAGGTTCCATCATAAACAGATTTTATTATAAAAATTATTTCATTGAAATGATTAAGAGTTATGTGATATAATCTTGCATAAGATATTGAAAGTATTCATAGACCCCAAAATCTGAAATATATAAATGCATCTCTAATGTCTTTGCAGATAGAATATTTTTATATCGGAAGTTTAGTAGACCTGATTGGTTCTTTACACTGTTCCAATCAATGAAACGATTAGTATTGTTTGATGGCTGTTTGCTACAATATGAGCTTGTAAAATGGTACTATTTTTCAATTTTATTAAATTACAATTATATCTATGAACTACGTTTTTTAGGTTTTCTACAGGAAGTAAGATTTTTAATGATATGTGCACATATGTATATATATATATGTCATTGAGAATGTGTGAAATATTGTTCAGTCTTTTATAAAATGTTTTACATTAGACAGATGTTCGAAGTTGTTCCATCATACTCAAATATTGTGCAGAAAATAAATCGCGTCATTGTTGAAATTGAAAAACAATAGTTTTCTCTCTTTTGTTACATGTCCTTATGAATTTTTGTAGTAATTCACTTAGTTTTCAGCACTACTTTCATACATTCATTATATGAAATATACATTTCATTTGATACAAATGAAATTCATGGAAAA
>BMAV01001294.1:0-62824 GCA_019973955.1 Trichonephila inaurata madagascariensis | reverse complement strand
TAAAAATTTAGTGCTGGAAGTTATGTAGGGAATAGGTCATTTGAAAACCTTCATCAGGTAACTTCAGTCCTTGTGATAACAAACATTAACTATTCAAAAGTATTGTGAATTTTTTTTAATGAAATTAAAGTTTTAAATTGTGTTATGTGGTATTAGTGTATTATAAATTAATTAATGATTCTTCCTTTTTGTTGCTCGCACACACATTCCCTATTCTCCAATTACAGTGTATTTGTAGATTCAAAAATCATTATGTATTATACAAGAAATTTATTTCAATGAAGAAAAACTTTTTTGTAGGTTTTACTCGTCAGAGATCAATAAAAAAGGAATATAAATTGCAGTGCCCAACAATGCAATCCCAGTCATATCAAAATAATGATGTTGCCTCTGATGAAATTGAAATAGATATTGACGATCCACCATTGTTAACAGTGTTAGTATCATTAACATTATTCTCAGTTTGTTAACTTTTGTATTATTTTTTTTTAATTTCTTATAATTTCGTTATGCTACAACATCATCATAAAAATAATACATGGAATTATTCTTATTGTTATATAGATATGCTGAAAAGACACTTTGAAATGAAGAAAAATGTCTTAGTGGTATTTTTAAGCATAATGTAAATTTGAATAAATTGTGAATTCATAGCACATGTTAAATAACACTCTCATCTCCTTTTTTTTTAATTTTGATTTCAAAAATTTGATTGACTTGTTTATATTTGTAATACCATAATATGAAATAAATATCTCAATAGCAAAAAATTTTCTATAGTTTTTTTTACCCCCCTCTGTTAATATTGTATGTTAAAAACGCGTAACAAAATACAATGGCAGTTATTTAAAAAAAATTCATAAAAGTTACTTATAGGAAATATTTTTGATATTGTTCAATTAGATGGGCACAAATCTTTTGAAGCTGACACTTTGGGACAGCTTAAATTTGTATCCTTAACTATTTTATTCTTACTTGGGTGAGAAAAAATTGAAAAAGAAGTAAAATTAAATCCACAAGAAGAAACATGAAATCTGTTCGTTATATGTAGTTTTTTAAACCTCATAAAATGCAAATATCAGTGTTCTAGTAGTTCTAAAATAAAGTAATGATTAAAAAATTTACTTAACAAGTCAAATAAAATATTCTGTTGTTGCATGTGTATATATTTGTGTAAGTATTTAAAAAGTATGCAAAAAAAGTATTAAAAATTTTTTTACAGAAATTATATTTATTGAAAACATATAAATAAAAGTACAAAATGTGTGCATTGAATTTATATATTAAAAATTAAACACATTTATTTTACTTCTCTTGATAATTCTTTAAAATTTGGTGAATAATTGGTGACAGCACTTCTCAGTAATTCTTTGAGATGCTGTTTAGTTAATACTGATTGGTGTTTGGATTTAATGAATTTAAAAGTGGAATAGAATGATTCACATAAGTACATTGTTCCAAATATTGAAATAATTAGACAAGCAACCTGTTTTAATTCAGAATACTTCGATTCTGGTACAAAGTTCCAAAATTCAGTAATCAGCGTCGACTTCTATTTTAATTGTAGAGCTTGATCTTCTGTCATCTCTATTAATTCTAATTCTCCAGATGCTTTTGGCATCATAATTATATTGGAAATGGAAAACTCACCTTGAATTATGTAAATTTCAAATGGATTCAGAAAAAAATCAAGAGACAATTTGAAATATTTCAAGTCTTGAAATCTATTTTGGAATTCTGTCAACATTCCTTCTAGCTTTCTTATATGCTTGTTGAGTTTTTTGTGTTTAATATCGGAACAAATTTTTTTAATTCAAGGAAAATGACAAAATGTTTTATTTTTAATGTCCTTTTGAAAAAGTCGTAATTTATTTTGAAGACTAAATATACACTGTGAGAGGTCAGATATTATTTTATCTTCCCCTTGCAATTGTAAATTCAGTGTTTGCAAATGTTCCATGACATCAGTCAAAAACATTAAGTCTTGTAACCATGTGTCATCATCTAATTCTGAATGGGTTATTTCCTTTTCTTTTAGAAATGCAGTATTCGGATCAAACGAATCTACAAATCGATTTAATACGCTGTAACTAGATAACCATTTAACAATGCAAAAGAAATTAATGTCATTTGTAAGTTCTTCGTCCTTTAATTCTTTAGGGAAATTTTTGAATTGCCAATAATAATTTTTTGCATTGGTGAGAATGTAATTTACAATGTGTAACACTGTTTTCATAACATCAGGATATTTTAAATGTTTTGTTACGAGATGTTCTCGGGGAATTATGCAGTGAAATCGGTATGAATTGTAAAATTTGAGAATCATCTCTTAAAAGCCCAATAAGACAGATTTTTTTACCCAGCATTGCCGGGACTCCATCAGTTGCAATGCTTACAAGTTTATTAAGAGGCGCATCAAAAGTTTTCATTACGGAATCTAATGCATTTTTAATAGCGGAACCGTGGTTGACTCTTGAAGTGCTACTAAATCTAATAATTCTTTAACAACAAAGTCAGTTGAAACAAAACGTATGAAAACTGCCAATTGTGGAAGATCTGTGATATTTGTCAAGGGCTAAGCAGCTAAATGCAATACAGTTCTTCAAATCATTTTTTAAATTATATTCAAGAGATGTAATAATTGCAGTTATGCATTGTTTGGTTGTGTCTCGAGATGGGACTTTGTGAAACAACTTTGTGCAATGCTGCATTATTTGGACCTAAAACTTTAAGTACATCTTCCAAGTATTTTTTAATAAACTCTCCCTATCATACGGGCGTTTTGCACGAGCAATATTCCAGACTGTAACAAAACTGGCTTTAACCACATTATTAGCTTGATTGTTAAAGGTCATCAAAATTGATTGTTGTTTATTTAAATTTGATTTTAAAGGAACAAGTTCATCTGATCTTAATTTGGAATTTGGTGGATACTGATTAGAAAATTGAGGATGATTGGTTTCATAATGTCGACGTAAATTGCTAGCTTTATAATTTTTGACCATAGAATTACAAATAACACAAAATGCTTTTCCGTTATTGTCAATAAAAAAGAAATTATCCTCCTAACCATTATTAAAACTTTTATTTTCTTGCTCGTATTTTCTTTTTTTATTTTCGTTCTCTGTCGTCATATTTTTAAAAGAACTGTAAATAAATAAAGAAATTTAGAAAATTCAAGTCTTATGTTATTAAAACAATAACACAACATGTGTTACTTACTACAAAAAAAATTATAGTTAACTTCCAGATTACAAATTATATCCATATCAAGAGTGATACAAATTGTTTCCTCCAGAGTACAGTGTTAACTGTCCGTTGTGCAATGAAAGTTTACAAATTCAAAATCAGTCTGGAGTCGGACGATTATGCCACTGTTTATGTTCGTTCGCACAGTTTTTGATGAGTCATATCATTCTTAACTTGGACGGAAATTAAATTTGTTACAACGTTGCACTTAGTCTTTCATATTTTTGTCAGTAATTTAAGACATTTTGAAACACATATGGATTGTGATAATAATTTTTTAAAATATCATAACACAAAAATGAAAAGGGAACTCGGGTACATTTATTGAGAGCCACAAATAATCCTTCAAAGCGCCTCGGGCGGCCCCCCCCCCCTGTACTATGATATATTGTGAAAGTAAAAATTAACTTTTCATGCCTTCCTTTACACTAATCTATCTCTCCCGAGGTAAAGGGGAGACTCCTAGTTTGGAAACTACTGCTCTATAGATGATGGATATTTTTTTTTCTTCCCTAAATATCACCAATTCTTACTAAATATGTATATTGTAAACAGTAGCGCGCACAGAAATTTTTCAAGGGGGGGTCCTTGGTCGAAAGTTCATCATTCTTGTATCATGCTCCTTTCGATTTTGTTGATTTTCAGGAACAAAAAACAGTAAAAAACTAATTATTGAATAAATAATTAGCATTAATAAAATTAATCATTAATAACAAGCATTTAATTAAATTTTACGTACTATATACTAAGAATTATAATCAACTGGAAAAAAAATCAAGAGCTTTGGGGGGTTCGGACCCCCCGCCCCCCTTGTGTGCGCCACTGATTGTAAATATTATGGTACAAGTGTCCCTCATACAACATGGTTAATCGGTATCGTGCTATATCAAAAGCATGTTATATGAGACTTTTTTATTAATATATTTTGATTATTATTTTCCTCACAGTTGGCTGAAACTCCTCTTCACTGGTTATTTTTCTGTCATTACAACAAATATCTGATGTAGTTGTAATTACCTGTTGGTTTCGATCTTGCAATTCTTTCAGATTATATCTATAAGAAATTAAAGAAATTTACAATTCTCTTTTAAATTTTCCACTAAGTACTACTAAAACATCTTTCTGAAAAAAAAAGTCGTAATTTTTTTTAGCTAAAACCTGTTTCTTTTTGCAAAGCTTCTTCAATTTTTTAAAGTGTTATATCAAAACTGTGTAATATTCAAGTTTGTGCCATGTAATATCGAAACTGTGTCTTACAAGTACCGTGTTAATGAGGAACATCTGAATTTTATTTTTAATTTCAGATATTAGCTATTTATTTTTTGAAAAATAATTTAAGTTGAATGAATTGTATTTATTATATGATTTTAATTTCTATAAATAAGTTGTTTCATTTATATGAATTCATTCCTTAAGAAAACTAGATTTTTTTTTTTAGGTTGACTGAAGCCCATAAAAATGCAATTCGAGCAATACGGAAAATTAAATATTTTGTTGCTCGAAGGAAATTTCAGGTAAGGAAAAAAAGTTGTAATGCCATATGTGAAAAAAAGCTTCTCTAATTTTAGATGTAAATTTCATAAATTTTTTAAAGTATGGTTTTTTTTTTTTTTTTTACAAATATTGTAGCAAAATCTAGGTATCCATAAAAATCTAATGTAAGACTTCTTTTAATCTATTTGTAAAGCAACTTTTCATTGCCCCATCTTATATCTCTGAAATGTTTAATGAAATAAGGTCACAAATAGATTGAAAATAATACTTTCACATACCTCAGTTTTACTCTTGGATCTTATTGCACTTTTAAATTACTTTTTTAAATGCTATCTTCCACTGGAAGAAATTCTACAAGAAATTCTTGAGTTCTTTGCAGTACAGAATAAAATTATAAGCTGATATCTATTGCTTCCAAAAAATGCAGTTCAAGAACTTATGGATTACAAAATTATAATTGATATACTTAAAGTAAGTAAAGGAGTGTTAAATGTCTTATTTACATTTCTTGTAGCCTTCATCAATAATTGCAATCTCATATTTAAAAATCATGGCAAGGACAATATCTATAAAATGCTAGATTGAAGCATATACTTCATTAAAATAAAAATGACTTCCTAGCAAATATTTTGGTATGATGTAAAAAGGGTATCAGCTCAGGTATCATCTTCACCACTTGACCTTTGTTCAAAATTACGAAGTTCATTGCCTATAGCCCTCGTGTTGCTTTATAGGTGGCTGCTGTGGTCTTCAAACTGTGTTCCACAGAACGCAAGGGTTCTACAAGTCAAAATAAAAAATCGATAAGAAAATTATAAATGTGTGTGCAGAAGGGATTCTCATTATTTATGGACTGGATTAAAGATCCATTTCATTATTTCAATACAAATCAGGATTTTTTACTGGTATAACAAGAACATGTGATTGAACTATCAACAAATTCTATGTTAAAATACAGATATAAATGTGAAGATCTTGAATTTTGGTTACAAATTTATACGAAATAAATATCCTCTAAAATTTAAATTTTAGCAAGAACAGCTCCTAAATTTTAGGTTGCAAATTCATGCAGAGAATACATTGAATTTCTCCCGCAGCTATATAAACATTTTAATGCCAGTCAGAACAGTGTATTTAAGTGAAAAATGTTTATGTGGTACCAAAAACAAAATATAAAAATTTATTAAATGCAGAATATGAAATGTGACTGTAGATCATTTCAATAGACCTATATATATATATATATATATAAACTTTGATAGTTTGTGTAAAAAAATGCAAGCACATATCCCAGTTACTAATTATAATGTATATGTAGGAGACATCTGGAGCGTATATTGATATTATGAATGAGTAAGTGAAAACAACAATACATATGAAAAAATTTTATAATAAATACAACATTTTTCTTCATTTGTCTTTACGTATAGTACCTATAATATGTTGATCTATTTTAAATATTTTTTGATATATTCTCCTAAAAGAGAGAAAGAGTGAGGTTCCCCCAGAACACTTTACAATTCTAAGGGTTTCATGAGTCAAAAAAATTTGAAGACCACTGCTTTTTAGAATGTGATACAACTAAAATCAAATCAAATCTTTGCAAATATTTTAGCACAAAGATAACCATGAAATGGAAATAAACTTCAATCATTGGATGTTTTCCTACCCATCAGTTGTGACCTATTTGATAGTGTGAACAAGCTTTAAATATTTACTCTAATCCCGAGTTAGTATAATTACTAATTGTTTTAAATTAGTTATTTTTTTATTATTGTTTCCAAGGGCTTGTAGTGTTTCAATGGAATCTGTAAAAAAATTTAGCTTACATTAATTCATACTTTCTTTTAAATTATAGCAAGCTCGTAAACCTTATGATGTTAGAGATGTTATTGAACAATATTCACAAGGCCATTTAAATATGATGGTTCGCATAAAAGAGCTTCAAAGAAGGTAATGTTTTTATTACAATCTTTGAAATTCATGTTTCATTTGCAAAAGTATTTACATTGTTTGTTTGTTTTCTTTTTTAAAAATTTATAGCTAAAAACCAGCATTTAGTTTTAATATTGTTTTTAAAGAATATTGAAATGTTACATAAATATAATTTTTTTTAATTTCTATAATTAAAAGGGAAAATGTTAATAATCAAGCTTATATTGTTAAACGTAATTATTAAAAATAAATTTTTTAAATATTGATCCTAATATATTCAGTATATAAAGAATAAAAAAATATGCATATAATCATTCTAAAATCAACTATTCACTAGCCAACATTTAAAACTAAAAGAAGTTGAAGCTAATATTTACTGTTACATTAAACCAGCCATACTCAACCTGCTGCCTACTGGGCTTTTATGAGTGGGCCAGTCATGACCCGTTGCACTAAGAAATTCAATTATTTAAGAACGATGTATCAAAAATTTAATTGGAAATTCTGTCAATCAAGCAATCAAATATACCTTTTTCCTCTCGATCTCGTTCTGGTACAAATTGCGAGGTTTTTTTCTTTTTGTGACTGCAATGATTAATAACAAATAACAGTCGAGTAGCGACCATTTTGTGGACAAAACTAATTTTGAATCAACCCTCATGTCTTCCAAGCGAAAAATATCCAAAGAAAATAGACTGTTTTAAGACAATTGGGAACTTGACCATTTTATAATGAAAAACAAACATGGATCAACAACTTGTTTGATTTGTCCTGAAAATGTTATATTTAAAAATATATGATTTTGCTCGTTATTTTACCACTAAACACAAATCTTTCAATGGCTCTTTTCTTCGAAAATCTCATAAAAGGCAATACATTGGTTTTCTTAAAAAAATATTTGTGACAGCAGCAAGGTATTTTGTCTGTGGTAATGTTACAAAATGCAGAGGTAATAAAAGCATCCTTTGAAATTTGTAATGTTATTGATAAATAAAATTGTTTACTGAGATATAGAAATTGTGAATGTTTCTTAAATGCTTCCGTTGTACTGTTTGATAAATTCAGTAACAAAAATGAAATAATTTCTGATAGAAAAAAATCCAGCTCTCAGGTTTTACATCTACTAGATTTATTGAAGATATTGCAAAGCATATTTTTGATAATCTAATTGAACATTTAAAGAACAGCAAATTTTTGCTTATGTCTTGACTCCAGTACAGATATTTCAGCAACATCACAATGCTTGGATTTTGTTATATATTGTACTGAACCACACTCAATCTACGAAACGTTATTGAAATTCCTTCCAGTGAAGAGCCAAACTAAAGGCGTAAATAACTGAAATTTCCACTTTTCTAGAGCAGAACAATATGGATGCAAAAAAATATTAGTGTGTATGCTGCATCTCACAACTAATTATAGCCTTCTTTTTGAGACAAACTCTCTTTGAACAATATCGCTATATACAGCTATGCACACTTTCAGTACAGTTTTGCCTGCTACGCATCTATCAAGTCTAGAATCTGTTGCTAAATGTTGATATACATGCATAATTTCCTCTCTAACATACAACAAACGAGTTTCATAGACCTTTGTGATCCTGGGGTTTATTTTTGTCTGTTGCGCTTTTGTACATTCCAGGGTGATTCCTTTTCCATGCATAGATTTTCTGTTGGTTGACGAATAATACATTAGGCTGGCATAAATTGCAATTTTCATTTTTTGTGCCATTGTCTTTTATGGCATTTTCGTGAAACATTTTGTAGCTTCATCATATTTTTATCCAATCAAGCTTCCCTGCTTATGTTTAACAAGTCCCACTCATTCCAATATAGTTCAATAACTCATCTCTTTCAATTTTGACATCAGATTCATGTTATTTTCTGCTAAAAATTGTTAGGATTTCTGTCGCCATCACTCAGTACGAAATCAAATCTCATTTGGCCTTCACTAATTGATTGCCTCCTCATTATTAGGGTAGCATGCATTTCTGCAGTTCCAAATGTTCTATGGAAATTCATCATACTCTTTCCATATGTGATACCCTACACTGAAGGCTCCCATAATTCCCACAGAATTCTGGTAGTACTTAAACAATATTTTTCTCAATGTTAAGGACATCATATCTAATCCTGCCCTTGCTTTTTGAAAAGTACCTACCTATAAGACACATTAATGTCTTTTTTAGAAAGTAGTCGACTTTTATGTGATCTGCTCTTGCTGCTTGACCATAGCGTTTCAAGCACGTTTCTTTACTTTGTTTTTATTTTTTTATCAATAAATTATGCATGCACTGGGCAAATATATTTCTTATCCATTGTCAAACATATTTAGCGAAGAAAGAAAAAGTTAGCAAAGAAGGGTTTGCTTTTACTTCCTCTTGAAAACTTGAATAAACAGTTCCATGACTGTCAGAAAAGACTTGCATAAAAGTTCATTCTTTAAAGAGTACCCTCATGCAATGGTGACGTTCGTTAGCAACACATTTTATACTAGAAACTTTCAGCAAAAATTCGGAAGACATGACTTGTGTGTTATTTTTTAACACACAAGTCATGTCTTCCGAATTTTTCTGTCTTAACTTTCTTTTTTAATTGTCTTAACTTTCGATTAATCGAAAAATCGATTTCTCAGGCCAAAATATCGATGTTTTAAATCAATATGTAGCGCTGAATCGATTCAGTGAATTGATATTTCATCCTAGAAAATCGACATTCGATTTTTTTCTGTTTTGGTTAAAATCATAAAATTATTTATAATTTGTTGAATGTACTATCTTTAAACACTATTATCGCATACAGTTGTGCACCTGAAGTATGATCATATACTTTACTGGCAAGAACAAAAAACTCTATTTATCATCACATTCACTAAATAGCCATGCTGTATATGAGTATCGTGGGATCATCTGTTCCTTGTAAGCGCCTTTTTTCGATTGCCTGCAACATAGCAAGTGATGAGCGGAATCGCTTGGATCCCAGTAGACTTCAGACTGTTATTTTTAAAAAGCTTAGATGTTAAACATTGGGAACTATAAGCTATATTATCTATTTTCTAAACTTTTTAGTGTAACAAATACATTTAGAAAAAAGTGTCTTCTTTTATACCTAATACTTTGACATGGTAATAAAATTATTGTAATTGTCGAATTCCCTGAACTAAAAAATTTACTGATAAGAGATCGTTTATTATGGTATCTTTCTTGTTTTTCATAAAAGGGATTTATATTTACATTGTAAATGTAGACTTGGAAAAAAAATCGATTTTTTATAAATCGATCTTTTAGACCTCGATTTTTTTGGGAATCCATTCATCAGGTTACGATTCGAATCGATTTAAAAATCGATCTTTTTCGGAAAGAATCGCCATCCCTACCTTGCTGTATGATATCAGTATTACAGCTTTTTTCATCAAAAGTTGGTACAGTTTTAGATGATTTCTGCCATCATTTCTTACAATTTTCAGAACACATCTTTTTTCTTTTAGTATGATTTTAGTGTTTCTGTATTTGGCTGTTATAAGATCCATACTTATTATTTTTATCTACCATTGAAATCTAAAAAGATCTTCAGTTCTGAAAACAGCTATTTCCGTAAAATCAAAAAGTATCTGAATATATTTGAAACGTGCAAATCTGAAAGAATTTTTCACAAATAATACTGATTTCAGTCTGAAACTTAATAAAAGCTTTTCTCTGCCATCCTGCACTTGATAAATTAATATTTGAAATAAAAATAAGTGAGGCTTTATCAAAACAAAAATAAAATTTTCGAAGTACCATTGTAGCTTTGTTTGTATCATAATAGAATGTAAATGGCATGATTGCAGATGAAAGAAAATCGAAACTACCCCATAACTCGGTAAAAAAAAAAATGTATAAAACCGATTTTTTTTTTTGCAAGTGTTTGATGGAGACGATAATAAAATATTAAAATAAAAGCCGAAAATGAGTTTAATATTTTGATCAATTTTTAAATGTCCTTTTTTTATAGCGTCTCCCCCTCACATTAATCCTTATGTTGTGGCCCACGTGAAAAAGCGATTACATGTAGACGGCTTGGTGGGAAAAAAGGTTGAGTACTCCTGCATTAAACTATTAACAAATATTTTAAATTTTTATTTAATGTCAGTCCTAATTTGTGAAAGAAATTCTAAATTAAATGAAAGCTTTCTAAATTGCTCCAACTGATATAAAAGGTTTGTTGCAATATGGTTAAAGCTATAATTTTTTTTAAAAAAAGAAATTACTTGCCTTTATTTCAGATTAGACCACACTCTTGGAAAACCTGGTTCATACCTTACGGAAAAAGGCATGAAACCCATGACAATAGGAGCTCGTTTACATCGCATGGAACAACAGGTGAATATCAATTTTTATTCCCTATCAATCATATTCTAATGTCAATTTTTTGTCATTTCTTTCTGTTAGAATTCAGTCCAGGGGTGAAGCTACTGCTGTATCAGCCATATCAATTATATGGGACCTCCAACATGTGTAATATTTTGACACAGTGAACATTTTTATTTATTTACTGACATTTTGATACAGGGTTCATGTGGCCGCGGTAGCCGAGTGGTATAGATATAAGATCGTGGCTTGCCTTGTCACGAGTTCGAGCCCAGTACCACTAAAGACCCGCCGTGTAGGGCAGCGATGCACGTTAAATCTGTCGAGAGCTGAAACGTCCTCCCGTTGATGTGGTAGTTAGGAGAGGGGGGTGCCATCTCAGGTGTCGTCCACGTCACTTGACCATGGTTCAAAATTACGTGGTCCGTCGCCAAAAGACCTAGTGTAGCTGAACAGTGTGACGTTAATATTCAATCAATCAATCAACCAATCGATACAGGGTTCACTCAGGATTAACTGCGCTTACGTTTCAGCCTAATATGAACTTATGATTCATGAACATTTTATGATAATTTTACTAAAGAAAAATTTTATATTATGATATAAATTAGAGATTATCAGCAAAATAATATTCAATTTCTTATTCATATTGTACTCATCTCTTCATTTTATCACAGCAGTTTTGCTTTATCATTCTAAAGATAATTTTAAAAAATATTTAATTTTGGAGTGAATTTCTGAAGAATTTTATTGTTTGATATTTTTCATACCTAAAATAATTTTTTTAAGATACTCACTCTTTTTGATACACTGTTACTCTAATTGCTCTCAATTACTTTTTAAAAGCTTCTCAGTACCATCAATTCAAACACAGTCCATTGTGTTAAAAATTCTTCCAAAAAACTCTATTCTTGGTACAGCAGACCACATGCTGTGCATTGATCTAAAAATAAAGAAATTCACTTTCCTACACACTCGGTTCAAAGTCCAATGCTTCGCGCTTCTCAAAGTAAGGGACTCTCCCGACTCTTCATTGTCTTGCTTGGAGGTCAACTCCCTTCTCCTCAAAAAAAAAAATAGTAACCCGCCTCCGTAGGTGTGGTGAATTGTGCCAAACATTCCATAATCTGTCAACTACAGTTTCTGAATGCCTGGTTGTATTAATCTTTTTTTTTATTGAATAAGCTTTTGAGCTTTATCATCACTTAATAACAGTTTTGGTACATCTTTTTGCAGGCCCATAGAAGGGCACTTCAAGCTATCGCAGGATGTTACTGAGTAAAAATTGTCTCATCGCTCACCACATGCCCTCATGTAACTGCGTTTTACCAGTTACTCCGAGGATATCAGCACTATCTGGTACCAGTCAGAAATATCTCTACTTTTATTTAACCCTTGTAATAACGATTATGCTTGGTACATTATATCAGTGTTCCCCAACCTTTTTATCCCAGCGGAACGGTCAACATTTATTAATTTTACCGCTACCCATTGAGGGGGAGGATGTTGATTGTTTATATTTTATACTGTTTGATTTAATAATTTTAATTTAATTGCATTTAATCGTGACTTCAAAATAAAATATAGCTACACCAAAAAAATGAATATGAGGTGGTTTAACATGGAATATAAAGTGATTTTCATAAAAAGTAGCCCAAACTCAAGAAAAATATTCCACAGTAAATAAAAGGGAAATAATTTAATGTTTCTTGTGTGGACCAGTAGTATTTGATCCATGGACCAGGGATTGGAGACCACTGCACTATAACATATTACTTATCAAATTTAAAATATCACTGTTCTTTTTAGTTTTCCAATTATTTAATTTATTTTTGGAATTTAATTAAAAATTAAAATACATGTCTCTAAAATGTCGGGAATACTTTGTGAAGATTTAAATATGTATTATATTACTTGCATTATTTTTCTTCTAAGAACAATTTGCTATATTTCCTATTTAGGGCAGATGTTACTTGTGTATCCTAAGTAAATGACCTCACTTTTTATATAAATTTTGACTATTTTAAAGAAAGCAAGTTTTTGTTGGTATTTTAATATTTTCGTGAGAACGTTGTGGGCTGAATAAGAAAAGCAAAAATGAAAGGTTCTCAAAATCTATTATTAGCATTTCATCCTTGTTATCACTAAATAATTCCCAAAATCCAGCTTTTTTTTTTTTTTATTTTTACAGCGTTGTTATTTGAAGTTCTCAGATAGTCTAAGGTAGTGCACATACATTTTTTAAAAAATTGAATATCAGCTTAAAAGTTTTTAGAATCAAATCCATTAACCTCTTCAGGACGGGGCGATTTTCTACAAGACGCTCTCTAGGGACGGGGTGAATGCGTAAGGACTTGCACTTCAGGACAGGTCGTTTTCGTCGCTAAGCCTAACTTATGACAAAAAAGCATAAATAATAAAGTTTCAGTCCTAACGTTGTAATTTTTTGGTACCCCTTTAGATTACTACATAAGTTGTCTGTTACATTAAAACTAGAATGTAATAACTTTTTTCCTTTAATTTATATGAAATTATATTTTTAAAAAATATCACTTCATTCGGAAATAAATTTTGTAAGTGCTATTCAGTTTTTTCCAAAATTTTCATTGACGAAACATATTAATAAACTATCAAATTAATAAAAAAAAATATGACAAAGATTGTTTACAAAAATAAATAGCAAAATTAAAATGAAGACTGAGTGTGGAAAATCTCAAAGCATGGGAAAACGCTAAGTCCTACATTGTATGATTTGCAAGCATAAAATGTTTTTATTATTATTATTATTTACACACTATTTGTGACTGTACACTTTGGCTTTTTTTCACCCTTTTTGTTCATATTAAGGTTAGGAAAATGCTTTCAAAAGAATCAAGTAATAATCTGAAGTCAAGGTTTTTGAAATAAGAAAAATACGCGAAATATATCCGAAAGCAACAAAAATTGTAACAGAACTGACGCTAAAACTCTAAAACACTCCACACTGTTTGAGAAAAAAAAGAAAAAAAGCATTGGGAGAGTTATTAGAAATGCGAATGTTTTATATCAAGTGGAAATTTTACGAGCTATTTTCTTACATTTCGATTACCCCCTTCCCCGACTCAGCTGAAGTGCAAAATATCAAATCCAGGCAGAATATAAACTAAATGAAGGTCAGGTTACTCTAGCTACGTTCGATTTTAATATAATGGTCATAGGGTCCCATCTAATGGTCATTAAAAAACGTTCCAGCTGAAAAGTCACATTTGCATCGCCCGGCCTACCACAGCACCTTTGTAAAATGCATATTTGCACTGCCCGTCGCGAAGGGGTTAATCACTCATGAAGAAAATAACATTTATAGTATTAATATATTGAAATTTGTATGCTAGTTATCTTAAATATTTTTTTTTTCCTTTATTGCTTTATTTAATTTAAACTGCCGTTCAAATTTTGTGTTATATAAAAGGGAGATCAACTCTGTATTTTATTTTATTTTAAGCTTTATTTAGTGTTTTACTATTTATTTTGAGATTGATTTAATTTATTTTCCAGCTGGTGAATTTGGACAGAAAAATGGATGTTGTGATATGCACAGTAAATATGTTAGTTGAAAAATTGACAAATGGATCTTTTAATGTGGAACAGGATATATGAAAATAGTAGTTAATCTGTTTCAAAAATTAAATATCAGCTCTTATTTATTTATTTTTTGTCCTTATTTTTTTAAATAGCATATGATTTAACAGTTTATATTTATGACATTTCTACAGTTTTCTTCAGCCTTTAGTTTTCAAATAAAAATAATTTTTTTTCTCTCGCAATGTTTTGAAAGCATCTATTTATTTTGCATCTCTCATGCTTTTTATCATTACTTAAATTGCATATTACTTATAATATAACATATTAAACTTCTTAGTAAAGATTTGTATTAATAAAGGCAGAAGACTTTATACTGTAGGAATTTGGCTTTCTTTTACTTTAGTGAGAATTGTATATTTAAAGGAAAGTAGGGGAATTTTGTAAGTGAAACTTCTATGACATGCATACATAAAATAAGTTGATAAAGCGTCCCAATGAATTACATGCTTATACTGCTTATACTCAGACATAATTTGAAAAAGTTACAATTTAAAAATTATTTTTTATACTAAAGAAACTTCTATATGCAATATAGATATATATATTTTGCTTGCATTGTTTTATATTTTCTCTCTAAATTATCTTATCATTACTTAGTAAATTTTTATCATTACTTTGCAGCTATGTTTTGCTATAATGCTTACTTAATATATACAATGTTGTTCATCTACATCAATATTTATACTCTTTAAAATAAAAAATAATCAAGTATATCTGCATCTAGAGAATCAATCTAAAATAATGTTATTTGAAGCTACACCACAAAAAAATTATCTTAAAAATTACATTAAATGTTATCACTTTTGTAGGATATTATTTTAATTCAATCTTAAATTATAAAGGAGTTTTATATTTTTTTTCTGCAATGTTATAGGTTAAATGCTCTGATTCTTGAGTGCTAGCAATTCATTAAACTGAATTGAGCTATGTTACAAAAGAATGAAAATTTAATCATATTTGGCTGGAGTGTTCGCAATTGCTAAAAAAAATTTAATAGGATAATATCTATGATGCAGTGGTTAGAGGATAACATTTCTACTGCACTTTGATATAGAAAAATATTCTAAATGTTTATCAAATGTACAGTTTTTTTTTAGTGTATTGTATTCTGTGTAAAAGTAGTGGCTGGGGTATTGATCTTGGTTGCCAACTCATGGCCAGTGCTGCTGTAATCAAATTGTTTGAGTCGTGGTACCTTGTGAAGATCCACCTTGCTGAGAAGCTGATGCATTTTTAATTTGTCAATGAGTCATGCCACTCTCCAAAATCTTCAAGAGTTTGGAGAATGGCATGATAGCTCAGGTTTCATCCTTGTCATTTGACCCATGGGTATTATGAGATCAATTGCTAGTAGCTCTTTGGTAGCTTTAAAGTACAATGTTAATTTTTAAAAAAATCAATCTGTAAAAAATTGTTCCAGATCATCACACTAAAGTTGACCTAATCCAATGCATTTTGTGAGATTATCTATATTGTATGTTATGATTGGAAGTTTTTTAAATTATACCTTTATCTGAAAATATATATGCAGTTATAGATCTTTATTCTGAATCAACATCATAGCTGAGTAAAAGTAGTAACTTTACTTATGATAATATTTATAAAATAGTATGTAGTCTTTGGTTTTTTAGTATTTAATTGCTTGCAATATTTGTAAATATTGGCTTGTTGAAATGTAAGCTAATAGTGTGCTGATTTTAAACATTGATTTCCAAGCTGTCAGTCAAAGCAATTAGTAATTTTTATTGCCCTTTAAATTTCACATTCAAATATGGTGTAATTGCATCAGTTAGCCAATCACTTTGTGATTTGGTTCCTGACTTTATCTGCTTGTATTAGATTTTTAATTAAAAAGCTTTTGATATAATTCCATTTAATATTTGTGATGTTTGCATTGTATATGATAATGGGGGGGGGATATGTTTTCATCATAATTTATGTGAATAGATAAATTCAAAAATGATTTTGTCAGTGTTTAGCAATTTTGGATATAAAAGTGTGATTTATAAAAATAGTAAATTGTTTCTAGAATATGGAAAAGTCTGTTTTGAGTGAATTGGCAAAACATGTCGATCCACACATATTTGTAATTATGATAATTTGGTGAATGTGGTGTCTTAGTTTGAAATTTTTCTGTAGAGATGTTGAATTAATCTTCAAAATTGTAGAGCATACTTTTAATTAGAAATATGGTAAAGGCTTCATTACTTGCATTAGGTATTAATACTTACACTGCAGTCCATAAGTATTTTTTTCCATTTCAGAATATTTTTAGTAATTGTGAAGAGAAAAATTAATATTTTCAGTGAAAGAAACTCATCTTAAAACATAACCAACATACAAATATTTATAAAGACCAAAAAAATTTTATTTATATCTTAATGTGTCCCCCTTAATTTTTGTTACTGGTCTTCCAAATTCAAGTAATATACTTATACTTCTTTATTCAAGTAATATACTTAATCTCACTATAAGGGCTTTTTCTTGTGTTAGGCACTTTTCTATTTTTTTAATATAATATTTCCATCATAGCTTGAGTCTAACAATACTTGGAAGATTTCTATGGCTAATCCATTCTTTTTGATGCACTCTGCACTTCTGACTTGGCCAGATACCTTTAGAATTTTTTCGAGGAGTTTTTCAGTTTACTTTAATGGTAAAAACAATATATTCAACAATTAATATGATATCTAAAAAGCAATGTTTGCTTTCATTAATCTTTTACATAATCATTCTTTTCTCATTTTTTCCCATAAAGATATACTAAAACTCCCAAAAATGCTGCATATCTTTCAAAACCTCAAATGTCTTCCACTCAAAGAAATTCAAAGTTCACCAAGCATTATTCAGAAACTCACTTACATGTTGAATGAATATTACAGGAAAGCCACAAATTCTTCAAAATTCATTTCATGACTGAAAAAAATAACAGGTATGAAAAATACATCACCTGTTAAAAAGTTTACTAGTAATGTGTGTTTATGTTTTATGTAAAGCTCATATTGTTACAATAAAATAATGTTTTAGTTTAATCTTAATCACGTTTTGCTAGGATAAATAAATTATTTACACTTAATATGAATAAAATGTAAAGAAAAATGTAATATTTAACAAAACAGAGAACAAAATAATTGATACACAAATTTTGTAGTTAATGTAAAATCTACATAATTGCAGTCACATTACATCTACTTTGATGTGTGTACATTGAATTTTTTTCTTGAGTATCTAACAGATCCTACATAAATTATGTTGACAGCCTTGTAGCTATTTTATGTAGAATATATCAACTTCTGAATATAATCCTGGCCAGTTTCATGGAACTGAATCCTAAAAACTACATGCAGTTTTTAATCTTAGTAGCAACAATTTTTGTACCCATTATATGCCAAAATTTCATTGAATTAAGATCAAGAATATTCCCAGGTCTGCTTTGAAAGGGAGGAATTATTTTTTTACATTCTTTATGTTGTAGACAAATATCCAGAAATGAAGCAACAAAATCATGTTAGAATGAGTTAAATCGTACAAACCTATTTTGTTGTATGACAGAGTGCAGAATCCTCTTGAAAAATACAATTCCAGGAACTTTATAAGGATCCTAAGTAACTAGCTTTAAGCACTCGTACAAGATCTGAGTGTAAATTAATGCATTCACAGTGGGAGTAATAAGAAGTTTCAGGCATCCATCCCCTGCTCTGGATGTACATCTGCAGACATTTGGCTACCTGGGAATTTCACTGTTGGCAATGTGCAATCTAGATGAGGATCATTACTTTTACAACTTCAAACATATCGCTTACTATTAAATCCATGTAGGTTGGATTAAATTTATCTGAAAAAATGGAGTCCCTCAGAACTTTTGTCCATTTAGCATGCTCTTTTGGTCCAAGAAATTGGACATTTTGGGACCAAGAAATTGGTTTTCATTTTTTTTTTTTTTTTTTTGGCTATACATATGCATACCACATTCCCCAAGGCATCTTTGGATAGTTCATGCACTCAAATCAACATCATGGGGTTTCTCAAATTTAACTTAAAGATCAGAAAATAGCTGCAAAGATTAAACTGCTATAAAACATTAGGTTTTGGTTACATGAAAGTGGCCTAGATTACATGGTCTTCTGTGCTGGACTGTTTAAAGTTTGTCATCCCAGTTTGTGAAGGATCTACTAAATATTGAAGTTATCCATATATATGTACATATATCTAAATACATATATCATAACTGCAGTTATGTGGAATTTATATTAAAACTACACACAAAATTTGTGTATCAGCTATGTTTCATGTTGTGTTAAGTATTAGATTTTTCTGTAGAATTCAGTGTAAATAATTTGTTAATCCTAATAGAACTTGGTTGAGTTTAATCTTTCATTATTTTACTGTAAAAAAAAGATTTTCACATAAAACATACATGAAATATTTTATTAGCACACACTTCCACTTTTTTTGCATATGATGTAGTTTTTAGTCTGCCATTGTAATTTTACAATTGTAATAGGAAAAATTAAAACCTGGGTAGTAGAGTCAAAATTAGTCACCTTGAGTGTCTTCTAGTGTATTTTTAATTAATTATTAATTTTAAAGAAAAATTACTAAATTTGAGAAATAATTATAAATTTTAAGTTTTAGAATGTATCAAAAGACACTTTAGTAGCAGACATAAAGAATGTTATTTTATTATGCCCTAATATATTCATTCTATTTATTGTTACAAATCATTTAACTTATTTAAACAATGCTTCCTTTGTGTTAAATCAAAAAGTAAAATGGTACATAAGTACTTAAGAGCTGTAATGTACACTATGGTATATTTTACCACCCGGTCAAGATTTAATGAAACTTATTCAGAAATTGAAAAGGTTGCTACCTAATGAATTTTTCAATCATTTGACAAACTCTTGTTGCAAAATGAAGTTACAGAATTTTGCTGCATGCAAATGTATTTATATGCTTAAGAAACCTGGTTAAATTTTACAGTAGATGTAACATTTGTGCAAAAATGTCCTTCTACACCAGAGGTTCCCAAGCTTTTTTGTCCCATAAACCCCTTGCCATGCTTTTCGGTTTCGAGTAGACCCCTGCTTACCTAATATTAAATTTTTACAAATATATATATATTTTATATTTATTTACACTTTTTCAACCGAAATAATAATAGTAGTAATATTTATTTTAAAAAATTACTCAAAATTTTCTTCGGTCTGATATATTTGGAAGCAAGGTGCAGCACATAGCCTGACATTGCAATTATTATACATGTAACAACTCTTTTCTTTTCCTTTGCTATCCCTTTCAGCACAACACACAGCGTAGTATCTTGAGGAAACTTCTTTTTTTGATGTTGGTGGAACAAAACTGGGAAAATGACATTCCGTTAGTCGTAGAATTCCAGAAGAGTTTGGTCTACACGATTATTTTATATTTGTATCGCTATGATAACTTTGTATAAGTTTTTCTACTAATTTTCTTCTGAAATCTAAATTGTTTTCAACTCTAATTTTTTAAACAAAACGTATGTGTTCCATATGCTGATTTTTAGCAAATGAAAGAATACTTTTTTATAATATTTGTCTAAATTTACGAAATCACAACGACGGATCGCAGTTAGTTTCACTAGTGCAGTCATTGATCCCTTATATTCGAGAACGAAAATTACAGCAACGTAAAACACGACTCTTCCCGAATTATCTCATTTTTGCACAATTTGACCAGTTTAGCGAGATCGAATCGACTCGATCGCGCTCGTTAAAGGGTTACATTTACAAAAATCAACAACGGCATGCTAATTAATTAAATTTTTCTCTGAACAAGATTTGCTAAGCAATGAAAATTGGCATAATTAACATTATTAACTTACACTAAAAAAATTTCTCTGTTACTTCATAAGACTAATAAAATATAAAAAAGGTAAAATAATATTAAAATATTACTCATTCAAAAACTAGATAAGTTATATGAAAATGAAAGCAGTTGAAATAAATTTCTGGATTTTCAATTATTACCAATTTTGCAATATTTCAGTACATACCCTTCATTTGTTTGTCGAACCCCTTGTAAATTCCAAGACAATTTTTTCTCTTAATAAAAACCAGATTAATTTGTTGTATTTTATTCCACAAATTTGAATTTTCAGAATGATTTTAAAATAAATATTAAGAATATTTAAATAAAATAGTTTTTTAAATTTCTAATTCACAATGTTAACCTTAAAAGGAATAAAATAAGGGAGCATGAGTGTGTTATTGTTGCAAACTCATGATCAGTGTTGTATCTGTCTAGTTGTGGGTTTTTAATCTTGATGCCTTGAAACACTCTTTGTGTAGAAGGGCTGATTTATATTAATGTTAAAACTCAAAATCCTATTGTTGGTGTGTTGTGAAAATTTAAAGAGTAAGATGCCAATGTAGATATTCTTATCACTTGATCATGGTTCAGAATTACAAGGTTCATTACCAATAACCCTTATGTGTGTGAATTCCCTCTACCCTGCTTCTCTTGAACTGGTCAACTAGAACTGCATTTCATACCATTTTTCAGACTTGTTTTGAGCATTTTAGTGCTGAGATATAATTGTAATTGTTAAGATGAAATATGTCAATGCATTGATGCTTAGAAATTAATAATAGGTTTTGATTGAAAAGAAGGTAATCATATATGCATTCTAGCCACTTAACAACATTTTATAACAATATTTGCTTTCAGTCTGTAAAAATTATTAAACACAAAAAAATAAATAAACTGGGAAAATTAAAAATTGATTTTTTTAATAATGTAACTCCTTAAAAAAACCATCTCAGCAATAGAATATGTGTAATAGCTCACTTCGTTTTAAACTGTTATTTATTATTTTTTAATGAATAGTTAAAGGAAAAGCCAAAAAATATGGCTTATGTGAAGAAAAACAAAGTGACACACACCATTGCAAAAAGAATGAGCATAATTATTTTTTACTTTTAACTATACTAACTGTATTTCTGTAATTATATTTAAAAAACATCCCCCTGGTCATCTTTTAAATCTAATTTCTAAAAACGTACTTGTCTTATATATTATATAGCTCCTTCAAAATTGAAAGTATATAAGTATTTTTTATTGAATTTATTTGTTCAGAAATAACTATTGTAACATTAGCTTGTCTTGAATTCAAATTTTGATAAAATACTCTAACCATTTTTGTTGATTAGATCCCTGTTTCGATATTGCTTGTGCCCACTTTCAAAATATATATCTGCATTAATCTAAATAGTGAAGAATTAGTTTTTGGTAATTAGAAACAGTCTTTTAATTGTTAGAAAAATAGTAAGATAATTTTTGACAATTGATTCACGTCTTTTCTCTTCATAAATGTATGTATCCTTATTATATTTGCATTTTTTCGAAACCTTCTGAGAAGGAGTTATCTTAAAGAGCTTAAATTTTCTTAAAAAGTTTGTTAAAGCAAATTACAGAAGTTTTTTAACAACAATAAAAGCTTAACAACATGGACGAAATGAAATTTAAAAAATGCACTTCAACAATATTAATATTTATAAATATTGACGTTATTTTAAATAGTTTAGAGAGCCGATACATTTTACAAATTTCTTTAATATGTTTTGAAAAATTAATCTTTTTTTATCTTCGAATGTTGTGTAAAGAGATTGTGTAATAACTACAAGTATTTATAACTAATTTTTATAAAAATAAAAATTTTAGAATGTAATGCATTTAATATTATTAAGAATATATATGTAGATAAAATTTGGGTTAGATTTTTTTAAGTTTATTACTTGACATATGCTGATAAATAACATTCATCTGCTGCCTTAGTTTTTTGTGTTTTTTTAATGGAAATGTGCATTATATTTGGGTAAGTATGAAAACTGCTATAATATTGAATGAGTGAATTTGTATCTTCTACATAGTTGAAAGCGGATTTAATTTTAGAAGTATGAGCATATTATTTTTAATTAAATTATAGTAACAAATGACTAAATTTGCATATATAATCATCTATTTAATATTGATCTGATTCAGAAGTGCAAACTATAAAAATGAAATTCCACTGAAAAAAGTTTAATCACTTTTTCCCGATTTAACATCTTACTCCTAAAGACACAAAATTTGTAAAAACTGTGATAAAAAAAAAAGAATCTACTTAATGCTTTTATCCAATTTTTTTTTTCTATATTAAATTAATTTTACAAAATTTTCTGGCTTACATTTTTAGATATTGCAGAATGATTACTGTCTAAATAGTGTATGAATAAAATTGTAGCAATTAGTTCATATTTAGTTTTAATCTTAGTTTTATCAGCTGTAAATTTTTCAATAATGTAAGTAATATATGTAGAATATATCCATAATTTTACTTCCAATTTACTAATAAAAAATTTTTATAATGATCCAGAATAATGCACTAATGAATTGTTATATGATAAGAATACATATAGTGCAAAATAAATTGCTAAGTAGCTACCTTTTTTCATGATGAAAGGGTAAAGCTATATTCCCTTATTTTCTCTAGGCAATGTATAAAAAATATTTTAACAGATGTGCCGAAATAGAGCTTTTAGCATTTGACTGTTCCTTATCTTGTGTAATGTTTTTTTTTAATCGAATTCATTCGAGTATAATACATTGTTATCTGCTACTTTTTTGTTAAATGATTAAAAAATTAACTTAAAATGCAATTGTATCAGCAGTTTTGGAAAACATATTTTTTAATATTCAAGACCTAACTGCATTATTTAAAAACTTATTCTGAACAGTTTTTATTTAGTTATATATTGTTGGGTTACACCCATTATTTATTCACTGTAATAAATGAAATGTTTGATTGGGTTTTTTTTAGATTTTTGATTTTAACTTTTTTAACTAAACAATGTCATTTTTGAATTATTTTCCCCCCCTCAATTTGTTAAAAGTATATTCAAACAAAATTTCATTTTCCTGAAAATGCAATTTTCATAAATTTGTAGCTATTATCTGAAGTTATGGAAACTTTTTCGCACACATTAAATTTATTTTTAGATTTATTCACATAATAATTTTATCACAGTTTATAGGTTTTGTTATGGAAAAAATTATATAAGAGTTTTGTTTACATTTTATAAAATACTTGCGCATCCTCATATAATTGTGTTTCTGCTATCCTTTTTTTAAAAATTAAAAAAAAAAATTAAGATATTTTATTTATAATAAATATTAAGTATTTGTAATGAAACATTGTATTCCTAGTCTTAAAATATTTGTTTTACCATTGATAAACTTTGTAATTTGCTTATATATCAATTATTGTTTCTTTCAATATGTTTTACAATGTCTTTCAATTTCTATCTGCAAAGCTTATCTTTTATATATGTTATTTACAATTCCTATCTTTTGTATGTTCAATAACGTTTAAATAGAATATCTTTAATTTAAAAAAACATCAAAAGTTAAAGTTTTTGTTTAGTAAACAAAAAACATTGTGTATAGATCAGTCAGTATCAAAATATAGTTTTTAGTGATTTAT
The DNA here is from genome assembly GCA_019973955.1 of Trichonephila inaurata madagascariensis. NCBI lineage: Eukaryota > Metazoa > Arthropoda > Arachnida > Araneae > Nephilidae > Trichonephila > Trichonephila inaurata. The sequence continues at coordinate 38,675 of BMAV01001294.1, read as the reverse complement.
TTGTTATGCTTTTCTAAAAAAAAGCATATACAGAAAAACTGTTTTACTTATTATTTTTAATATATAATTGACACTACATATTGTTCCTTATATTATAATAATAATAATTGGCAATTTAGTACAAATGTATTTTATTTGAAATTTGTGTAAATTTCTATACTAGTCTGATTTTAATCTATTTGTTCAATGTCTAAAATTAAAGTACCATTGTAGAAACCTAAAACATATCAAATTATGAATCATATCTCTTATATTTATAATAAAGGGATACCTTGCAAATTTCAGAAAATATAATATTTCTATTTTTGCAGTATTGAATCAAAAAATGTTTATTAAAAAATTTCATACTTACATAATGCTCATTATGTAACTGGATTATTTTAGTAATCATGTATCTTCCATCAAAGTATCTCATTTGATATAGTGCTACATTTTTATATGAAATTAATATTGAATGTGTAAGTGTACTACACACATGAAATCTAAGTTTATTGTATTAAAATGTTATTTATCATGCAAACATATTAATTACACTATTTGTAAGAAAATTTTTTAAATATGTTTCTACTTTGTAAAAGTACAATATGTCACTGTATAAACTGCAGCACATTATTGAATAAAATGCAAACCTGTATAATATATAAAAAAAATAAGTATGCAGTTGTATTTGAAATTTTTTCTAAAACTTCACTGCAGTTTTTTTTTTAGCTATATGTTATTCATTTTAATTTTCGTAAAATGTTAAGTATTTCTTTTGTGACTGAAAGTATTGCAAGTTTGATTCAGGATTTAAATCATTGTGCCTAATTTTTCAAGCAACATTTTAAACCAAAGAAAATGCTTGTGCAATTCTACTTCATTAATGGTTATCACAGTATCTACTGAAAGTGCATTTTCAGAACATGCTTAGGTCTTTATAGAAATCTGCAATACTTAAATTTCTCATGGTTGTATGAAAAATCAGTGACGTCCCTAGTGATATATAGACCAATCCTGGTGGATACCCTAACGATCGTTCATAAAATTTTATATAAAAAAAATACTGCAGATTTTTTTTTTACTATATTTGTCTCACATATATGTGCTGGTATAATATACTTTTGATGTCCGAAATTCGTTAAAGGATCATACTGTGCACTTAAAATTCAAAAGCATTTTACAAATATGTAACTTTCATTTTTACTTTGAAAATTTAGAAAGGATCTTTGTCTCAAACAATGAAACAAGTTTTTGTTTACAAACCAATTTCTTGTTAAATAACAAATCTTCAGTAACTTACAATAAATTAATCTTCACAAACATAAAAAAAATTCTTTAATGCCAAGACATAAAAACAATTGAACGTGAACTCAAATCGAGACACAGAAAATGTTGAAAAATGAAATGTATTAATTACTTTTTACTTAGTAGAAACGAAAATCCAAGCCACAAGTTTAAGCTTACTGTATAAGTTTCAAGCAAAAACTTAAAAAGGGAGAAGAGAAAGATATCGAAGTCCTGACTGAAATCAGCCGAAAAACAATCTTTTTTTTTAAATGCTAAAAATCTGACATTTTTAGCATTAAATTTGAAGAACATTCAAAAGTTATTTGTACAATTAAAAGGCAGAGCTTTTATTGGCAGCTTTGAAAAAATGACGTAAAAAGAATAGTTATTCTGTTCAATATCGAAAACCCTGGATAGATGAATCTGCAATATATACTGTATCCTCCTTGATATATTTCTTATCTGATTCAAATGTTTTAAGAAATAACTAAATAACACCTTAATTTTAAGCACGTTCATATATTTTTTTGTTAACACACACATTTCTATTTATACATATTGAAACCACTCCATCATGATTGCATTTGATCCGAGAATTTAAAAAAAAAAGTTTTAAATATTTCATTAATAGTCGTTAAATTAATGTAATAAATGTTATTGAATACTGTACAAGAAATAAAATTCATGAACGATATATATGCATGAAAAATATGTCTTCATGCTAAAGAGACTGATTGACTGAGGCTCGTCGTTCAACATATAGTGTTTTGCGGATTTTCTTTTTAAATTTCACAATTCCGATTTTATTAAAAATTCAAAAGAATAATTTTCACCAAAAGTTCCATTTTACCATTACTTAGTATTAGATATTTATTCCTTTGATGAAAACTTACAAAATAGTGCCTATTTTAATATATATAAGAAAATTTTTAAACCCCCAGATTTTGTTCAGGGGTGACAGTGAAATTACTACTCCTCGTGATAACAAAGTTTATCATGGTACTGAGTAAGAGAACTCCGTGTTCAGTTCTTTTTTTAAAAATTATCAATGTATTGTTTCAGTCTGAGACAAAATTGTATTATTTAATTTAAAAAAAACTAATCGGAGGTATTACACCAATTTTTTTAAGAAAATTTCAAAAGATTTGAAGAATTCAATTAGTATTTTAAGTATTTACTTTCGCTGACTGCTAATGGGTGCTACTTTTGAATTGTCTATCTACAGCTCCGCACATCTGCGCCTTAAACAGTTAAGCTAATTTCACCCGCAATGATAATCTAATTAGACTAGTTGAGAGAGAGAAATCGGGAATGTGGCAGACGTTAATTTTCAATTAGAATCGACTTGTGTAACAATTATATTTCTCACCTCTCATTAGTTGTATCAACTCAAAGAATATAGAGGGTCTGAAAATATTTGCGAAGAACTACAGCTATACAAGAGAGTTCACCCGATCTAATGCAAAGAGCAGCACCCCTAGTGGCGAAATTTGGAAGATATACATTGCAAATCGAAGAGATAGAGTGAAATTTATAAAAAAAAAGGTTTTAGAGCATCAGTTAGTACAAAAGACATTTGGTTCACAAGAATAAATTAAATTGTCGCCTGTATACCCAAAAATGTCCGAAATCAATGCATTCCATTTTGTGTAAATATTTTAAAAGAATATACATATGTATAAAGAAATAAGCGCGATTCATTGCATAAAATACCATACTTACGTTAATACAGTTTGAAGACATCTCGCAAGAAAACGCCTTAGCAAACTGTCACAAAGTAATGACGAGTATATATTCGAAAATTTCGCCATAACTCAAGATACACATTTGTATTCGTAAGAGTAATTCTGCACGCACCTTCTCAACATGAAAAGTGTCACACTGTTGCAATCTTGAATGTAACGCCACAGGATGAAATCCATAAGCCGGCTGTCGCAAGGAGGGAGAGGCATTCAACACTACCGGCGCAGTCATGTTGGAACTACATGGACCGTAATGCAGACAGAAAAATATCACGTACAAAGTCAGGTATGGTATCCGATAATGGTTACATGTACTTCTGTCCATTTATGTGCCACCGTAGAACACGTGCCACAGTAGGCGATTTTTCCAGATACTGCACCGCACGTTAATGAACCAGCGCACTTGGTGTCTGGTGGATAGTTCCCATGAGGGATTTTCCGCGCTCAGTAATGTACATTGTGTCGGTTTAGTAATCTAGTACTTTGAAACAGTGCCGCGTCCAACCAAACAATGTTGAACAAAAGTCTGATCATTTTCGAGTATACAGGTGACAGTTTATCTTTTCCTTGTTAATAAGATGTCGTTTGGGGTACAAAATTTATACTCGAAAATTTTCTGATTAGAAATTTTGTTCTATCTATTTTCGATTTGTAATGCTTATCTTCTAAATTTCGCCATTACGGCAGCTGCTGTGTGTGTTGTTAAACGAAACTTACTTTTTGGATTACCTAAGTAAACCCATTTAACACCTAGATTATATCACAAAATGCGTATTATTTAATTCTGAATAGCTGTAACCAAAATTGTAATTAGATTCATTCAAAGAAAATAATTATATTCATGAATAAAATTTGAATCTAAATATTTTAAAACATTATTCATAAAATGAATGCTGGGGATTGAATTTTATCTCCAATAAATATTTCCAAAATGTTTAAAGATCAGACGTAGTTATAAAAAAAATGCAAGTGGTATTTTAGATTAAAAATTTCTATGAAGAATACTAAGTATTTAATTTACCTTAGTGCATGTGGTTATAGAAGATGTGTGCAACAATTTACTTTATTTTTACTTGTTATTCAGTGAAAGTTGTGGAGGAATAAAGACAATTTTACCTGCGTGTTGGGAAAAACTCATCTTCAATTCAAAAAGAATGCTGACATAAAATATGATACATTTTTATTTATATCTCATTACAGTATGTAATTACTTAAATTTTACACAGACGTACACAAATGCAAATTTTAGAGAGAAAATTTACACGACAAAGTACACAAAAAAATGACATGAATACATATGTATAAAACACACTGAGTGCGAAATGTATTTGAAAAAGGAGGGAAAGATGTTCTACATGTTTATTTTGAGATAAAAATCCAATGACATTACACTTAAATATTAATTTTTTTAAGAGTTCCAAATATATTGATTTTTATTGCAACAAAACTTTTTTTTTTCTTCTCTTTATTGTATCTTTTTGTAGAATTAAAGAAACCAAAATATATATTTTAACATTCTAAAATAATAAGTTTATCAGAGTTAATTTACCAATTTGTAAATTCAGAAAGGAAGAAAAAGAGGAAAGGGGGGATATCAGAAATTTTTATTTATTTTGTAATGATGAATAACAATATTGGCTTGGTTGAAATAAAGTGACATTTTACAATGGCATTAGCGCTTAAGAAAGTTGAAGTTAAATACACAACACATGCATGGAAAGAAATATTGGATAACTTTCGCTGAGGATAAACTTGTTTAAAGGTCATCTTTAAGCATATGTGAAGCATTGAATTCAAAATTTATTGCAATATACGGCGCTTTGAGACAATACAGTACCTTTTATTTCATAATTAATAAGAATATCAGAAATACAGATTAACTCTAATGCATCTCTGCATATATATGTATAAAGCATTCACCATCCTTAATGCCAGTTTCAGCAACTACTTTACAGTTTTTCCTAAATGGGTTTTACAACTACATTATCTAGAGGGGGGAAAAGTTATAAATGAAACATAGAACCTCAGAAGCAAATTTCTTCACGAATAGATCATCAATTTTTATTTTAATTATCTTCTTACTAATAACTCCAAATTAAAATAAATTTAAAATTTCATATTTAACAAAATTTTTCTGATTTTATGAGATTTCAAATGTTTTAAATAGTGTATTTACTAAATAAAATACTTTTTTTTTTTCAGTGAGGAAGATATGATCGATAATTTTTAATTGCTGATGACAAATCATATAAAAGAAAATTTCAAATAGAAATTTTACAATTCAAATACAGCAACTAAATACATTTTTTTTATTATTGAAACCATATATAATTCATTAAAAAATTATAAAACGACTTAAATTTTAGAAGTTATGAAATAAATGATAAAGGCTCTAATTATAATTTAAACACATGAAATGTGATACAGTAAGACCCCGCTTAACGCTCTTTTATTTGAATTGTTGGATTTCCCGAAATCGTACGCTGCTACAATACACAATTCAAATAAAAGAGCGTTAAACTGAAATAGCGTTAAGCGGAGTCTTACTGTAATTCAGTATCTTGATTAAGATAAAGCTTCACAATAATTTTGAATAGTATAATAAATTATTAAACTAACAAAAAAATTAGAAATAAAAATTCACAGTGAATGGATCATAAGACCACTTATCTAAAAAAAGTATAAACATTAATATGAGGCTGACTCTCCATTATTTCAAATAGTGTTTGTCCTCAGTGGACCCTGTATCAAAACTCTATGGGTGCCCCTTTTTTGGAAAATAAGTAAAATAAAACTTATTTGTGTCTAAATACTACACATGATGGGACTCTGTATCATCGATACGCTCCTGGAACAGAAGCTCATTATTAGATGATCATGTAACATAAGCTTCTCTGCTAACATAATAATCTCTGTGTGTACATCCTGAAAAATTCAAAGTAAATAACAAAATTCATCATGAGTAAAGGCTCCACAATCCTTAGCTGATTCTACTCTAATCTGTCCATTCAAGCATTCTTTTCGTTCTTTCTTCAAGTCATTTCAGTAATGTTTGTATCCATAAGAGCCCTTAAGATTGAATTTATTTTCTTCAAAAAATTATTTATTTCCACTTGTCGCGTTTAAGACGACCTTTCCAGCACATTTCAGTCTATCTTCACAATGATGTTTCAATAGATTGTATTAGTTACTGGTGTAGCTAGTTCTGAGTGGGCCCTGTATCAAAATTCTTTGGGTGACCTTTTGGCGGCACCTTAACATTTTAGGATTGTTTTGCTTTTGCTTACACATGTTGAGCCCCTTTAACTTGGGGCCACCGTATCATTGATAAGGCGGTAGCTACGCCCTTTGTATTAGTATTTGATTTAAGACAGCGTTTCTTAAACTTTCAATCGCCATGGACCCCTTTGTGTATCAACCTAACATCACAGACACCCCCCTCAAGATTTTAAACACCCCTTCCTGATTCCCAACACATGGCTGAGTAGCTTAAAGGTTCCTCAATAACCCTAAGACTGCCTCAGCTACTAATACAGAATTTTTTAACACTTTTTTTCTTAAAGAAAACTGTAATTATCTAATTTTATTTTTCAAATAAATAATGTACTTAACTGAATTAATTGTGAAATCTCTTTAATGAGAAGGATAGTGCTGCATTTCTTTTACAAGTGCTCTTATATCAGGTGTAATATTTAAAATTAGTTCTACATTTGCCAGACAGTTTCTGCACCAATTTCTAAAATAAAAAAAGAGCTGAAAATATTCTATCACATAAATAAGTAGTTTGGAAAGGCATCAGAGCTTTCGTGGAATCTCGGAAATATTCCCCCCCGCCCGGTAAGGGGCCCCAAAAGTTTGGAAGAGACATATTCTTGTAAACCAATTTCAAAGCTCCATCCGTGGAAATTTCTATCAGCTGTTGGGAGACCATCCTGTTCACACACTTTTACAGCAAATGGATCTCAAATCTAGTTATTTTTTCTTTCGGGGATAGGAAAATATTCACGGGAACTTTGCTTTAAATTGAATAAATGCTGTATAATGACCATCGTATCTTCTTCAGAGATCTTCTCTTCATTAAAATGAAGAAAATCTTTCAAATTATTATCTCCTTTGTAATGAGACGATGATGCCATAATTCTAACTTTTTAACAATTGCTTAGATTTTGTCATCAACTTGAAGAACAGTAATATGTGCTCTCTGAAGATTCACCATATTTATGTGACCAAAAATGTCTGACAGATATGCCAGTTTAAGTAGCCACGAGAAAATGAATTCAGACGATCACTGAGATGAAATTTTTGTTCAGTGAATTTTCCCTATTTCGTCTCTTAGTTCTCAGAAGTGACAGAAATTTACCTCTAAAAAGCCATCGAATTTCCCAGTAGAGTAAAAACTGATAGTGATCACTATCCATATTTTTACAAAGTTGCTAAAAAAATCTTGAATTTAGTGGTTTACTTTTAATGAAGTTTGTGATAACGTCTTGATGTATGGGAGTGCAAATGTTGCTTAGCAATATCCAAAAGACAACATCCTCGGCAGTCAAAAGCTTTATTTCTCGGTCGACAGCGGAACGGGCACAGGATTACATAAAAGGACACACACAACACTGAGGGCAGGTGAGTGAATATTAACGTCACACTGCTCAGCTACTTATAAATCGGGGGAAATTAAAATCTCTTTCTTTGCATCTTAGACAATGCCTTACACAAACACATGCGTTTTATAACAATTCTGATGTGATGTATAATATGCTACTTTTCTCAGGTAGTCTTACAATTCCTTAATAAGACACCTTATTTAATTTATAAAGTGTCAATCAGTACAGAAAATATTTCATTGTTCACCTTAAATACACATACTAAAATACACATATTGTGTCTGTTCCAGAAATGTACCATTTCTGAAAATTAAAATTTAAAGCTTTATACATAAATAGACTATCAAATTCAAAATCACTTAGAAAAATTTCAAACAATACAGAAATCAACAAAACAATATAAAAAAACAATCATAAATATTCACCAAACTAAAATCAGAATGAATTAAAAATATTTTATAAAAAAATAAACACCTTTATTGATAAAAAAAAAAATAGATTCCAAGCGATCTTAAGATAATTAACATGTGTGTGATACATGTTATAAAGAGAAATAGCTAATAATACCATTCACACACACACACAAAACAAAAAATATGTTATAATGAAAATATTAAATACATCATATTTTTTCCCCCTTTCAATGATTTAATTCTAGTATAAAAAGATATCAGTTTAAAAAAGCTGCTCATATATTTTTTTTATGAGATCATTCAAACTAGAAAACAGACTTCTTAAAAAAGTTCAGTACATGCAAGACAATTTCAAGCTCCAATACAAATTTATTTTTAAACAAAATTTTCCTTTTTATACAGTTTTGAGTAGCACCTATCTTGAGTTTGTATACAGACTATTTTCTTTGAATTTTAATCATATTATACATATGATAATGAGGAGACAGCTTTGATGAACAATAGATATTTTCAATATATATTGGAATTTGATTTAAATTTTATTTCAATTAAAAACTTAAAAATAATTTATGGGATCAATTAACCATAAGCGAAGGAAGACTGCATTGACATAAAAGCTTCAATGTAAATTTTTTTGTTTTAGTTAATGGATTTCTTTTCCCCCAACCTAATATTATTTATGTATGAAAATCAAGACTTTATTTAACATGCTTCCGATTGTCCGATTTGGGTCAAATATGCACCGTTTTGTTGTATAATTTGTTACTATTTTAACAGTAGTTTTATAATGCATCTCTCAAAGAAAAGTCTTGGTCCTTATTGGCGAAAAACTCTAATAATCGACTTTCACAATCTTTCCTTGACTCCAATTTCTTATCACTCAGGAAGTTTTGCAATGCGAGAAAAAGGTGGCAATCGCTTGGTGCCAGGTCCAGACTATATGGTGGATGCATTAAAACTTCTCAACCAAGCTTCCAGAGTTCCTGACGAGTCACTACAGAAGTGTGTGGCCTGGCTTTGTCCTGATGGAACACAAAACCTCTTCTGTTGGCCAATTCTGGTCAATCGCTAGCTTTAAACGGTCCAGTTGTTGACAGTAGTGATCTGAATTTAGTGTTTGGCCATACGGAAGCAACTCCTAATAAATGATTCCTTTCCAGTCCCACCAAATACACAGTAGAACCTTCTTGGCCTTTAGTCCTGGTTTGGCCACCGTTTGAGCTGTTTCACCGAGCTTTGACCACCATCGTTTTGCACAATATTGTTGTATGTGACCCATTTCTCATCCCCAGTCACCATCCGTTTAAGAAATGGGTTGATTTCATTCCGTTTGGTCAAGACTTCGCAGATGGAAATTCGATCATGTTTTTTGGTGTTAATTGGTATGGCACCCAAACATGGAGCTTCTTTTTAAATCCAACTTTGCGCAAATGGTTTAAAACTGTTTTACAGTCGGTCTTTAGCTCCTGGGCAATGCTACGACTACTAACATGCCAAAAAACTTCTATTATTTCTGTGATTTTATCGACATTTTCGACGACGGGCCTGTGCGAGGTATATCTTTAACATCAAAAACACCTGAACGGAATCGACGAAACAAAAATTGCACGTAATTAGCTGTTACAGTATCGACACCATTCACAATTTCAGCCACCTAGCTTGCATTTCAGCCTTTATCAAAGAAAAACTGTAAAATGTACCGAATTTTCTCTTAGTTGACTTCCATTTTTAACACCCTGTAATTCACAACTGAATGGACCAAACAAAAAAAAAAGCAAAAGAATTTTTTAGTGTGAAATATCATCTTGACAACGACCATAAATTTGAAATTGTTTAATCGATACTTCACGAGATATCGACATTAGAGCCATCTACCGAAAAAATAATGGATTTCTTTTTCCCAAACCTAATATATTCACAGAATATATAACATAGCAGTAGTATTTACTTATAGTAAACTATACATCTAATATCTAACAAATTTCATTTATAACACAAACATAATATAAAAAATTAAAATTACAATAAAATATGTTTTGATATGATTACTTTTATAAAAACAAATTAAAAACACAAATACAAAACTGAAGTTGAGTATTATTTACAACATTCTAATTTGTGTAAATTTGAAAACTATTTTAATTACAAAGACCATTTAGAAAATGCTGTTAAAGCACTGCCATCACATTAATAGCATTACAGCAGTAATATTTGGAATTGGAGCTCAATATATTTAGATTCATCCCCCAAGATTACAAGATTAAGTAATTAATTCTTACTAATAAAATGCAAATATTACACATAAAAGAAGTTACTGTATTTTCCTGTATATAATCCGCGGATTATGTGTTTAAAAAGTTTCAAATTTCGTTGTGCGTATTATATGCCCGCTGCGGATTATCTGAGAAAAAACATTCTCCATCAGAAAAGCTAACAAAGTTTTGAAAGAAATGCCGTTTATGTCTTATAAAATAAATAATAGATGGCGCTTTCACGACTCGGCTAACGTATTACACCCATAATTAGTTTTTGTCCACACACAATTACGTTCAAGAACGAATTCGGTTCCTCGGAAGGCACTAACAGTTACAAGTCGCTGGCGTCATTTACAACTTTGTCTTGACTAGAGCTGTTACGTCCTTTGAAAGTTTTTATCATGATGAAGCGAAAGCGTGTTAGCTATATTGCAGACTTCAAATTAAAAGTTGTAGAGAATGCGAATGAAGTCGGAAAGGCGCAAGATTTTTCAACAATGATGAATCGAATATTCGTTTGTGGAGAAAGAACAAGAGCAACTTCGAAAATTGCGATAGACGTAAAAGGGCCGATCATCATGGAAAACCTCACTGGCCAGAATTAGAGGCAGAAATAAATAAATAGATTTTAAAAGAAAGGGACAATGGGAAAGCAGTCTCGACAGTTAACATCAGAATAAAAGCACAAGTTCTTGCACACGAAATGAATATTGTCAACTTCTCTGGTGGGCCCATGTGATGTTACCGGTTTATGAAGAAAAACAATTTAGTCATTCGTAGTCGTTCAACGGTCAGACAGAAATTACCTGATGACTGGGAAAAAAATCTGACGACTTCTTGACATTTTGCAAGCAAATTATTGAAAATAATTTTACAGAAGATTTGATTTTTAATATGGACGAAGTTCCATTATCGTTTGATATTCCACCTACCAGGACTGTCGATGTTCAAGGAGCCAGTAGTATTCCTATAAATACTACTGGAAATGAAAGAACGTCATTTACTGTAGTTTTATGCTGTGCTGCAAATGGTTTGAAATTGCCGCCGATGCTAATTTTTAAAAGAAAATCGCTCCCAAAAGAAAACTTTCCTAAAGGTGTGGAAATTTGTGCGAATGAAAATGGCTGGATGAATGAGCAAATCATGTTGTTATGGCTGCAGAGTATCCAGCGGAAACGCAAAAATTCTTTTTTTCATCCTAAGGCATTTTTAGTTATGGACTCCATGAAAGCCCATGTGAGTGAAAACGTAAAAAATGCTCTGAAGTCCGCGTCTGCCAAAATTGCATTAATACCTGGAGGACTGATAAAAAAATTGCAGCCCTTAGACATCGGTATTAATAGATCTTTCAAATCAATAGTTAGAAAGTTATGGGAACAGTGGATGTCCGATGGAGAAAAGAACTATACAAAAACGGGAAAACTGAAGCGGGCATCATATGAAAATGTCTCCAACTGGGTCCTGAAAGCATGGAATGACGTTGCAGAAACTACAGTAAAGAACGCTTTTCGAATATGTAATATTATTGTTAAAAATGACTCTGACAATGAAGACTCTTTGCTATCCAGTGACTCAGATGTGTTACACGAAGATTTGATAAATTTATTCATTTCCGAATCTAATGAATCAGAATTTGAAGGCTTTTTTTAATTGTTAATAAATTTTTTCATCATTCAAGGTAATATTTTTATTTTGAAAGTGTATATGGGTGTAAAAGGGGGGATCTTAATTTTTTTGCTGTTAACTTGCTAAATTTAAAAAAAAAATTTCCGAGTGCTATGTTTTCCTTAACAACTTAAAACATAGATGGCAGTAGCAAAGAATTTTTTTGTTTTATTGAGATTATCGTACAAAATATTATGATACATATTTAAATAGATGTGTTTCATAATAAATTTTGTCCTCTGTATAATTTCTTACTTCTATTTTTAATTATATTCTTTATTTTTTATTTTATGTGTCTCATTATCGGCAGTTTATATTTTGGATTATTCGCCATCAAAACTGCCACGGATTATACACCGCTGCTGATTATACGTTTTTTTTTACTCGAAAAAAAGGCTATGCGGATAATACGCCGCTGCGGATTATATACAGGAAAATACGGGTTTTTTTATCCATCCAGTTATTCAGCATAGTATTGTATATATTTTAGACATTCCATAAAAAAAGAATATGTCAGCAGTAAATAATTTTAAAAATTGTTTAAAATTCATATAACTTATAAGCTACTGTATGAAACAAAAAAGGATGGACAAAAGAACAGTAATAACATCATATGTAATTCACACTCACAATATACATATCTATCTATATACTTTAACAAGCTTCATTTTTTCTAAATATCCTATAAACATCCATTATACCAGACAATACATTTCCTGCAGGTATGCCAAATATTTGTGAGAAGTACATATTTGCATGAGACATTTTTCAAGAAAAGACAAATCTCACATAAAATATCAAAAGTGTGAACTTTGCAAGTTTTTTTTTTTTTTTCATTTGTTGCACAGCATTTGAATGATATAATGAAACAATTTATGACAGCATTAAGTTGTTCTCATTATCTTTAAAGTAAATAAAAATATACATGAAAATAAGACAGTTACATTCCTTTCAGTAAATTGTTTTCAATTCAGCATGTAAAATTACAAAATGTCACTATTCAGTACTAACATTTGGGATACAATTAATTCGTACATATAAGTTTAAAATGAAACATATTTAGCTTCTTAGACATATTTTTACACCAATTTTCCTTTATGTTGAGTATAACACAGAGCCATGCAATTTCTAACGTAGCTAATCTGAGCATAAAAAATCCAGTTTCCAAAAATTATTTTACATAATTGTTTATATTGACTAACTACTATTAATTTACAATGTGATTACTTAACCATAAACAGATTTTTTTAGTTATAATGCACACATATGCATTATGTAATACAATGTAAAGAATTGAAAATGCTACATTACATCTGAAGAATGCAAATTAGATATCAGAAAAATGATTAAAATTGTGTAAAAAGATACATAAATAGATTGTGACCATTTGCCAATTATATTAATAAGTTAATTAAATCAATAGGAGGGTAACTCATTTTTTTTACCCAAAAATGTAACTTTAAATGAAAGACTCGTTTTAGAGTTCTAAATGTAGTGTCATTTGCTTGTAATGACTTTCTTCTGCATATATCAGATAATACTAATTCATAGCCTTTTTCAAAGGTTGTATTAAAAACGTAACATGCAAATTTTCGTAGATTATCTTGAAATCTCTTAACATATCATTTACTAGATTGCGAAATAAATCTGCAAATTTCCATAAGAAAGCAACATTTAATTTAAAATTGTTTATTTCTCCTAACAAATTAAAGCATACAAATTAGATTTTGAATAAAGTTCTTCCCCAATAAGTGATTTTATTCTCTGTGGTTTTATATAATTTTACATACATTCAATCATAATTACTTTTCAAATTTAATTAGGTGAGCATCACTCTGGAAACATATTTTGTATTAGAGATGTGACATCATTTAAAAAGTTAAAATCATCCCCCAAGTTCAGAAGTTCTTGAAAACAATTTATCAGGACATCTTTTTGTGTTACATCCATGGATAAAATATAATCAACAGTTTTTTTAATTAATTTATTTGAATTATACTTTTTTGCAGCTTCATAAATTTTATAAACTGTGTTAGGATGCAAATTATGACACAGCTGATCTTCAACGAAAGTTTTAACATCATCGAGCAGATACTTATCACATTCAGATAATAATTCCAACAATATTGAAAATGGAATTCTTTTAATATATGGACAAGATGAGTCCGTTTTACACCCATGAAGAAAATGGAAGAGAGTTGTTAATGTTTCTGCAGATACATTGGTCATTGCAATAATGTTCTTATTTTTTTCTGAAAAATGACCCTTTAAAAGTGCAGTAAAATATTCAGAATTTTTACAAATAGTATCACGACATGCAAGTATATTTATTTCATTCACATAAAAAGTTATATCAGTTGCTGTCTCAATAGCACCTTTATATGCACATGTAGAAACAACTTTAATACTACAAGTCCCTGAAAAGCAACATTTTTCCAAATTTTTATCAACATTCATTGTCTTCAAATTTTGGTACAATTGACAAAGGCATAAGACTGCATTAGAACAAGTTGTTTTAGATGATTCAGTTATAAAACTCAAAAGTAGAGATAGTCCATTAGCTTGAATAATTAATTTATGCATAGAAGTTTTGACTAGAATCAATTTTGAAACAGCGTGAATAGCATTAAATTGACTTAGCTTTCCTCCAGTAGATAAAATATGCCACAAAGTTCCAATTCCAAAATCTGATTCAGCTTCCTTCCGAAATGCAGATAGCAAAGTATGATAAGTAATATTTATTTGCATGCAACGAGTACATTTTATGGGATCATGTACAATAGCAATGCGCTTTTCCATCTCAGTTACAAAACCACTAACTATCAGTTTTTCGAAACAATATCGATTTCTCACCAGATTTAAAAGAACTTTTTCAGCCTTTGGGTTTGGATTTTGAACAGAACACATATAATCCATCAAAACAGAAAAACAAGATATGCTTGCAAATTCTGAATTACTTTTTTTTTCAACATGGAAAGATAATTGATTCAAAAGAGCTAATACATAATGATCAATGGCACTTTTTTCAAACCTATAAAAGGACGTTTCTACTTTAGGAGAAGTTTCAGAGCATTGTAATGGGGTTTTCATTTCTTCATTTCCTGTACATTTATCTAAACTTACTTGAACTAAAACATCAGTCTTTTGCTTTTTAGAAGATGAACATTCCTTTGCACTTTCAGATATATTTCTTAAATTGCGTTTTTCACTTGGAGTACCAGGTATGTTATCAGACATTTGTTCAATATTTATTTCTACAAAATTACTAGAAAATACAGAATTCTCATCACATGAAGAAAATATATTTTCATCAGAAATGTTAGAATTTTCCTCATTTTTTGACTCCATAGAAGATTCTGTTTCCATCTCTGAAATCTCAGATATTTCAGATTCACATACAACTGGAGACCAACACCAAAACTTTTCATCGCTGTTTGTATGAGCTGCCCACATATTAGCAACAGGAGAATTTACATTAATATCATACAAGTACTTAGGGGATGTACTAGTATTGCTTCTAGAGCTAGTAGGGCTACATTGACTACTAGCACCAGAACTGTGAAAGTTCAAAGAATTATTATCAAATTTTTTTATGCTTTTAAGAGAATTTTGCCTCGAAAAATATTCAAAGTCAAGACAGGAGTTTTTGTTGTTAAATTTAGCTGTTTCAATATTTTTGTCAATTGATAGAGAAAAATCTTTGGAATTACAGTAGGTATTTGAATTAATATTTAATTTATCATCAGAAATTGATTTTACTTTTAATGGTGGTGGTGATGTTGGAATTTCATTTTTAACCATGAAATCTGCTAATTGAAATACAGGAATTGAGTGATCTATCTTGTTGTAAAATATAAAATTTTTCAAATTCTGTATTAAAATTTGAATTATTTCTAATTCAAACAATATTTTTGATCCTGCATTCTCATAACATAGTGGAAGCAATGAAGATATTATATGTATATGAATATCTTCAAAGTTCTTACGTTTAAGAACTTCGACTATTGCCTTAAGTCCATCATGTCTTGGCACTCCATAATTATTCCACATGTGAATATGATCAAGGCAACTGCATAATGCTAGTGTAGCTATTCTACTCATCTCAAATGACTGAAAATCCATAGCAACTTCAGTAAACAATTTAACACCACCAACTTTTATAAGATTGGAACGAATTTCTTCTTGAACACTAAGATTTTTTAAGGATGTTAATGCATGTGTTCTAATATCTTTTTCAGAATGAGAATAAAGTTCAACTAAGATTTTTAGATACTCCATTTCTAACATTTGCCTTGCACAGCTCATTGTACAGTTTTCAGATAATTCAGCTAAAGCCTTTGTGCTGCATAAAAGAACTTCTTTAGAAGATGAATTTAATAGCTGGGCAATATAAATAATACCATTTTCCTTCACAATAATATCACGAGATTTTGAGTCTCTTCCTAAAATACGTAATGTTCTCACAGCTGTCTGTTGACAGTTTTTGTCAGTAGTCCCTGACAAAAACTGCAATATATTAGCAATAGGCTTCATAGCAATGATTTCTTTTAATCCAACCTCACTTTTGGCAATATTTCCTAAAGCTCTACAGACTCTATTCTGAATTTCATCATTTATTATATTTCTCATTATTCGTATAAGTGATTTTATTCCACCATGTCGTATGACTTCAAACAAGAAGGTTTTCTCAAGACAGGCATCAGCAATAATACTCAGAACAATATTACAATACTTTGGATCTTCAATTAATGAAATTAAAAGCTTTATAATGTATGTTAGAGGTAATCTTCTCATCTTAGCATAATTCCTCACATAATTTTTTCGGATTTTCACAAGTGCTTTATATACTCTTGTACGATTATTACTTCTCAAATTACTTAATAATTCATTTTCTTCATTATCACCCATTTTTTCTATAAGTTTCAGTTAAAATTCCTGAAAAAAATAATTTTATTTTAGAAAGAAATATTCAATAAAAAAAAGTTCTTTTTAATGAATGAAAGAGAGATTAAATTCAGACAGAATATTTATTTTATAATTTATTTAATTTTCTTTTATTTAAAACGAAACATTTTTGGAATTTTATTTAATAAACTGAACAAAAAATATAATCATTTTATTTGTGCTTACACTTATGTTAACTTCAGTATAATAAAAAATTACAACAAAACTGATAACTTAGAAAAATAAAGCAGTTATAAAGTACCTATTACAAAATCATACTAAAACACCTCCTTTCAATACTATGTCTTTTGCTAATTTTAAAATTAGTTTTTTTTTTCTGGATTTCCCTATTACATATGAAAATTCCTCCCAACCATATTTTTTTACATATTTCATTCATGATTATTTAAATCCATTTTTATAATCGCAATAATCATCTTTTAACTGATTTAAAACATTAATTTTCAGTATGGTGAGATTCATATTCTCCAGTTTGTTACTTATTAACTAGACTGATATATTCTGAATTATATATTTGGTTTAAACATTTATTTTTTAAGTCTCCTCTTTTACACTTTAAAAGGGGGGAATGACTTCCAAAAATGGCATCCTTTTAAGATTTCAAGAAAAGAATTCACAAAAGCCTTTATTATGACTTTTAGTCTCAAATACAAGTCTCCAGCTAAATTTAAGAGATTTTCTGATATTACAAAGGAGAAGGAAGCAGATTTGGGGGATTTTATGCTGTAAATAAATTAGCCTTTTTTTATAATTGCTAGAAAATTTCTTTACTACATTCAGAAAGGAAAACACATTTACATATTTCATATGTAAATGTACCATGATATTAAAAAGTAAAAATACTTAATTTAAATATTATAAAAACATTTTAAACCACAGCAGCAGAGATACAACTCCTAAACTTTTTTTTTTTTTTTTGTATTGATTAAATTGAGATAAGTTAGAACTTTAGATTTTTTTTTAAAATTTATTTTTATTTGAATATAGATTTTTAACTATAAAGAAAAAAAAAACTTTTCTGTAGGTTTGAGGTACGTGCATTGAGGAGGAGTACATTCTCTTATCAAAAGGATATTCACTGAATGTTTTGCAACTCTTAGTTTGTATTGGAATCAATATGCAGTTGAAAAAGAGTTATTTATCTCATCAACTCCTTTTCCAACAAACTTTCAAATAATTTACCCTGTAAACAAACAATTTCTAAATGAATTTTTAAAAAATTCAGGGATAGTAAAATTACCTAAGCTGCTTCTAGCCACATACTCTGAAACATGATGCTACTGCCACTATATTTAACAATTAAAATATAAAGCATATACCTAATTGTTTAAAAATGTTTTATTTTAGTTATATTACCCTATGGGATCAAATTTAACTGATGGCAACTCAATATTTATTTGTAAATTTAAAAGATCTTTTTTTCACAAAATATTTCCTTGGATAAAAATTATTTAAAGTGCCCTCCTCCCATTTTTAGATTACTTTCAGTATTACCTTTGTTCATAAGCTCTGGTCTTGATATAAAAATTTATTCAAGTAGTTCTTTACTACTCAAGATTGAACTTAAGCAGGAAGAAAGCATTCAAATATATTGATTTAAAAATGGATTCACTGCAAATTAAAGCATTTTTTTTTTTCTATATCTATTCATTTTTTGTGTTTTTAGATGTTGAAACTTTTTTTTTTCTGTTAACTGTTAACAAATTTAACTATTTTTGCTAGTGAAAAATTACTTTTGCTTAAATGAAATTATTTCTTCTTTCAAGTCTTGTTTATTGAATAAAATCATGCCTTCTTAAAAAATAAAATATTCTTCCCTCAAATTTTGTAAAACTTAGAACAGTATTCAAAATTTATGTGGTAGTTATTTAGTACTTTTTAAAAATTTCTTTTAATCATTCTAATACTGTAATTAATTACATGCTTATGTTGCAAAAAAATCATTTAAAACACACAAAAAAATAGGAATGTTAAAATTTGAAACAGCATGTAAAAATATGTGATACATTCAACTAAAAAACTAGCCCTTTAACACCTCTCCTCTTTCATATAATATTATGCATATGTTTTATTTCACAAAAATTCAACTATTCCCTGCTAAACTTATATGCATCAATATGGAGTAATGTATAGCTAGTAAATTTAGAAACAGAATGCTACTTAAAAACAAAGTAAATTATGAGAAATAAAAAATTACATATGAAATAAAAATCCAAAATTATTAATAAAGAAGCAAATAAGTTCAGCAGGAGTGTTTCTCCACACAGGGGCAGACATGTTTAAAGTAGAGAAATGGAAAGTGAAATGATGGCAATGAAATACTTTACATTTAAGTAAGATTTGGCATACAGTATATGGGACATGTCAAGAGATGAGCACTCACTTTTTTGTGTGTGTGTTTTTTTTTTGTGTTTTTTTTGTTTTTTATCATTACTGCTGATAAGTGGGTATTACCAAGTACTGGTGAAGATTTATACTGGAGCACAAGATCTATCAGTCTAATGTCTAGAAATACATTAAGGAAGCTGAAAATGTTTTTTCATATTACGGATCAGTGGTGGCAAACCTATGAATTGCAGGTCAGACCATTACCCCCAAAGGTTTTTTAAGTGACTCATGCAAGGTTTCATTAACAGAATTAGAAAAAACATTTCTTTGCTAATTCA
Source organism: Trichonephila inaurata madagascariensis (assembly GCA_019973955.1). Taxonomy (NCBI): domain Eukaryota; kingdom Metazoa; phylum Arthropoda; class Arachnida; order Araneae; family Nephilidae; genus Trichonephila; species Trichonephila inaurata. The sequence continues at coordinate 19,099 of BMAV01001294.1, read as the reverse complement.
TAACAATTTAAAGTTTGCAGAAATATTTTCAATTGCTTAAGATGAGAGTAATGATGCAAATGGTTAAAAATAGCACAAGCAGTTTCCTCTCAATATAAATCAGAAAATGTATTGAAAGAGCCAATCAAACTTATAACATTGAAAGGAAATTGTACTGGTATGATATTTTCAAAGAAAGCATTAAAAGAAATAGAAACCGACCTACAAAAAATTGTTTCCGTTACAACAGATGGTGCACCCAACATTGTGGGGAAAATATTAGTTTCATTCAGTAGCTGAAACAGGTACTCTCTGATTGAATTTCATTGTGCAAAACAATAGCAAGTCCTACAGAGTTAAAAAATATTTTCCAAAGTAATTCCCAATGTAATAAAAAAAAGCAACTTTATAAATGCATATACGTCTTAGCAAATAAGAATTTGTACAACTATTAGAAGAAAAGGAGTCAATATTCTCGGATTTCAAGACACAATATTCAATGGCTAAACTGCAGCCAAAATCTTGATCAGTTTGTCAATTTATTAGAAGAAATAACTCTTCTTGGATTAAAAAAAATAGTTATGATGAATTTTCACAGATTACTGGTTAACAGATTCACAATTTTATTTTACTTTTTATATAACATGATAGAAATTTGATTGAACTTAATAAAAAAAACTTTTAACGAAATGGTCTAATTGTACTAAAGATGCATGAAAATATACTAACAAATATTTATGATGAAACTTTACATCTTCACTAAAGATTTTGAAATGATAGCCATGAAATAGTTTCTTCCACAACAAAAAATTTTTAAAACACACTATAAATTTCAAAGTGCAGGAAATACATTTCACTTCATTTTACACCCACAATAAAAATGGCAAAAGCGTCAACGAATTTATGTGGTTTGGTATCAATGAGTTAGAAATGAAATCTTAATTTTTATGGTAGATGGAAAAATTTATGGAAGTAGAGGGAATAAAAATTATTTTGCGCCAAAATAGAAAATATTATACTAAACATATGGGATTCTTTACAAATAACTTTAAATGAAAAAGTTTGTTAATGCTCGTTTAACAATATTCGGTTCAACGTATTTGCATGAAAAATTGATTTTTTAAATGAATTTCATAAAATCAACCAACACATATAAATTTGTAAATAAATTAACAGTGAAATACATTAAAATTATGAATATGGAATATGAACCTAATATTAAGAAGCTACCTGAGAAGTAAATTTCACATTAACTCATTCAGGACCATGATCACATATATGTGATCACTTCATGGAACACAGTGTCAGATATGAGATTGTCCTTCTCCCTTTTTGAGGTCCGTGATCACACAGGTGGGATCTGAATTTGCAAGATGTGGAATTTGGAATGATTATAAACTATAAAATTCTATTAATCTCTATATTGATTTCATATTAATTTTTTAAATGGAGTAAGGCTTAACAGGAAAAATTGCTTGGTCCTGAATGGGTTAAATATACTTGTATTAACTTTTCATACATACAAGTACATGTATAATTTGATTTGATTTTTTATTAACATCAAACTTCGAAGCAAAACTAAGGCTACTGGTGATGGACCTAGTAATTTTGAATCTTGGGCCAGTAATTCATGTTATTAATTAAAAACAATACTTATAGTGCCTTCGCGGCATGGGGGTACTCTAAATAGCCGCCGAGCCGCAAATCCTCTAGTGAGGTTGGTGGCAGGGGATGAGAGGTGGGAGGCCCCTGACCCTCCCCCGGGATGTTCTCCCTAAAAATTGAGGTAGAACCGAGCTAAATCGTACTGTCACCTGTATGGTGCTCAAGGCTAAGGCCAATGACAGGCGTACATCTAGCCCCTTGTCATGATGAATTTCGTGGGCCTTGAATTTGCAAAAATTGTAAAAGATGAAGAAAATGTGAATTTTTTTTAAGTTTTAAAAAATGAGCACCATAAAGGAGGGGAGGTTCTCTATCATGTTTTTCTTCTAATAAATTTTCAAATAATTGTTATTTTTTACCACCTCCTTTTTAAATGACTAAGTGACATCCCCCCCCAACCTAATATTAAAAAATAATTTCACAAAATTTGACCCACTTCTCAAAAAGGAATCTCTTTGGAATCCATACAATCCCAAGCAATACACTAGTATTTGAAAAAGAAGCACTCAATGCTTGCAATTATTTAAAAGCTTTTTTTATACTTGATATATCCTACACTGCTACAATAAAAGTATGTTATACATATGCACACATTATATAGTACCAAAAAAGAAAAGAAAAAAGATTCCCTTAACATAGGGGGAAAAAACTGCTCAAATTAGAATTAAGGATGAAAAAAATCAGTTCCCTTCTCTTTAAATTTAGAAGACAGAATGTGTTAAAAGTTTAATGGTTTGAGATGGTAATTGGTAAAATTACAATCTGAACCTGTTAACAAGCGGTATGTGTGTGTGATGACCAAGTTAACTAAACTGCAGGTTAAGAGAATCATAAATTGTAATATTAATATAAACTGAGCAATCACATAAGTTCCAACACTGATATGAATTTTCAATTTGGCGTGGGAGGCGGTAGGATAAAATACAGCTTTGGCACTTAAAATATCAAAAGAAAATTGAAATTTATTAACCAATTCTAAATGGATGATTGCTTTTTACTGGTATTTTCTTTTTTCTGAATCTCTTAGATGCCAGGTCTTATTTTCTGTATGTACCCTGAACTGAAATCCCTGTTGCTCAAAATAATTTTGAAATAGCTTTGTTGTTTTAAGGGCTTTAGAATGTGTGATTAAAGTCTGCTGCATCTTCCTTCATTATCTGAAATCTATTAGCCTAAAATACCTTTAACAATGTCTTACTTCATTCTAGCCCCTTTTTCTAGCCATTCCATTTTCACTACGAACCTTATCAATAAACTGACGAAGTTTAACTTTATTTTTAACCATCTACAGAGTAGACTCAAATAAATTCCTTAAAAATTTTTGTTAATCTTACTCATTTTTTTATTTGATTTTAATTTAAGACACTTTGAAGCTATTCAAGGGCTATTGGTGATGGACCTCAGACAGACCCAGGACAAATGAGGACGACACCTGAGCTGGCTGGATTTTGAGCCTTGATATTACTTTCATCCTTTTGGCCATTTTTGAATTTGTTTGATAAAATTCAGTTTTTCCTTGTTTGTATAAGCCTTTTGTTTATGCTTACACCCTTTCAACATTATAATTTCATTATTACTAATACTACTTATTAGAGAAAATCCTTATAACTCTTAAAACTTGACCACTACAAAATGGTTGAGCATACAGTTAACTTCACTGACTAAGATATTCTGAAAATAAATTATTACAAAAAAAAATATTATGATCGGAACTGAAACATTCCACTTTTGGTGAAATGGTGAATATGTATAAAATAGGCATAAAAAAAAGTGTTGATGTCTTCTCTTAACAGGAAGTCAAGGCATTATTGAAACAAAACATTTATCTGAATTTCATCAAAAAAAAAAAAAATTATGAGGTCACAATGTCTATCACAAGCAATTACTTATCAAGGGAGTCATGGTAAAATCATATGCTAATTTGACTCGCATGTTAGTAATCCACACATTAACACATTCTACAGAAATGAACAACATTTCTTTTTTCTTCCATCCATCTGATTTGTTTCTGTACTGCTAAATGAAATATAACTTTTTCTTAAAGTTTTAATTCAAAAAATTTAATATATGAAAATTATGCTTCTAATGGCAAAAATGTTTTGAAAGTTTGAAAACTCAATTTTGAGTAAATAATACAGCATATCAATAACATATTTTAGATGCAGAAAAGATTGTTACTATTTTATCAAATTATTAAGCAAAAGGGCCTTTGAATACAAATTTCTGTAACAATTAAATGATACAGATAAAAAAGAATGTACACACAGTCAAAAGAAACTTACATCAAGTAAAATACTTCAGAGGTGGCAAAAATTAAGCGACATCAATAAGAGGTCTTCTTTCTTACAAAATATGGCAGACTAGAAGAGATATCTTCACTAGATCGAAAAAAATCAGTTACCAACATTTTAGACAACTGTGGTATCTTTACGCTCCTTTGTAAGTAACATCCACAACCTCAAACCATACCTAATTATATCCTAAAAAAACAAGATAGCATTTATATAGTTATACCATGAAATATTTTGTCTAATGAAATAATATTTATCCATATACAGTTAAATACAGGAGTTTAAAACTATTTCTTATAAGATTTCTGACAGCTAACATGTTTTTGTGAAAGTAAATGTATCAATCATCTAAAGAGATACTCCATTGGGGGAAAAAAATGTATAAGATTTTTTGTAAAATATAAAATTTTACATTAGACTGTATACTAGCTTTTTCTAAAATGAAACAAATGTGAAAACATCATGAAATATCTTTCAAAAGACAAATGATGAACAGTGTTAAAAAATATAAATATTTTTGAATTAAAATAAGCAACAAAATAACTAAGACTTCTTAATTATGATTAAGCATCGTAAATTATGATTCATATACATGTGAATTGTTGGTAAATTTGACTAAAGAAAGAAATACTAAAAAAAAATCATAATTAGAAAATACACAGAGAATGTAAACAAGAAAATGAAGACTATTTTTATGAACAGGGGTTAATATTAATCGAAGTTTTATTTCTGAAGAAGAAATTTAAGATATGAATTTCAATGCTTTCACAGAAAATGAATCTAATGAAAATAGATTCAAACCTGATCTATGCACAGCTACTTAAAATATTGAAAAGTTTCTTTTTTTTACATAAATCAATTTTAAAACAATTTCCATAACATAAACCATTTATTTAATAACTAATCAGCAAAAATTATGATAAATGCACTAGTAGTCTAAACCAGATACTGCAAAAAGATTGTATTGCACCTAGTTTGCTTCATTTAACTATTTTAATGAGGAGCAACATCATATAACTGCATCTATTTACAAATAGATATAACTTGAAAATTCCCCATAATTCTTTCAGGAACATAAATCTTTACATATAAAAGTTCTCAACACATATGATCAAGATCTGCAGAGAGAATTGTCTCTAAAAAAGCTTAGTTAGCAATCACTGAGCTTAGTTAGTTGATAACAATCCTTGCCAAATCCTGTGAGGAATGTATAGAATACCTAGGAGTAAAAATATTCCAAATAAAAATTCATCTAATTCCTAAGTTTTGATTAAAACTATCAATTGTTTGGAACGATGTTAAGAAATTTCAAGTAATTACACATCCTTACTTGATAATATGGTATATCATATTTTATTATAAATAAAAACAGGAATAAAGGTTATCCATACTTATTCATTTAGTCATTTTAAATACCTTAGAAAATTTATAACTTGTACTTGCAACAATATAATTTTCAATGAAAAGTGCAATTTTGTTTTTGCATCTGACAGTACCTTAAAAAAGTAAAATATTTTCAGAAGTTTACTTAAAAAAGTCAAAATAATTAGAGTGTTCTGAAATCAAATTGTATTTCAAAGCAATACAAGTTATATTTTCATATAAATACCATATTTCTTATTTTTTTCTAATTTTGATTTCTTATACATTATTACAAGTAAAAATGATTCAGAAAAAGCAATTCATGAGAATTGAGCTTCCTCATTTTGGTGCTAATTTGATATCGGGGGTAGTAGCGCCAAGCTGTTGTTTATGTTCGCCAAGATGGGCGATAATATTACAATATGGTTACCTTAATATTTTTATTGTCTGTGGATGTGGTTGCCATGGGGATAACGTATATTAGAAATAACTTTTATTTGTTTTTTCCCGCTATAACCCTTTAATTTCGGACGATATCTTTAAAAATTTAACCATTTTCAGTTTAATTTTTCTATTCTTTGCGTCTTCTGTTTAATTATGGACTATTTTCGATTATGGATATTTCTAAAATCAGTGAGTACTAGAATATTTATTTCTTAAAAGAATAAGTGTTGTGCTTTTAATTATCGCTATAAATCATTTATTTTCGTTTTAAAAATGTTTTTTTTACATTCTTTGTTCGATGAAATTCGTTGAAGGAACTTGCAGTGCAAGTTTCATATTGCAAGCTTTCACTACTTTGTAATTGATATTCTAAATTAATTTTAACATACATTATGTAATTATTTTATTCATAATGAAAAAAAAATGCAATTATTACTATGTGTAATCATCCTATAATATTAGTTATTTATAATTGTTTCTTTTAGCGTTTATTTATAAATATTATTACATATTTTGTTACTTATTTAAAATTAATGTTGTTTATTTATAATAATTATTATTTAATTATAGCTTTTTCTATTGTTTATATTTATAGCTATTCCTATGTTTATTTATAATTATGTATTGCGAGTTCTCTTATGCATTAATTTTTAGTTTTTAACAATTCAACGATTATTCTTTTTAAAAATTACTATTTAATTATATGATTATTATGTCTAATAACCATTATAAAATTGTACTATATGAATATTATACATAATTAAGATAAAATAATATAAGATTATTATATGCTGCTTATATAATACTATTATTAGTTCATGCTACTTTTTATTACATAATATTATTATTCATTATTTACTGATTGATCCAGGCTATTCTCAATCTCTTCCTATATCCTTTATTTGAAATACATTTCAATGTATTTCAAAACATTTCTTTTAAATTATTGCGTATCATTAAATTACCGCTAGGCCGCCATATTGGATTTCATTCCAGCAACAAGAAGCACTGCTTGGCTTGATCCATATCACACCAAGCAGCACTTGGCGCTATTACCCCCATTATCAAATTAGTTCCCTAATTTTATAGCGTGTATAATAAAAAATTGAAATCTTATGATTTGCAAAAAAAAATTTTTTTTAATATATACAATGGTGTCATTGATAACATTCATTTATTGCCAACATTTGCAAAATATTTAGTTACACATCTGAACTAAAAATAGCATTTATTCCATTGAGGCTAAATGAGGCAATTCATTAATATGACAAATGAATTCAGAGATAGTAGTCCACACATATATCTTAAGACATTCATTAAAGAACTGAAATGTCCATATATATACAAGTATAAAGATAAAAAAAATTGACCTGTTCTTTTTGCGAAACATTTCTTGTTGAAAAAATTTTGTCTTTAGAAAAATTGTGTCCCCCCCATACAGCCTCTGCCCCTTGTCCTTCTTACGTCTATAAAAAATATCCTACATTTACTTAAAATAAAAATACAACTAATTGAAAAGAAAGCTTACTTAACACAAGATTTCTCTAAATGCTTATATGCAGTCATATAATCACAATATAATAAATCATTTCAAATATTTGGAACTAATTTGATAACGGGGGTAAATGCGACAAGTTCTGCTTGGCGTGATAAGGATCACGCCAAGCAGCGCTTCTTGTTGCTGGATTGAAATCCAATATGGCGACCTAGCGGTAATTTAATGGTACACAATAATTTAAAAGAATTGTTTTGAAATACATTGAAATGTATTTAAAATAAAGGATATAGGAAGAGAGATTGATAGTAAACTAGATCAATCAATAAATAATGAATAATAGTATCTAATAAAAAGTAATATGTAGTAATAATAGTATTATAAGCAGCATATAATAATCTGAAAATATTATTTTATCGTAATTATATATAATATTCATATAGTACGATTTTATAACGGTTATTTGAAATAATAATCATATAATATAATTAAATAGTAATTATTAAAAAGAATAATCGTCGAATTGTAAAAAAATAAAAATAATGCATAAGAGAACTTGTAAATACATAACTATAAATAAACAACATAAGAATAGTTATAAATAAACAACAGAAATAGTTATAAATAAATAAGATAATAATTATAATTAAATAACAATTATAAATAAATAACAAAATATGTAATAATATTTATAAATAAATGCTAAAAGAAACAATTATAAATAACTAATATTATAGGATTATTACCCATAGTAATAATTGCATTTTTTTCATTATGAATAAAATAATTACATAATGTATGTTAAAAGTAATTTAGAATATCAATTACATAGTAGTGAAAGCTTGCAATATGAGAGAAAAACTTGCATTGTAAGTTTCTTCAACGAATTTCATCGAACAAAGAACGTAAAAAAAAAACATTTTTAAAACGAAAATAAACGATTTATAGCAATAATTAAAAGCACAACACTTATACTTTTAAGAAATAAATATTCTAGTACTCACTCATTTTAGAAATATCCATATTCGAAAATAGAGAATTAAACAGAAAACGCAAGCAATAGAAAAATTACACTGAAAATGTTTAAATTCTAACAGAAATAAGAAATTTTTATTAATATCGTCTGAAAGTAAAGGGTTACAGCGGGAAAAAACGAATTAAAGTTATTTCTAATATACGTTATCCCCATGGCAACCACATCGACATACGATAAAAATATTACAGTAACCATATTGTAATATTATTGCCCATCTTGGCGAACATAAACAACAGCTTGGCGCTACTAACCCGATATCAAATTAGCACGGTAACAATTAATCAGATATTCTATTAATAATAGCAATACTAATTATTTAGAAAAATTACAAATCAAATAGTATTTTACACTCAAATAAAAATAATAAACCTAAATGGAATTCTTAACACACATTTCAGTCCAATGATGTTTGCACAATTGTAACATCATGGTCTCAATCCTACTTGGTGTAATCGAATACTGACTTCTGACTTTTTTTCCTGCTGATTAAGATATTTGATATTAATGTTACAATAATACATAGTTTCAGAAATATCAAGCAAAATTGCAACTATGCTTCTGAATAAACATTACAGCATAAATAGAAATGAAAGAAAATTTTACATTAAAACAATCAAATTTGAAAGGGGAGGGGATAGAAATTTTTCTCCTGAATATCCGTATTTCCAAAAAATCTAAGAAATATATAACAGAAGGTATGAGCTCTTTAAATAGAATAGGAAAAAAAAGCAGTGAATATTTAATTATCTATTAACTGTTTTCTGAAATTCAAAAGCAAAACATATTTTATATACAGCTCTTTTTTCAAAATTCTTCTTGAATAATTTTTATATTAATCAGCATAAGGTATATCATACTTCAAAAATTAAAACTTCACTGAGTGAAATATATTTGTGTAAAAGAAACTTTTCACATAGAATAAAAATACTCTTTTTTTAAAACTTAAAAAAAAAAATCATATTACATTTTTTAAACCTTTAAAAAATATTCATATTATATATTGATTGAATACTATTTATTTATGACACCAAACATGATGGAGGGCTAAAGATTTTCTCTTCTGAACTGTCCTATTATTTATTTTATCTACTTTATCAGAGTATAATTATGGCAAGAAGTCTAAATCTTACTGTTACTAGTATTTCTATGTTGTTTTTTTTAACTCAAACTTCTATAACTCTTCATTTGATCAAAATTGATATATAGAAATATTTAATTGATAATAATGGAGGAAACTAATCACAAATAATAAGGTGAAACCATGAGAAAATTCTCATAAAATACAAAACATGAAAGCACAAAAGATCTATTGAACATTTAATACAGGTTTAAAAAAGTGCAAAATATTCCTTAGAAGCCTATCTACCTCACCTCTCCCCAATAATACTAGACAACATTCAACTTTCTCTTTATAAAATGATTATTCAAACAATGCACATTTAAAATTAATAAATGAGAAAATGTAAAGCAGCTTGTATATTAGTCTCCATGTGCATGTTAACATGCATATTACCTATAAACATTTAATTAGCAACTCATAAATAATACTAACAGCAAATAATTTTTAAAAAAGGGCTACATCAAGAAATTTCAACACTACAAATGAGAAATACATTTTAAACATTATAGTAAATAGTTTCTCGGACCATTCAATATTTTTTTGGTCAAAATTCTGATCCTTTATTGTAAATAACGATTGTCATCATTTTATTACTGCCTTCTTAAACAAGTCATCTCTGATCATATGCTGAGAATCAATGAGCTAGATTTAGTTTATCTTTTTTGTTATTTTTCGCTTTGCTTTGTCTGATGGATAGCTCAAAACAAATAAAAAATAATTTTCCACTGAGATAGAAAACACTATCAAATTAAACTGAATGTTAAATTTTTTGAAATTATTATTGATGACAACTGGTGTTATAGGAAACATCCTTCATAACTCATCAAATTTATCAACAGAAGATGATTGCTTTTGGAGCATTCCAATAATATCTAGATGAGATTAAATCTAAAGCTAAATAATCTGTGGATGAAAGGGAAAAATTTGGGGAATGGTAGCTAATATATATATATAACAAAATTCTAATTTTATAAGAATAAGAAATATTAAGAAAAATTACCATTAACACTCACTGTACATAAAAAAAAATTCAATCCCATCAACTACTTCTAAAAATAAGATGTAAACCCACAAAAACATCAAAATACATTCATTCAAAATAAATTCATTTCAATTAAATTATATTTCTTACAGAGAACACACATAAATGAGAACAGATCCATACATAAATTAAAACAAACGTAAAACTGTATAAAATGCCTTACCAGCATAGATCTGCGTAGCCAGAATGCTCATAGCAAGCCAAAAAACAACCACTTAAAAAGTTACGCTTGTAATATTTTTTGAGAAAATTAAAATATGAAAACGTAAAAATTTTATTGATTTATTTTTGAATGGTAAGACTATTATGATTTAAGACTTAATGTGTGAAACAGGAGATAAACACCGTAATTGTTAATATATAGCACTGTATTCATTCCCAGCATACTTACTTGCGGCATTAAACCTCACTCAATCACCGAGGACACTTAAAATAAGATATAAAATCTAATTCAAGAGACGCCAAGCAAGATCAACACATAATTAACAACAGCATTGGTTCTGTTTCCTTTGTTTAAACTGTATTGATATTCTTGGGAAAAATCAGGCTTCCTTAAGAACTTCAGATAAAAGGATCCGGAGAGTGGACAATAATGCTAATATTTCTAGATGGCAACGAACGACACGCACAATTATTTGTTACTGGATTGCCGCAATTGGCTCTTTATCAATGGTTCGCTACTTTAGAAAAAAATTAATTATAAAGCACTAAAATGTGTGTAACCATGTGCTTCGGAGTGAATAACATCAAATATTTTGATTTTTTGTGTGTATTCTCTAGTAATTATATTAAAAGTCTTGTGTATTTTTCTAACAATTTAAATGCTGTTTTTTAATATTTGTGGAGTATACATTCATCAGAAACATTGTTTGGAAAATAAAAATATAGATTAATTTATTTAAGAACATTAAATGAAACTGAAAAATATGGACATCGAACTGTAAATTTATTGTAAACTGAAAATAGCAGAGTATAATATTTTAATAAATTAATATATTTTTTATTGTGTTCTCGACTTTTAGTAAAAACTTGTTAATTCCAATAATACTTGAATCAGAAGAAATAAGTTTTTCACTAATAGTCATAGGAAAATATACGATTGTTCAGACAAAATACTTTTTACTTAAGCAACTAGTTTGGTTTTTAAAAAAATGTTTCTATTAAACGTAATTCTTAAATAGATAAAGGAAATGTGTTTTATAATAAATTATATTTAATGTTATATAAAATGGAATTGACTGTATATATTGACTTTACAATTCTGTTTTTAACGGACAAGCTCAACTTTGTGAACAACATTGACTCGGAACCCTTCACTACTTCCGGTGTAATATTAATCTATGGGAAAACATCGAAATTCAACTGAGTTTTTCTAAGTTCTAATGCAAGTTTTTGTAACTTTTTTTTAACTATATGGATTGAAGATGATCTGTAGATTTCAAATTCAGGATTTTATATTATTTCTTTCAGTATTTTTTCTCTAAAATACCTTGTTAAATTTTTTAGATCAAGGTTGATATAATTGCTTGCTTATCGCGTTTTTTGGCGACTAATGGAATGTTTAACAGTTGCAGCGGTCGCCAAACTTTTTGACCTCACGCGCGGACCAGTAAATTCATCATTTAAATCCAGCAGACCATTAATAGGAATTTTTAAGTGTTAAATATACTTATTAAAAAAAAAAATGTGATCTAAGAACACAGTACGGTTAGTTAATAAAATGAAACTATAAATTGTAACCAAATTATGAAAGCTTTATTAATAAATCATAATAAAATATAAACAAAGTATAAAAACTATAAAAAAAATATATTTTAAGTATATCAAACTTTAAGTATTATACATTCGTAGTGTGATGGATGTTTCTGCTTACTTGAAATAAGAATATGGATATTTGGATCTAATGTTGTTACTGCAAGACGGAGAACTACTTTTATTTCAAGCTTAAATCCAGTGGCGTAACGTACACCCCCGCATTGGGGGGACCAGGGTTCTAGGGGGGGCCAAAGCCTGACTGACACCAAGTTGTAGTCCTTTGTAAGATCTGATTTGGGGCCAAAAACCTGACTTTGCAGGGGGGCCCTAACATTCTCCTTTACGCCACTGCTGAGATAGGTATCGCATTTTGATGGCTGCGACAGATGAAAATGCCTTTTCACATAAATAAATTGTGGAGAATGGAATTAGAATTTTCATCGCCTGTTCACTAAGAAAAGGGAACTTTTATGGAAAGCCAAAACTGAGATCTTGATAAGGATGAATGAAATTTAAATTTGAGAATTTCATCTGACCATAAGTCGATGAGACTTTCTTTTATATGCATGCTTAAATTATTATCCTGAATTTTTGCTGCGAATTTTCGTGATGAGCAAGTATATTTCACATTTTTCTGGGGACAAGCGAAATTTCCTCGTGGACCACCACTTTGGCGACCTCTGAACAAGTGTAATGTGTACTAAGTAAATAGTATTGGCTTGTGTGCACCATATTGGATTTGTTTTATTATTTACTAGCTGGTATACCCGTTCTTCGCTCGGGTGAATTGAAAAATTAAATAATACAGACTGAAGGATGAAGAAGTTTTTAATGAGTTAATTTTACGTAATTGTAAATTTAAAAAAAAAGCTTTTTGCATATCTCAGCTGAACAAAAACCATGTTTGCTAAATTTTAAGTCTGTAGATATAATATCCGATAAAAAAAGTTGTTTTTTATTTATTTATTTATTTATTTTATTTATAACGCCCCATAACTCTCTTGTGGGTCGATTTTTGAAAACACCTTCCTTCTGCTCAGCAAAAGTAATACAGTGTTACAAATTTTGCGTAATAAACGCTTAAAATATTGTAAATAATTTGTATCTGGATGTGTAATACGATAATATTACTTTCTGATGCATTTATTTTATGTTAAATACCTTTTACCTGCGACTTCGTCCATATGGAATTTAAGGCTGTTTTCGGTCAATGTTAAAGAATAGGACCCGAATTTTGAACATTTTTCAGATATAAAAGAAATGAAAAATTAATATGATATTCTAGCTTCACTATCCTTTAGAGAGTAGCATTTTGTATCATACATCTCATTTTTAACCGAATTGATCCATTTTTTCTGGTATGAAATGTGTTGCGCGTTTCTTCTCCTATACCGTAATGTTAAATGGGCTATGCCTTCACGTGTTAAAACAAAAAAAATATTCATGGAATAATTTGAAATTTTTAAAAACACTATATTATTAACAGAGGTATGAGTTATAATATTGCAAATTTCCATGGAAATTGAGGCATTTTTTCTGTCTGAAAATGTGCTTCGCGCTTTGTTCAAGCTCTCGTACTTTTACCGAAGACAGCCTTAATTAAATTTAGATACCCAAATGTGTGTGTGTGTGCTCTTGAAATGTATTACAGTTCGTTCCTTGTGAAATAAATGCCAGATTTTAGAACAAAAATTTTAACTAAAAAAATTATAGAAATACACTCAAGAGAAATTCCATTATATTAAGTAGACATGAATTATGTAAAAAGTATGAGAAAACATTTTATTTTATATATGCATAGCCCTTTATTTAGTAAAACAGAGCATAGTTCATCAGGTTTTATTCCCTAAAGTGGAAAAAATAGATTATAAAAAAAATGAGGAAAAAAGTTTTGATTCAAGTTTCGTTGAAAATGAATGACTTATTAAAATATATTAAAATGTTCTTAAAATTCATTCGGATGAATCATTTTAAAATATAGAGGATATATACATGCAAGAGGTATCACTTCATATTCTTGAATGTTCCCGGGTGTGGTTATCAAATCCTTTTCACACATCAGACCTTTTGAAAGTTGAGGTACATGTGAAAAAAAGATCAGAACAAATCTGTATTTTTAAACTGAAACCATGAAAGGCCAAACCTATTAGGACACCATTCTTTTGAAACAACATGGGCATTTGTTTAGAGGTGTCATGAGCTCAGAATTTGTGTTTATGGATAGCAATGCCCATCCACACCAAGGAAACATCGTAAGCGAATTCCTACAATCTGGGGATATCACCCGTATGGAATGGCTTGCATTCTTACTTGACTTGAATCCGATAGAGTAGGGGTGGGTGGACTTTTTCATGTTTCGGACAATTTCTAACATTTTTAAGGCGTTGCGATTCACCCAGTGGCGTAAGTATGGCCATTCTGTATAAAGTTCTGAAACAAGTGTTAAGAAAAGTATACAACTTTTCTTAACACTTGTTTACGACATTATATCTCTCTTTTAAAATATTACAGATTACCATTTTTACTATAAAAACACAAGTAACACAAAATTGTCAAGTTGAATACTCGAACAACTATGAGAGCGACTACTAGACCTCGGTGCTTTGACTTATTCAATGCTGCGAGCAGGGAACATACGCAAACCAATGAATCTGAAGCCGATGTATGTGCTTAATTCGTTCGCTGCCTAGTCCCGTGTCATTGCGGGACATGATATCAATACGAAAACCCGAACCCGTGGAAGCGCTGGTAATAAAAATATAATATTGCAATTCCCATTTTTCTTGAAAATTACAATGTTCATCCTCAGTTCATCTTTTCTTTCTCTGTTCTTGAAGTTTAATTACGTTTTTATTAAATTACTTTTTAGTTTAATATGAATAAAAACCAAAACCTACTTTCATTCACAAACTATTAAGTAAAGACTACACTTTGTCCTGGTCATCTTATGGTTTTTTTTAAATTTTAAGAAAATAAAACTTCAACTGCTTCTTTGACGTCACGCTTTTCGTCTCATATTGTTTGGAGATTCAAAGAGTAGAGGGTGGGGTGATGCTACCTCAGGTGTCGTCCTCGTCACTTGACCATGGCTCATAATTATAAAGTCGGTCGCCCAAAGCCCTCGATTAACGAAAAAGTGCGACAGGTTTTCAGCTAGTAATTTCTTTAAATCATTAAAAATAAGCACTAAGAGACCACTTTAAAAATAGCAATTAGACGTATGTATAACACTCTAAATTAGAGATATAAAATTGGATAATAAAGACGGATGCAACATTATCTATAAAAACATAGCGAATTGAGAACTGCTACTTGGGGTTAGAATCACTTTTATGTCTTGTAAACCTCCTTTTGCGTAATTACGGCATAGCGTAATTAAAGAACATCACACAATCATTGTGAAATAAACAAATCAAAAAAATTTATTACTTTATGAGAATTCCTTACAGTGAAAACGCTAATCCAAATGGAACCCAACATAATATTAATTAAATTAACTTATAAATGACAAATTTTAACTTCATGATTATGAATGTTTGGTTTTAATATCTGTAATATTATTACAGCTGTATATGTCGCAGGGAAACGATGAAATTAGGGCTTTCGTCAAATCCCTAAAGGAGATAATCAGTTCACGCAAGATGTTACAATAACGTCTCTTTGATGACTTCTCCCTGTGGACTTCCAAAAATCAAGTCCCAAGCTCAATTCCTTAGGGGGTTCAAATTTTTTCAGACCCCATAGGATTAACAAGGGAGCATGATATTTTAGTGCTTAAGCCCTCTCCATGCCTATACAATGGGTCAGGTATATGATTGGATGGGTCTCGACGAGTAGAACAGTTAGTTCAAATCTCATGTCCGAGCCTCAAACAGGAGCCAAGATATTGCGGATTTAAATAAATTTTAAAAGTTTAAAACAATTAAAAACTATATAAGGAATACCCCTATGAGCATGAAATTATAATAACTGGAAAAGCAGTTAAAGAGGGATCGAATGAGCCAGGTCCGAATGGACTGTGAGGCTCGAGTGTCGAGATTTTGGCCAAAAGGCTGTAGAGGGGGTGGGAATGCACCGGGAGGGAATGCGTCCCAGCAGATCCTAACCATAACAAAAGTTATTGCAATCCCCCAAATATCAGTCCTCTAGCACCAAAAAAGTTGCATATTTTTTTCATTTCATCGTTTCACTAAAACATTTCGGGGATTTAACTGATTCACTTACTTACAACAGGGAGAAATCATCAAAGAGACGTTATTGTAAAATCTTGCGTGAACTGATTATCTCCTTTAGGGATTTGACGAAAGCCCTAATTTCATCGTTTCTCTGCGACATATACAGCTGTAATAATATTACAGATATTAAAACCAAACATTCATAATCATGAAGTTAAAATATGTCATTTATAAGTTAATTTAATTAATATTATGTTGGGTTCCATTTGGATTAGCGTTTTCACTGCAAGGAATTCTCATAAAGTAATAAATTTTCTTGATTTGTTTATTTCACAATGATTGTGATGTTCTTTAATTACGCTATGCCGTAATTGTGATTCGCTTCAGTACAATACGCAAAAGGAGGTTTACAAGACATAAAAGTGATTCTAACCCCAAGTAGCAGTTCTCAATTCTCTATGTTTTTAGATAATGTTGCATCCGTCTTTATTATTCAATTTTATATCTCTAATTTAGAGTGTTATACATACGTCTAATTGCTATTTTTAAAATGGTCTCTTAGTGCTTATTTTTAATGATTTAAAGAAATTACTAGCTGAAAACCTGTCGCACTTTTTCGTTAATCGAGGGCTTTGGGCGACCGGCCTCGTAATTATGAGCCATGGTCAAGTGACGAGGACGACACCTGAGGTAGCATCACCCCACCCTCTACTCTGAATCTCCAAACAATATGAGACGAAAAGCGTGACGTCAAAGAAGCATTTGAAGTTTTATTTTTTAAAATTTAAAAACCATAAGATGACCAGGACAATGTGTAGTCTTTACTCAATAGTTTGTGAATGAAAGTAGGTTTTGGTTTTTATTCATATTAAACTAAAAAGTAATTTAATAAAAATATAATAAACTTCAAGAACAGAGAAAGAAAAGATGAACTGAGGATAAACATCGTAATTTTCAAGAAAAATGGGAATTGCAATATTATATTTTTATTCCCAAAGCAAGAATAAAATATTGTGCCTGACATGTATAAAAACTGTAATTAAGTTGCTAAGGAATATGATTTCAAAGGCATTATGAAACAAAACCAAAAACAAACTATGACTAATGTGTTGCAAAACTTTGTGAAGACGAGTTGTCGGGATTGTGCGAAATCAACTCTTAAAAAATGAAAAAAATATATTCACTAAATTTGTTGAGTGAGGGAGTGAGAGTGAATATTAACGTCGCACTGTTCAGCTACTCGAGGGTGTTTAGAGACGGACCATGGTCAAGTGACGAAGTCGACACTTGAGCTGGCACCCCCTCTCCTAACTTCCAAACGACACCATTTGGAGGACGTTTGAGCCTCGACATATTTAATGTGCATCTGCTTTGTGGTGCAAGGCTCAAAATCATGGCTCGAGTTCGTTACCTCGACCACCAGGCTACCACAGCCACCTAAATTTGTTGAAGACAATACAACTGCAGAAAAAACTAGTTATATAATATCAATTTTAATAGCAAAAACAGATCGAAATCATTTACTAAAGAAGATTTTATTAGTGAATGCTTAATAAAAGCGGAGGAATTACCGTATTTACTCGAATCTCACACACACAGCTGCACTTTTTTTTCCAAAGTTAATGCTACTGAAAATCGGGTGCGGCTTAAGAGTCGAAGGGAGAGAAATTTGTTGGTTGGGGTATTTAGAGCAAGTACGGGGGCATGTATGTATAATTTAAAGTTTATAATACTGATAAAATAAATAATTATTCACTTCTTATTAGTTACTCACTTCTTATTGATAAACCCTTTTACACTATTTTTCATTTTCCACAAAAACGTGTTGAGAATTTGGTGTGCAGCTTAGAATCAATCGGTGGCGGCTTAGATTCGGAAGAAAAAAATGTATATATCCAGCACAAATAAAAAAAAATTTAAACGTGTAAGTTTAAGTCGAAATTCTGTAACCAGCAGAGGTGATGTAATAGTCGAGAATTGTAGTCCAGTCGAGTCATGTATTATGAATAATAATGAAACTATTATTTTGTTACCAAATATACATAAAAATTAAATATTCTTACGGTTATCTAACGGTATAAATATAAAATTTATGTTATTGCTATACTAAAATCAATAATTATATGAGATTCAAAACTTGTTTTTTAATCTATATGTGTATATGCAGCATAAAATATATCATGCCTATTATTATACAACGCTTTTAACAACGTTGATATATTTCAGAATATGTACTGAGAAAACGACGGGAAAAAAATTTGTAATATTTATTCTTTTGCTTGTACTTTCTTCATTTAAAATTTGTTTGAATATTTTTGAAATACACGTGATATACTATTGATACTGCTGTTCATAATTAAAAGTAATATAATGAAATCATTGTTTCCGTATTTGTGTTTAAAAAATATTTAATTATATATTTCACAGAGAAGAATTTGTCTAAGAAAAAAATTGAGACAATTCTTTATTGATTTTCTATATGGGCTCGAAATATTTTTCTTATGAGGAAAGTTTTTTACTTGCTTTACTTTTTTTATTTGTTAGATAAGTAGAACCAAAAGCGGAGAGCAGAGTGCATGCAATTTTCTCTGTTTAAACAATTAAATCTCTTCACCAATGACATTCAATAATTTACAAAATAGCTATACATTTATCTTTGGAGTTATCTTTCCGATTTTTTCGAAATTTCGTAGTTGTCCATAATTCTGGAGATCTTTGTCAAATAAGGTCCATTA